>ML787938.1:564041-617326 GCA_009831015.1 Picea engelmannii | reverse complement strand
ATCAACAGGAGGCCATGTGTACACTCTGCCCATTTACATGGATTCTTTCCTTTCTCCTTGGCATTGCGATTATGCAACAAAGGGTGATAACTGGAGAAAAATGCGACGATTCCAGTTAGTGTACAACATAAGAAGAAATTGTGCCTCACAGAAGTTGTTGGCATGAGTAGGATGGGTTATGGCCTCAAGGAAGTTGCTTCATTGTTTTTCATTAACGATTATGTTACTTCCTGTTTTCTGATTTGCAAATGAAGGTACTTATCGATTTCCTTTTCCTGGCGATTTCTATTTGTTCGTTTGCCTCTGAAAGGATTGATATGAAGCTTATGGTATTTCCATCCTTCGAATTGACAATATACAGTGTGTTTTATATCAAGGAATGTGTTTTTCAAACAGAAATGTGTTTTATATCAAGGAATGCATTTTGGAGAGGGCAACTCTCATTTGTGACACTGTAAGAAAACATCCTATGATGTGTCTGAAAGGTTATTCAATCAAGTAGTCATCCGACTGTCGGCTAAAGGAATTTATGTGGATAATGAAAGTATAGAAATAAATCCTATAATGTGTGAAGTCAAGAGTTCTAGCGGCTTTTGGTACAGAACTGAGGGTGATAAAGGTGGAAACACAGGATGTTGGAACAAGCGAACGACATCTGGATCTGCCTTTACCAATGCCCCTATCCCAACTAATGGTAACACATAGGTAGACCAAGGGATCACTAAGCCATGATTGGATAGGGGCACTGGCTAAAAGATGACACAAGAATGCAGAGGTTCGACCAAGTTGGGCAAGAAACCTCAGACAGTATGAGACTAAGGCCCGGGAAGAGTGCAGTTTAAGAGGGAAAATCAACCAGAAAAAAATCAATAATTCATAGAACCTTTTATTACAACGCTACAATATTAATACCACAGTAAATCATAGAGGAATAACATTCAGTAAGACCCTTTTTATGGCAGAGCTACATGTGTAATAACACACAGTGAATAGTGGTTTAAGACATTTTATGGCAACACAAAAGGAAACAATATGGTGCAAATGGAGACTACTCTGGGAGAAACATGAAGACCTACTGGTAAAAACTCGTGGGTCATAGAGATAAAATATTAAAAACAAAACAAGTATCCAATGCACTGAATTGCATCTAAATAATGATGAAACAAGGAGGCGCAGAAACAAAATTTAACTACCCTTCAACCAAATTACACATGCGTACATTCTCCATGATAAATATTCTGATACATAAAATTAACTAAATTTTTAACACAATTATGCATGTGTTCTTTCTATGTTAGAGAGATGCATATACGGGGAATTTAACTACAATTCAATACAAATTATACACACGTACCATAGCCAAATGTGAATGCTATGTACTCGTTGTCTTGTGTGTGCTCCATCCAGCTCCTACTTGCCAACCAATAAGACCTCACCGGTACCTCCTAGCCAACACTAGGGGTACTCTTCTTCCCCCTGAGCCCCCCGAGCTGCAAAGGGGATATGCACACAATACCATAGAATTGTATCTTCCAACTCGCTTCGCAAGGTCGAGCTACCATGCATTACCCAAGATGGGTATCCCAACTCCCACAAGAGAAATTCAATCAAGATAAAATTCCGGCAGTGTAACCTTGTGCAAACCTGACGTGATCCATACTCCTTCTCCGTCATCCTTTTTATAGATTTTTCTTACTCATTAGTTTCCCAAAACTTCATTAAATTCTTATTATTAAATTTAATTAGGACAAACCTCCCTAGTACACATGTCACTCGATCCCTTAGTTGCACCAGAAAATCAATTAATTAATTAATTAAATATTCCTATTTCTCTCACCCACCTAAAAGCATTCCTAAAAACACTCCTCAGTGTCCCTTTATTCCCTTACATTTCTTAAATGATGTATGCCTTACTTAAATCCTAGTTGAGTTCACAAATTGAAAGTTCCAAAGGCTAGATTCCCTACTAAGTTAGACATTCTCCTTTTTCTTCAAGTTTCCCCTTTTCTTTAAGTTTCCCTTTTTCTTTAAGTTTTCCCCTTTTTCTTTTTAACTAAGTTCAGAATTAGAAAGTTTAGACAAAAACAACCATTCACCCTTTTAATAATTTAATCCTCCATTATAATTTTTTACTTTAATAAATAATGTTTGAATTTTCTTTACTGCCTTCTTGTTACATGTCTATTTAGTTTTTTTTTGTTCACATGTTCTACTTAGACCTAGGTTTTAATTTCACTAGGCTAAGCGATGGTTTTTAAGGGAACAATTAGTTATTAAACTTTACTCATACCATCATCTATTTTAAGGCCGAACAGGTCCTAAGGAGGCATAGTTTTCTAGGTACTAGGTTTATTAACTTACCCAAGTTAAAACCATGACGTGCCCTTCAAGGTGCACTACGTGCTCCAAGGGTGCCACTCGCTTGCATTCATGTTTTATTTGTGCGACATGCCCTTCAAGACACACTACGTGCTCCAAGGGTGCCACTCACCTCTTGATTGAATTTGGTAGATGTCAAACCCCTAGAGTCAATACTTCACCAGGTGATATTGTGGGAGACTAAGGGCCTCTAAGGAATAAGTACCTTTCCTTATTGCATTCCCTTTAGAATCATCATGAGTGACTGTCACAGTCTTCTGTAACGACATTGTGGGTCTTCTCAAACTAGGTAATTGTTAACCTATAGTTCGAGCCATGACGAGAGTGCTAGTAGGTTGTGGCAAGGATGCTACCACACCTCTCCCTCAATGTCTCTGGTTGTCATGCATGACCCCTTTACTCCAAATTTGAGTATGTTCTGCAAGCTATCGTCATCCTGCATCTATCAACAAAACATTTACTCATCTATAAAAATCAACATCATAACATCTAGTCATACGTCACATCTGTAATATAAAAAACATTCAAACCATAATCGTCCACTCCCTGGCTCGATCTAAAGTCCAAGGAGATCCATCGATGCCATCGACATCCTCTAATGTACAGAGTCATGCACACTGAGGAGAACCCAGTCAATAGCACATGTCGATGTAAATACAACAAAAATAACATATCTTCATATCCACAACATCTCATAATCATAATCGAAACAACCAATCATATAATGAACCGGATCACTTGCACGCAAGTGTCCTCAAAGAATAAGTCTTCTCAATGCGGACAAGAGAGGGATGTTATAGAGGTTTCCCCCCGAATGAGGAAAGTGAACATTGATTTATGGAAGTAATAAAGTTATCATATTTAGGTCCATATTTTTATTGTGATAGTTTTTCTATTTCATTGTGCTAAATACTTTGATAATTTTTTTGCTCTGGTTCTACATATTAATATTTGGTACCTTACAAGTGGTATTAGAGTACTTTCTTTGGAATTTTTCTAGGAATGTTTTTAGGCTAGAGACATGTTCCAGCATATATAAATCATAAGGATATGTCATTAAGTAGGTAAAACTATGGTTGGGGAAGAATACACGTAGTAAATACACATGGTTTCACCTTGGAAACCTATGTAACCCTTGTTGGTACCCCTTCGAGTAGTACCACATTAGACGACACCTGTACACAAAATTTTACTTCCACATACCCTCAGGTATATCGAAATTCCTATGGATATCCTAAAACCAACCATAGTTCATCCATTCGACTGCCTAACTATTATAATGTCATCGAGCACAACACTCGAGAAGAACGATCTTGCATTCAGGTAGTACGTCTAAGGGTATGGTTAAATATCCTTAGTTATAGCCCTAAGATATTGGGTCGGGTACTATTTTTGAACCTCACAAGTATATAAGAGAGTTTTATCACAGGGCACTCCCTTGTCCTCAAGAACCCTCAAAATCCTACAAATAGAAATAGTATTGAAATTTTGCACATCTAGCTTTTGGATAATCCTACTTCCTACATCGAGGCTGGGAAATTCCTACACAATATTCAGTATTAAGAATTTGGGTATTCTTTCACTATAGTATTATCCATACAAGAGTGTAAGTGGTCCCATCGACACCCTTATTTGGGACCTATGTCATTATATTTCTTTCTTCATGGAGATCATAGTGGTAACCCTATTCCATGATAATTTTTGTGTGTGTGGACCCACTCGCCCTATCCAACACCCTTATTTGGGACCTATCTCAATAGATTACTCTCTTCATGTTTATGGTCGTATTACCCCTCTTCCATAAGACTCTTTTTTATGTGGACCTTCCCACCCTCTCCAACACCCTTATTTGAGACCTATCCCCCTAGATATTTTGTGTCACATTGATCATAATGGTATCCCTCTTTCATAATCCCTTTTTTGTGCATCCATTGCCCCTCTTACTAATTTATTATATCCTTGGATGGAAACACAACCAAGACTTTGGAAACAAATTGTCTTCCCTAGAAGACTATTTTTAGAACCTTCAAAAATAATTCACAACAATTAGTGAGGATTTGGCTCCAGTTTCTTCCAATATTGCTACCATTAATTCCAAGATTGTCAACCTTGACCACCTCACTAACCAATTGAACTCTCTAACAAACCTTGTTACTCAAATCAAGGTTCCTTACTCCTTAGGAAAACCTCTCCGCTAAGAAGGATTCGAATCATCACATTCCATGGATTTTCTTTCTACCTTCTTTTCTCGTGATTTGTGTCTTCTTAAAGTCGAGGTAAATAAATTCGATGGCTCAGACCCCTTGAGCTAGGTCACTCAAATGGAACATTATTTCTCATTGCATGACATCATGAATGAATTAATCAAACTTTGTGTTGGTGTCCTCTATTTAAATCCAGAATGATGGAAATGGTGGCAATGTGTAATACTCTGGTTTTGATTCCGAGGTTTAATAATGTATTTTGTTTATTTATGAAAAGTCAAAGTTCCTATAAAACTGAAAGGGGTTGGAGTGCCTAGGATATGTAATATTTTGATCATTTTTATTAATAAAATACATCATTGGATGCAAGATGGACAAGGAAAAGAGTTATATAGGTCTATGATTCCATGAGAGAGGGGGGAAGCTGAGGGGCTAAACCTTTACATTGTTAAATTATTTTTGTTTTACACACCTTGGAATTTTAGAGAGAAAGAGGGGGTTACGTGAGCTTCTTGGGGGAAGGTCACATTATGATTTTGATATATAAACCTTGTTCTTGATTGTCTTAGGGGTTGTCAATTTCATTGTTATTGATTTTTTTTTTGGAGTCATTCCTCTCTAATTCACTCTTTTTCTCATTCTTGGTTTTGCATGGGGAAGGGAAAATGAATGGTTGAAGGCTAGTTGTAATTAATTTATGATTATTCTAGAAAAGGAGGGATGCTTGTGGGCATGAGAATAATGGCAGTTGAGAGAGAATTGTTCATAGTTGAGAATCCTGAGAGTTTCTAGCATTGCGATTTCCTGACTAGAAGCATTGGATCCCTTGAAAGAGGTGGAAATATCGAGGGACTGCATGTCAATGAAGGTGGTTCATTCTATTTGGGTGGAGTAGGTTGAAGGGGAAGAGAGGCGATAAAATGTTTTTTGTTGTGTGTTTGAGAATCCTACGAGAGCTTGATTGTTGATTGGTTTGGGTAACTGAGTGTCACTCTGGAACCCATCTTTGTGTAGTCATAACCCTGGCTCGTGGGTGACCTATTGTTGAGACTTGGAACAACAATGTCTAAGGTTGGGTGGAACTTCCTTGGTTTGTAGCCAATTGGTGATTGTTTTAATAAAATATAATTTCTCTATGTAATATGTTTCTTTGCTTGCATAATTATTTTACTGTGTATTCATTACTATCTCTAAGATATGTATTGATAATGTTATTGGTTGTCAGTTACCGCTTTTCATGGAATATTGTTTATTATTTCATACTGTAACATGAATCTTGATGATTTTGTGTGTTTATCTCATGATTCTCTATTAATTTTAATTATTAGAGATCAAAATTAGTTCAATAAGAGGTTCTTGAATTAGCGTGGCCTGAACTGTTGGGGGCTACATTACAGATTGGTATTGGAGCGTCTTGAAGGGAGTTTTGGAAGTAGCATGGCCTATCCTTGGTGGATTTGTATGCCACATATTTGTATCAGAGTTGTTGGTTTATAGCACCGGGCCTTTGAAGGGCCTGCTACATGAAAAGACATAAGTTCTTGAAGTGAAGTTAACTAATGGATATTGGATAACATGGGGGTGAGAATATTGAGGTATAACTGTGTCCAGTTCACCATAGAAATTTTGTTTAAGAGATCCTATGTGGCCCTAGAATCCCAACGATATCTCCCCTTCATGATGTGAGCATTTGAATCGACAGTTTTCAAAGTAAGAAAATCAACGCTAATCCATCCTCAATCTTGCCTTCGCATGGGATATCCATTGTTGATCTGCGACCATGCCATTTTCTTTATCCCACATGCATGTAGATGAGGGTTGATGAATTATTTATAAAATTAAGACAATTCCTTATTATTTGTATGTGAAAAGACAATCATGAAATATTGTGGGAGCCACACAGAATATAAACTTTTGGATAGAAATTGTTCTTGGTGTTTTGGTGCCCCAGTACTTTGGTGGGCCGATATAGAACCCCTCGAATGTTTCCAAGCACAGTTTCCTTGTTGACATCTCGGTACCTCGATGGACCATATCAGACCAAAGCCTATTGATGAGAGTAACTTGAGTGTGGTGGTTGGTGACCCGATGGGTCAGTGGTTCGTACCAGACCAGAACATGTTGATGGTGGTGGATAGAACTTGAGCCTAGTGGTCCGGTGCCCTGGCGGCCCAGTGGTTTTTTGGTCAGACCGAACCAAAGTTGAGAACATGAAGTATGGAAGTTGAGCCTAGTGGGTCGATGGTCATGTCAACAACCACTTCATATTCCATGTCATCCAACTCACATGGAAGGGGTCTACATTGAGATCACGTCATATTGAAAGACCTCTACAGAAGGGAAAATGCCTAAAAATATTTAGAAGGGCATAACGGTTTGCAACGAGTCGAAATTAAAACAAAAAATAGCCATTGGAAATATATCAGAGAAAGGAATACAATTATGCACCCATAAAATTGTTCAGAGTAGTAGATATCATATTCAACTGGGAAGAACATGACTGGTGGCCTTAAGAACAAAAAAAATAAAAAATAAATATAGTCTTTTTTTCAGAAATGTGTATATATGTTTTTTTTTATCTAACATAAATTATGTTGCATGCACACTTTCTTGAATAATTAAGGGTACAAAAACATCAGTTCAATCTAAGAATGAATATTTTGGTAAATTGAGGAAGGAGAGGCACCATTTAGTCATGAGAGAGAGGCCAAAGGCCAAAATATTAGTGTTGGAAATGTTGAGATCGAATCTAATGGTCATAGGAGAAGAGTGGAGATAGAAACATTAATAGATATTGTGAGAAGTTTAAGAATAGAAGTGAAAAGTTACAAATTAGTTAATGAGAAGATGATGAAAGAACATAATAAAATAAATTCCCAAATGATGCAAAGCCTAAATTAGTTGCAGAGGCAAGCAAATAATGGATCATGATCAAGATAGGAGGAAGAAGGTAGACAACATGAAATAAGAGATAACTATAGAAGATCCATTCATTTAATAAGGGCTAGTGGAACTCATAGACATCACTCACCTCCTTACTCAACTAGGAAGTCTTATGCATCTAAGGATTCAAGGAGTAGTCCAAAAGTGTTTCCTAGTAGACATCAAAGAAGAAGACATGAGTGGGAAAATTTGCAAGGAGAGTCGAGGAATATTAAGCCACCATCCTTTGATGGTGAAAGGGAAAGGGAAGTCAATTTTGAAGCCTAGTTTCTTGGAACCAAGAAGTATTTTCAGTTGCACAACTACTCATCTAATCTATAAGACACAATTTCCACTTACCATTTGCATGGAGAATATACTATGTTGTGGGATCAGTTCAAGCAAGTTGAGAACATCAATGAGAGAAGGATCACTTGGAAGCAGTTCAAGAGTTATTTTCATAATAAATATCTTTCAAAACAATACCATGACAAGAAGATGAAATATTTCTTTGAACTCAAGTTGGGGAGCATGACCATGGGAGAATATGAAAATAATTTCTTAGGATTGTTGAAATATGTGGGATTTATCAAGGATGAGAAGGTAAAGAGACAAAAAATTTTGAGTGGACTTCCATCATTTTATAAAGAGAAGATTCAATATGATGAACCTAGAACCTTTATAGAAACCATTAGAAAGGATAAGTACTTGGATGAGAAAGGAAAGGGAAAATAATATTTTCAAAAGTATTGGAAGGATAATAATAAGGATAAGTCTGATCAGAGAAGGAAGGGATTCAAACCTCCTTTCAATAGAAACAACCCTAATAAAAATTAGCATTATTAATCTTCTAAGGATGAATACAAGAGGGAAGAATCCTTGGGAAAAAGGGGGAGACCACCAATAAAATGTTGGGGGTGCAAAGAGGATCACAATTACAAGGATTTTCCTCATAGAGAAGACAAAATTAATACCATGCACAACATCCAAGAGGATACTACAATAGAAGACATGGGTAGAATTATTCCAAGAATATATGCATCCTTAGAAGATCAACAAGCGTAATATCAATCCCATATGATCGAAGTGGAAGGTAAGATCATTAATCAACATGTTTCTATTTTAATTGAATTAGGAGAAATCCATTTTTATGTTGATCCTAAAGTAGTGGAAATATTACATTTGGAGAAAAGTATGCACGAAAAATCAAGTTTGGTTCAACTAGCCACTAGAACCAAAAGAAATATCAATGAGATGGTTAGAGGTTCTCCAATAAATCTTAATGGGGTAAATAAATTTGTTGATATGAATATGATACCATTAGTATCTTATGATATCCTAATCGAGATGGATTGATTGGACAAACATCATGTTGTCCTAGATTGTCATGACAAGACATTTGCATTCCTTGATGAAGAAGAAAAAAAAACATTGTGAAAGGAATTATGTGACCCATTTCTACAAGGGATATTTCAGCCTTACAACTAAAGAGATGTTTCAGGAAGGGTTTTTGATTGTATGTAGCTCATGTAGAAGAACCAAAAAATACAAAAGTACCAAGCCTTGAAGAGTTTTTAGTATTGCAAGAGTTTGAAGATGTATTCCAAGAAATACCCGGATTGCCACCGAAGAGGGAGAAAGATTTCTCTATTGAATTAGTACAAGGAGATAAGATAGTATAAAAAACTCCTTATAGAATGAGTACACTAGAATTAGAATAATTGCAAATGAATCTGGAAGAATTGTTGAAGAAAGGGTACATACGCCCAAGTGTTTCACCTTGGGGACTACCAATACTCTTTGTGAAAATGAAGGATGGAACATTGAGGTTATATATTGACTTCAGACAAATGAATAAAGCCAATATGAAGAACAAATACCCTCTACCCAGAATTGATGACCTTGTTGATCATCTAATAGGAGCAAAGATGTTTTCAAAAATAGACTTGAGATAACGATACCAACAGGTAAGAATCGAGGAAGAAGACATTAGTAAGACAACCTTTAGAACCAGGTATGTAAATTATAAATTTGTAGTGGTGCCATTTGAATTGACCAATGCACCAGTTGTATTTATGTGCTTAATGAATGTCATATTCATAAATGATCTAGATACGCTTTTCATTGTATTCTTGGATGAAATACTTATCTATTCTAAGTCTAAGAAAGAGCATGAACATCACTTGAGGTTGGTTCTATACGTACTGAGGGAACATTAGTTGTATGACAAGCTGAGAAATTATTCTTTTTACCAAGAATAGATTCATTATTTGGGACACATTATTTCAAAAGAAGGTATAGCAGTAGATCCAAAGAAAATTGAAGCCATTAGAGGGTAGCCAACACTAAATATTGTTTCAGAAGTCATATCTTTTATGGGATTATCCAAATACTACAGGAGGTTTATAAAAGGGTTCTATAATATTTTTCATCCCATCACTTCTTTACAAAATAAGGGAACTAAGCTTGTATGGGAAGTAAAGTGTGAAGAGAATTTTAACTTGTTGAAAGAATTGCTTACTAGTGCACCTATTTTGAAGATTTTTAGCCCAAATGATAATTTTGTAGATTGTACATATGCATGCAAAGAAGGACTTGGTGAATTCATCACCCAAAATGGACGTGTCATTAGTTATGAGTCCAGAAAGCTTAAATAAAATGAGATTAAATATGCCACAAATGATCTGGAGCTTGATGCCATAGTTCATTCCTTAAAGATGTGGATGCATTATTTAATGGGGAAGAAATTTGAACTAACAACATACCATAGTGGTATGAAGTACCTTTTTGAGAAACCAACTTTGAATGCTAGATAGACAAGATGGCTGAGATTTTGAAGTGAGTATGATTTTGAAATCAAGCATATCAAGGGAAAGGAAAAAAAAGTGGTTGATGCACTCAACATAAGGGTACATCTTATGCATGTTATAATTGTTAGTATGCATCATTCAGATTTAAAGAGAGTAATTTTGGAGGTTGTTGTTACAGACCAAAATTACCTATAGGTAAAAGAGAATTTACAACAAGAGAATGTATGACAAAAATTCAAAAGGTATGTGATTACAGAGGATGGATTAATTATGCATAAGAATATATTTTATGTTCCTTGTTCCAAATAACTTAGGAACTTGGTGTTAAGGGAAACATATAATGTTCCATATGCCAGACATTCTAGTTACCAGAAAAGAATTGCAACAATAAGAAACCAATTATTTTCTCCTGGGATGGGTATTTACGTTTTCGGGATTTCTTAAGATATCATGTTTGTTGTAAATAATTAATTTACACTTTTCCATGGTTATCTTCTACTAGGTGCTAACATACAAAGAGGATCCAACCCAAGAATTGATAAACATTGGGTTAAGTATGGGTTGTGAGTATATGTTGAAGAAAGAAAGTTTAATTGAACAATTTGTAAGTAGCTAGGTTGTTTAACTTCCTTTGTTTTATAATTAATGAAAAACAAGAAAAATTTATATTGATTAAATTGATTGTTCTTTGTCATGTCGTATTAAACATGCAGGAAAAAAAGTATGGAATGGAGTTGTTGGCACAGGGGAAGACACAGGGTTCAACGCTCAAGAGTGCACCAACAAAGCCTTAACTACCGGCCCTTTCGGAAACACCTGTGAAGTAGATGAAGTCTCACCCGATGTAGAGGCAGGGGTGGTTGTAGGACTCAAGTGTCTGAAACCTTAGCTGGGACATAGATATATGATTATATTGTTTACAGAGCACTTAGCACTGATATATTATCAATAGTCAACCATTACTCTACTTCGCAAATAGCACAGAGCATTGCAGCATTCACTTAGGTCTAAGGTATTTCATCATTTAGCCATAGTTAAGCAGATCAGATCCGGTAGATCAGCACTAAGCACATTCATACATGTATAATAATCACAAATCATAAACAGATCTATCTAAACATGTCCAAGCACTTAGAAAAAGAAGGGATAAACACATCAAGTCGAAGCACGAAACATAACACACAATATTTATGTGGTTCACCCCCACCCTGGGGCTACGTCCACCAACTTTTCTTCTCTATTGTCTTCAGTCAAATAGGTTACAAGCACAAAGCCACCAAAACCCTACTCTTCATAGGATAGGAGATCTACACACCTCACTAGATCCTCCTTCCTAGAGTATCTGAGCACCCAGTCTCTTATAAACACTCGCACTTAACACTGCAAGTTCAACAGTATGCACAGAGCCTACTCAATCACATAGATCACTTGCACATAGCAATATTTACCATCACATAGATGTACTCTACTACTTACATCACCTAACTTACTTATTTAGACATACAAAATAGGCCTAAAAATGGGCAAATCCCATGGGCCAACATCCCATTCCCGTTACATTATCCCAAAAACCCAAAAAGGACCCAAAAGTGGGTTGAGATTCCACAATATCCGCTTCACTTGGTGCTCCATCTTCGACAGGCTATCGAAGTCCCAAAAATGGTCAAACATGACCAACTATCTCTCGAAACTTGGTCAAGGGACAACAGGCCCCCAACACTCACCTGTGACTCGTCCTGAGTCACTCTAGTCTGATCAATTCTGCCTCGAATGCCTCGAGCTTGGCTCAAGCTGCTTCAACCTGTTGTTGTGCTACGACCTCTTTCTCTGGAAACTTATGGATGAGTGCATCATTGATGGGCCCCTCTAGGCATTGTTCTGATGCACTCACAACCTGTTATAGCTCTGCTCCTCGACTTTCAACCTCTGTGAATAACTGACATGCCTTATCTTGCATCGGTTGAATTCATTGAGTCACTTCCATCACTTTTCTCTCGATCGTATGGATTTATTGCTAGGCTGTGTGCTTCTCATGAGATCTCTTCATTCTTTCTATGGGTGATAGGGCCTTTAGCTGCGTCTGTAGATTTTCATCTTCATACTTTGCCTCCTGGAGCTGCGACTCCAATTTATATAACTCTGGGTTCTCGGTGAGGTTCTCATATGTCTAGGCATTGTGACTACTTAGATTCTTTCACTCCAAGGAAAGAGATTTTAGTCTTTCAATTGCGTTGTGGGTAGTTATTTCTCTTTGGTCTCTGATCTCCTGTGGGGTCTCAGGTACTGCGCGGAGATCTAGATCTGCAATGCGCTATTGGAGCTTCTGGATTACTTCTTCGAGTTGTGCCACCTGTTGTGGGATTCTTTCTTCAGTATTTACCTTATTGATTGTCACAAAGAGAAGTGTTATGTTGACCGCTTCCTTTACTTCCAGTTGCTCCGCCAACAACTATTTCTTTCCTTTTTGTAGTTGTGCTTTCTTGTCATTCCACTTTGCTTGGAGAGCACGCTTTTCTTGTTCTGCAGCACTGCGTTGTTCTAAAAGTACTCCCTGTACTTGTGCCAAAGACTGAGCGGCTTCATCTTTTTCTTTTTGAAGTTGATCCTCAACTGAATCCGCGATTTGGTGGAGTTGAGTTGGCTCATCTCCTACTTCTGGTGTTTTGACTGACAGGAGCGTAGTGGAGACTGCACACTTTGACTGAAGTGCCTATTGCACTCCTTGAAGCTCTATATCGATCCAACTGTAAATCTCCTCTTGTTTAGTCTCTTGATTCTCTACTATATCCATCACAACATCATTCAGAGATGCGACGATGAAGTTGAAGTCGACTGGGGTCAATGTGGTCTGCAGCTTAGTCACGGGAGCTTTGGACTTCTTCCGGGAAGAAGTTTTCTTAGGTGAACCCTTCCTCTTCTTCAAAAGATCTACTTCGTCTCTGTGCTTTTGTTCAACTTCTTCTAACTCTTCACCATCACCCTCTTGATCTGGCATGATGGAAGAAGTCTTCACCAAGGCACTGCTTAAGTCTTTCACTTCACTAATCTTATGTCGCGTGCTAGGTCCAGGTAGATCTTGCACAGTTTCTGGACTGTCTACATCAGATATCTCCATAGGGTCAGCTAGAACAAGGAGGTTCGTCAACCATTCCTTTGTGATATCCTTCAGATCTTCTTCTGTTAACTTATAATAGGACTGTAACTAATACTTGTGCTTGTCAGCGCACGCTATGATGTAGAGAAAGTGTATGTCTACATTGAAATTCATCAAGGGACAAAACCTATAGAGGGTGTTCAGAGTGATGCACGGTGTAGACTGGATAACTACTTTCAACTGATTATAATATGAATGAAACACAGAATTTGACTGCCATTTTTTATCCATATCGTTCAAGTACCATAGGGTACTGAACTTCGCGGCCAATATTTCAAATGGCTCGATGTCTGGGAAGGTCACACCTTCCGGCATCTCCCATGCAATGAAAGATATCAGTATTAGGAGCCAACTGAAATGAAACTCATATCCTTGGTCACGGGCTTCTCTGTAGTCGACCTCTAGTTGTTCTACCAAGTACTGTGCCCAATTCATATGTAGGCCCTCCGTGCACTTTCCTACAAGGTCTACTACAAATCCAGTGACTTGGGTTGGTCGTTTCTTGCGAACTAAATTTCCTTTGATCAATTGACAGGCGAGGTGTACTGCGTCATTCTGAATAGAGGCTACCTTGTAGCCACACATTCCCTTCTCGACATCACCATAAGTATCTTTATGTTCTTTCCTAAGGCTCGGTTTGTAGTCTTTCTAGTGTAAAAATCATGTGGGTCAGGGCCTTGCATGCTCAGCCCGGTGATCTGATGGATCAAGGTCGGATCCATTGTGATACGTCGGTTCAACCATAAATATCCTCCATGGTAACAGGATAATAACAACTTAACACATGCATTCAATTCTTGATGTCATCCGAAGTGATATATCTTCATAACATTAAGTAGGGTAGACTGCGCGAGGTTATGGGTCCAAGGCTGGGGAATAATCTTTGAATTCTTTCCTTTCGTCCAGTTCAGATACTTATGCAGGGTGAGAATATTGTAAGCTTTACGGTCTCCAAGGTTGAAGTCACTAAACTTCAACGTTACTATCTTATCATGGTCTGTGCAAACTGCGTGTATCCCTTTCGGGAGGTATGCAATGACCAAGGGATAGTCAAAATATATAGGCACTCTATCTTTGTTCACTGCACCGCTCATAGGAGGTATATACATAGGTAAGATGCTTGGAATCAACTTAGCATTCGTGAGATCATCTCTATGCTTCGTTCTCGTCTTTGTCATGATTATGGAAGTTCCTTCTCCGCAAGAAGTCGATGGAGAATCTTGGACTCCTCCTGTCAATGATGCTTGCACACCTGTAGACATCCTTCTTTCTGACATGACTTTCTCAGTCCTGAGATCAACGAGTACTTCCTTCGCAAATTCTTCAAGTGCGCTAAGCTCCTCGGACATACGCGCTCGGGGTTAATAATATCGGGTTCACGAAGTAATGTAGACACGGCAATAATATGGAAAGTAAGGGCATAATGATCATTGGACAATCTTAACCAAGGTTGCGAGCTCAAATTCTCGATTTGGAAAAAGTGTTCTTCGTGCATGGCGCGATGGGATAAATAGGAAACTCAGCAACGGATTGCTTGCAACGGGTATGAGGCTTCGTTAACTCTTGTTTTGTCCATTATGGCATGGTCCAACGGTCAGGTGGTGAGCCATAAATGTTTTTCCAACCGTTCGGAGCATCAGTCAAATGGATATATTGTCCCCAATGGCTATATTTCTTTGCCACGACGAAGTGACCTATGTCGTTGTTCTGATATCTCGGGGAAGCTCAAATTCTCCAAATTTTCCTTCTGTGAGGCTCCCTCTGGAACATTCTGTAATTTTTCAATCTTATCCCTCTTCTTACTTAGCTTCCTAGCCTTCTTTCCAGTGAGCCTCGTCTTAGTATTCTTCTTTCCATTCTTATTCTTATCTTCTTTATATATAGTTATTACGCGTTGTTGAGAATCTTTCAAGGTTAACATCTCTTCTGCCTTTGGAGTAAGTACTTTAGTATTCTAAGGGTATTCTAGTGGTCTTGCATCTTTAACATCGAAGTCTCTAGGTTCAAATAGCTTTGATCCATTCTCATGTTCTTTAATTAATTGAGAGATCCTTCTGGTCATGAAATCTTTTAACTCTTTTTTTTTTTTTTCTGTTCCAAGGTTTCTTCTTCTTCTTTCCGTCTGGCTTGATCTCTTTCAATCCAAGGTTTCCCTAGTAACATGGTAAACAGGGCATTGTCTTCAATACATTTGATAATCTCAAAATCTTCCTTTGTCGAAGTTCTATTGATAGTCGTAGATATCTGAGAAATCCTAACACATAAACTTACCAACTTCCCTCTAAATAGTCCTATTCCTCCTAATGAAGGGATCATATCAGGATTCCCTATAGCTTCCCAAGTTCTTTCTAGCATAATATTCACTTGTGTCTCTTCATCAAGAACACAGTCAATGTCGAAGTCCCCTATTCTTGCTTCAATGCATTCTTTTTCTTTGAAAATATCTGATAATCTGATATGTCGGTGGTCATTCAGGGTCTCTTTCATTTTTATCAATACTTTCTCTGATTCTTGATGGGGTTCTTCATTTTTTGGATCTTCCTTAGGGTTTTCTTGATTCAAATTCATTCCTTCAAGCTTAGCGATCATTCTAGGGCAATCCAACACTTCATGGTCCATAGCTTTAAAACAAAGACAACTAGGTCTTCTTCCAAGGAATTCCTTAGCAAGATGTCCTAGTCTTCTGCAACTGTAATAGAGGGTCAATCCTCTATTTTAAATGATCCCCAGCTCCCTTTATACTGCGCACTAGGATCATAGGAGTTGACCTGCAACAAATGCTTTCTAATATTTTGCATCCATTTGTTAGTCTAAAAATTCTTTCTATGCATAAGTATAACATATATTTCATTATTCTTATCAGATCTATTCATATCAAGAATTTTTTCGTCTATTAACACCCTAGCTTTCAAACTAGGACAAAACCTATCAGATATACCTATATCCATACTCTAGAAACACAAATTTCCACCTATATTTATTTTACAGAGCACAAATCTTTCAAATCTAAGAATTATTTAACTATTCTTACCTTTAATAGAGCACAAAGTTTACAGATCTTACCTCTTTCAATCATAACTTCTCTCTTTTACCTTCCTTGGAGCACAAAGATTTTAGATCCTACTTCTTCTCTACAGATCTGACCTTCTTTCTTTAGCACAAAGCTTCCATATCTTTCTTCTTTCTTTCATATCCGACCTTCTTTCTTTAGATCGAACTTATTTTCTTAGCACAGAGCTTATAAACCGAGTAGGGTATTGCGCACTAGGGCACAGATCTACTCACAAATCTTTCTTTTGAACAAGCCTCTTCTTTATTAGTTCCCAACAATCGCAGTTTCAGGTCCCAGCAATAGAACCATTTGTTGGCACATGGGTAGAACCAAGGTTCAATGCTCAAGAGTGCACCAACAAAGCCCTAACTACTGGCCCTTTCGACAACACCTACGAAGTAGATGAAGTCTCACCCGAGGTAGAGGCATGGGTGATTGCAGGACTCAAGTGTCTGCAACCTTAGCTGGGCACAGATATGTGATTATATTGTTTACAGAGAACTTAGCACCGATAGATTATCAATATTCAACCATTACTCTACTTCGCAGATAGCACATAGTATCGCAGCATTCACTTAGGTCTAAGGTATTTTAGCATTTAGCCATAGTAAAGTAGATCATATCTGGTAGATCAGCACTAAGCACATTCATACATGTCTAATAAGCACAAAGAATAAGAAGATCTATCTAAACATGTCCAAGAACTTAGCAAAAGAAGGGATAAACACATCAAGTCGAAGCGCAAAGCATAACACACAGTATTTACGTGGTTCACACCCACCCTAGGGCTACGTCCACCAACTCTTCTTCTTTATTGTCTTCAGTCAAATAGGTTACAAGAACAAAGCCACCAAAACCCTACTCTGCATAGGACAAGAGATTTGCGCACCTCGCTAGATCCTCCTTCCCTAAGTATCTGAACACCCAGTCTCTTATAAACACTCGCACTTAACACTGCAAGTTCAACAGTATGCACAGAGCCTACTCAATCACGTAGATCACTTGCACATAGCAATATTTACCATCACATAGATGTACTCTACTACTTACATCGCCGAACTTACTTATTTATACATACAAAATAGGCCTAAACAT
Organism: Picea engelmannii; assembly: GCA_009831015.1. Lineage (NCBI taxonomy): Eukaryota > Viridiplantae > Streptophyta > Pinopsida > Pinales > Pinaceae > Picea > Picea engelmannii. The sequence goes on along the minus strand of ML787938.1, from coordinate 599,710 downwards.
GGGCAAAGCCTATGGGCCGACATCCCATTCCCGTTACATTATCCCAAAAACCCAAAAAGGACCCAAAAGCGGTTCGAGATTCCACAATCTCTGCTTCGTCTAGTGCTCCATCTTCGACAGGCTATCAAAGTCCCAAAAATGGTCAAACATGACCAACTATCTCCCAAAACTTGGTCAAGGGCCAATAGCAGCCAACACAAGATATTTTGATAGAATTCATGAATCATGGCTTCAAAAGAATGTGTATTTTTTATGAAATACTTGGTGCTAAGGTATGTTTTTTTATTTATTCAATCGTGTATACTCTACTATATATATAAATGTGCGTATACTTATTACAATTTATTTATGTGTTTGTATATGGAAGATGAAGGGGTGGAACATAAAAAAACAAGCAGGTCAAGAAAACATTATGTTAAAAAAAAATACAATATCACCTACAAATGATGAAGAAATGAGGCATGCACACAACTCAAACAATGTCAAGAGTTCAACTAATGAATGACAATCAATATAACTAAATGTTACTGCAAGTTGTATGTTTTGGAATATTTTTCTCTGCATATCAAGAATTTTGTTTAATGTACTTGACATATTGTCCCAATTGCATGAGGACATGTTACAAATAAGTGTAACAATTACAAATTGGTTGCAATTTTATTATTGTACCGGACCTTTACGTTGTCTTTTTTTGTATGAAAATGGGTTTATTATTTCATTGCATTGTTGAATGTTGTAAAATGTTGCGTTCCTAAATAATTAATATGTGAATGATTTACATTGTTACAAATAATAGAGGTTTAATTGGTTGAATAAAAAATTAATGCAATCGTTATAGCGAAATGCAATAACAAAAATATAAAACAACATTATTATAAAAAAAATTATTTAATTTTGAAATGATTAATTGAAAATTTGTAAAAAACAATGAATTAAAATATATACATATCAATGCATTGTATTATTTTGAACTCAGTAGATGGTGCATGCCTTAATATATATATATATATATATATATATATATATATATATATATATATATCAGTGCCTTTTGAGGAGTCATACACACCGATTCATATTAATTATAGTAATGAATCGATAGGTAGTATTGAGAAAAAACACCATTTCGTAAACGATATAATGTACAATAATATTAATCGTTTCAAAATTTTACGGTGCTCACATTTGAAATATATACCGAGGCACTAAAAATAATTTCCATACTGGTGCATTATTGATACTATACATGCCTTGATTCTAAATATTATTTATGCACTAGTTCTTTTAGTCTAATAAATGCATCGATGTATATTAAAATAATGGTGTTGACATATCACCTCAAATATTCAAAATTTCACTATCCTTCAGTTCACATGGTAAAATAGATACTCGTACATAATAATTACACAAGCACTAGGGCACATGATATATTAAACACACCAGGGCACATGATAAATTATTTGCACCGAGGATAAATATAACTTAAACACATCAGGGTAAACAAATCCTAAAATTCACTGGTGCTTGATACCAAAACAAGGCCGAACTGGTGCGTAGAAATTATAAGAGTATCAATGCTCTACATACGACGAAAAAGGAAGAACTAGTGCACAATAGTTATAAACACACCGGGGAATTTTTATTATATTAATATCCATGGACTTTGTATTATATTAATGTATTTGTGCATTGTATTATATTAACATACCAGTGCATGTTTGTCAATAATGCACCGATGCGTTTTGGCAAGAACAGCACCGAAAAAAAAACTCTGATACAACCTCCATCCACCCAAATTGTTTTAGTTATATGGAACATCCGCTAAAACCTACGGTAAAACCTCTGTAACCAATAGAGGAGGTTGTAGTGGAGTTTTTTTGAAAAAATTTCAAAATTTTGTAACACTAAAAACCTTCGCTAGAAGGCGTTCTCCTTGTAGTGTTGTGAGAATGAGTATAAATGTTGTTGTGGTTAGAAGAAATATAGTTAAAATAACTACATGAAACTATATTTCCAAGCCAATGGTTCCAAGATTTCAAGGGAAAAGAACATTAAGTACCAAAGGATGTGTCTATCAATATTGGTAGTATCCCATTGAGTTTTCTTTAGCCCAATGGTTGTTGAAAATACTAAGACAACTGAGAGGGGGGGAGGGGTGAATCAGTTGTTACTGTGCTTAAACAATTTATGACTATTCAAACAATTTTTAATCTCTTCCAAGTGACCATCAATATTATACAACATATGAACAACATGAATAATGAACATCAGTCACACATAAGATATACATAGAAACATATTTTCACGAGGAAACCCATAAATGGAGAAAACCTCTTCTTCTTCGAATGATAGGCAGTCTTTTAAGTTTTGTACATCATATATGTTTGAGAACCAACTCAAAGTGAGGCTACTACCTCTGTTTTACAAGCTCCAACTTGTTGAGAGCACCAACTCCTAGGTTTCTCTAGCACCCACTAGAAGGAAGCATCAACTCCCTAAATGTTCCAGCACCAACTAAACTTATACAAGCACCAACTTGCATACAGAAAACTCTATGTTTTCCCAAGCACCACCTTGCCACCTTGTTTTCTAGCCACAACTAGATGGAAGATACAACTTCTAATATTCAAGCACCAACTTGAATATCACAGGACCACAGTCCTCCCTAGCACCACCCTACCTCCCTGGTTAATAATAAATGATTGAATAACAAACAATACATGTGTCTCACTTCTTACCCCTTCTTCTCTGTTTTGCAATTCTTCTCTGCTTCTATATGTTTTGCAATTATGCTCTACTTCAAACTATTTTGCAATTCTTCTCTTGCTTCTATGTTTTTAGCATTTGTTTCACATTTATGATTTTCTACCTTTCTTACAACTCAACTCATCTTTCACTCAGAACAACTAATACTGCATAGTCATAGCATATCAATTTTTATGCCCACTACCTCTTCAGTTACACCTCAAATCCCCTAGGGAAAAAATGCCTCAGCAACTGAATCGCCAATAGTTCAAGAATCATGATTTAGTTCAGCTAACTGAATCATAACCGAATAGTTAATCATGAAGAGAAACAGTAGCCCTTCGATCATCTTTCCAAGTATCCAACACCGTTGGATTACAAGCATAGGGTATCGCGTTGATTTCGCAATTTAGCATTTTGGTATTCTTGTGATGGGATTTCTCGACACTCCATGTCGTGATATCCAAAACTCCAAAAATAAAATATCTTAGTTGGACTAGCTCCTTCCCTTCTCGTGACCATTGGCGGTGACCTGACGCTTATCCACTTTATGATTCGCAACTTCGGGACTCCTGTGATGAAGAGTCTCTACTCTTTATGTCACAATCATTGAAATGGAGCTTCGCTGGATTGGCTCCTTCCCTTCTCGTGACCATCGACAGTGACCAGGTTCTTATCCACAAAGCGCGCTTCACGATTCACAACTTTTGTCATGAGTCTCCTTGACTCCTCCAACTCCCGGTATCTGAAACTCTGAAATATAGCCAAATCAACGGTCTACACTCTGCCTTTGATCGACAACTCATATTAAGTCGTGGTTTCACATATCGTGAGTTTCCACACCACGCTCTGTTGACTCCTCTAATGTGCAGGTCAACAAAATTCTAATCACTCACCACGTGTCCTCCTCGACGATGGGCAGTCCTCCTGCTTTCAGGACTTTTTAAGCCCTCTTCATCTTGTACTTAAATATCATGCTCCTTCTTCCGAATCCAACGATGGTCGGTCCTCGTGCTCAGATCCAACATCTGATATTTGTTCTCCTCTTTTGCACGTTCCTCCTATCTATATTCAGATATGACGGTGATCGAGAATTCTAAGTGGGTGATCCAACGATCACCGTTGATCTTCATTGTTAATCTTGTCATGCCATCATTGTTATGTTGTTGATCATGTTGATCTGACCATCAATTTTTTGCGTTGTTGATCGTGTTGATCTCGCCATCAATGAAAAACACACTGCGTGCATCTTCTGTCTGTAAATATGCCAACAATATCCCCCTTTGGCATCGATGGCAACCTTGAATAACTTGAAGAACTACACTACACCTGAAGAAATTTCACTATTTTTCCTGGACATCCAACCATACCCTATAGCATCCTTACCACATTACACTTTCTCCCCCTTTGACATCAATGTCAAAGAATAAACACACTCCCCCTGAGTTGTTGCAGTACATCTCAAAGGTATCAGAAATGTGACAGGCACATACTTCCCATGTCAACTATGAATGAAAGAACCAGATCTATATTCACCATAAATATAATAGATATTCAATAAGTACTCCCCCTAACAAGGTGAACATATTAGACAAAATAAGGTATAACCCCCAACTTCTGACGAAGATATCCAAAAGGTGTCGCTTCTAACAGTTTAGTAAAGATGTCAACTATCTATTTTGTGGAAGGAATCATGTTCTCTGAGAAAATTATATTTGATTTGGATATGCTAAGTATTGGAATGAAGAACAGGGTTCTTGGAGACACTAATGGAACTGGTGTTATCACAGTGAATTGGAATCGGATCAGTATAATTTACCTTCAAATCTGCAAGAGTTTGGATCATCCATAAAATCTGAGTGCAACAAGTAGCAACAACAATGTACTTTGTCTCTGTAGTTGACAAGGAAATAGATCCCTACTTCTTACTAATCCATGATACTAACGAGTCACCTAGGAAGAATGCTCCTCCATTGGTGCTCTTTCTCTCATCCACACAATTTTCCCAATCAGCATCTGAATAAGAAGTTAACTGAATATTCTGATTTCTAGGATACCAAATACCATAAGTCATTGTGCCCTTCAAGTATTTGAATATCCATGTTACACCTATTAAATGAATTTGTTTAGGAGCAGATAGATAATGACCTACCATTCCAGCAACTTGCATTATATCAGGACGGGATGTTGTGATGTACAAAAGATTGCCTATCATTGATTGATCTATCCTCGATCAACATCAGGTGAAATATCATCTTTACCGAGCTTGCAACCGACCACCATAGGTGTACTAACAAGGGAAGAATCTTCCATCTGAAACTTCTTCAATATTTCTTTCAAATATTTTTCTTCAGAGATAAATATTCCTGTATAACTCTGATTTAATTGTAAACTGAGAAAATATGAAAGTTCTCCTATCATGAACATCTCAAATTATGTTTGCATAGAGTTAGCAAACCACTAGACAGAAGAATTATTAGTACATCCAAAAATAATGTCATCTACATAAACCAAAACAACTAGTAAATCATCACCTTCAAACTTAATGTAGATATTGTTGTCACTGGTACCTTTCTTGAACCCTTTGTCTTGTAAAAATTTGTCTAGTCTATAATACCAAGCTCATGGTGCTTGTTTCAGTCCATATAAATCCTTCTTCAGCTTGAAGACATAGTCAAGATTATAGGTCAATGAGAATCCTTCAGGTTGCTCCATATATACTTCTTCCTCTAGATCTCCATTAAGAAATGTTGACTTTGCATCCATCTAATATACTTTAAAGTTCTTATGACATGAATATGAAAGACACATTCTAATGGATTCCAATCTTGCCACTGGTGCAAAGGTTTCATCAAAATCCTAGCCTTCAACTTGTGCATACCCTTTACAGACCAATCTAGATTTATTTCTAACAACTTGTCCTTTTTCATTCATTTTATTCTTGAGCACCCATTTGGAACCTATTACATTCTTATCTTCAGCTCCCAAGTATTTTTCTTTTCAATCTGATCAAGCTCTTCATTCATAGCTCTAATCCAATCATCATGGTTGTTGGCTTCATAAAAAAAATTAGGTTCAATCATAGATAGAAAAGAAATTTGAGATTGTTCTAAGTCTTTAATCAGTTTCCTTCTTCTTTGAACTCCTTTATTTATATCTCCAGTTATTTGATTTTCAGGATGATCCTTTCTAACAGTTCTGAGAGATGGTTTTATTTCTTTCTATTGGTTTGTGTCAGCCTGAGTATTCATATCTTCATCTGGTTCAGATTCTTCTCTTTTTGATCCTTGGACATGTTCATCTTCATCGGCAACTATATCTTTTGTGCTTGGTTCAACACTTCTTATATTTAGACCGAGGATTTATTCATCAACTTTTATGTTGATACAATCAACCAATTTATGCAGCCTCTTATTGTAGCATCTGTATCCTTTATTGTTTGTAGCATAACCTAAGAAGATACCTTCATCATCTTTGTCATTATATTTGCCAATATTTTCATCATTATTCTTAATGTAACATTTACTCCCAAAGACTTTAAAATGCTTGATTGAAGAAGGTCTTACAAACCATAGTTCATAAGGAGTCTTGTCATTGTGTAGCCTAAGATGAGATTTGTTAAGAATATGAACATCTATATGGATTTCTTCCACCCAATATGTCTGAGTAATATTCCTTTCATTCATCATTGATCTTGCCATCTGCTGAACTGATCTATTATGCATCTCAACTACTCCATTTTGCTGTGGAGTTCTTGGAATAGTGTATTCTCATTTGATTCCATGTTTATCATAGAACTCTTTGAAGTTCCATGAACTGAACTCTCCTCCTCTATCATACCTTATTGCCTTCAATATTTTTCCTCTTTGATTCTCAGTCAGAGCCTTAAACACTTTGAATTTTTCAAATGCTTCAGATTTTTCCTTCAAAAAGGAAACCCGCGTTAGTCTAGAATAATCATCAATAATCAACAAAAAATATTTTTCTTTTCTTGTACCTTCTTTTCTTGATGGTCCACATAAATCCATATGTACTAACTGGAGAGGTTTTTCTGTTGAATGAAATTTTTTAGATTTGAACTGAGTGCGAGTAAGCTTTCCTATCTGGCAAGGTTTACAAACAGAGTCATATGGCTTTGATATCTTTGGAAGATATTCCATTGCCCCATTGTTTCTAAGCTTGATTATATGATCAAAATTTAGGTGTCCAAGTCTCCTATGCCATAGCCAACTTTCATCGTATTTGCTTAAGTGTCATTCTTCTTTTTCTTCTTTTAACACATAAACATTGTTTTCTGTTCTTATCCCTTTTGCAACCAGTTGTCCTGAATTCAAAGGCTTTATTTTACAATCTTTAGAAGTAAAAAAAAATTCACACCCTTTGTCACAAACTTGACTAACACTTAGTAGATTATGTTTTAGACCATCTTCAAACAGAACATCTTGATCTTTTCCTTTTCCATTACTCGGGCTTACCATTCCTTTACCTTTTATTTTTCCTGGTGCATCATTTCCAAAAGTTACATTCCCTGATTTTTTTTCACTTAGAGTTAGAAACTTACTTTTGTCTCCAGTCATATGTTTGGAACATCCATTGTCAATATACCAGGGATTATTTTGTCTTTGGGCTGATAACACTAATCCACACTGGTCATCTTCTTTCTTCTTCCAAACCTTGAAATTTTTCAGCAGCAGGATTCAGATCTAGCTTATAGTTCCTTAAGCGATAGTATGCAGCTTTATATCCATAATTATGGCAGTTGTAACATTTTGTTTCATTGAATAACAAATCATAACAATTGTTATGCTCATAACTATTGTTATGTTTCACCAGTGTTCTTCTCCCAGTCATCACATGATTTATAGTCTATGATTTTTTGTTTCTTGGTTTTCTCAATCTTTGTGGTGGAAAATAATTATTCCTCGAATAAATTAATTTCTCATATCTAAATATTAAAGAACAAGTTATAGCTTTGTGACCAAAGTTAGAACAGAAAAAACAATATCCATGGAAAAATCCTTTGTACCAGGAAAAAGGTTGTCTTATTTGAGTGGGTCAATTTCTTCCATGCTGATAGTTTCTATGATCTATAGATTCGGTTCTGGTACTTTTTATTTCATTCCTTCTTGGTGGTTGATTTTCTTTCTTTGTTTCCCCAGAGTGGTTGTTGTCAATGATTGTAGATTTGACAAACTTGATGGGTTATGCATTACTTGGATGATCACTACTTGATCCTTCTTCATATCCCAAGCCAACTTTCAACTTTGGATTCATTTTTTGATTTAGAATGGAAGTTAATTCTTCTGAGGCTTTAATACTTGACATATTTTGGTGATACAATGCCTTAAACTTCTCCATTTCTTTTCTGGTTTTTACTATCTCTTCTTCTAAGGCTTCACACCTTGCTTTCTTCTCTGATAACTATTGTTTCAAAATGTCTTCTATTTTCTTTGCCTCTTCTAACTCCACTTTTAGTAGAGCAAAGTCTTCATCAGGTTTTTTATCATTCATTTTAAACTGCATCAACAATCGTTTTTGTTTTCTCTTCTTACATCTGAGTCTGTCAATTTCTTCCAAAGCATTGATTAATTCACCTTCCATATCCACCACAACTTCTTCATCATACATTTCACCTCCTAAATGTTCATCATCAAGATATCCCATATCCATAAACATAAAAGCATTCACTTTGTATTCACAGGATGAATCATTATCTATGTCTTCTTAAAGTTGTATTTATTTTCATCATCAGAGTTCTGGTCCTTTTTCTGGTGAGGACACTTAGATGCAAAATGAACTATCTTACCATAGTTAAAACATTTGAAGGGGAGCTTGCCTTGATATTTTCTTGATCCTTTCTTTAACCTTCTCACAAATTTTTCCTCAATATCATCTAATTATGAATCAATATTCTTGTCTGCTTTAAACGATGTTTCTCTAGTGATGGATTTATCTTTGCTAATTCTCATTTCATATGCAGTTAGAGTTCCTAGGAGTTGATCAATAGTCAGAGTTTTAATATAATTTAGTTCTTCTATTGCAGAGACTTTTGGATTAAATTTATCAAGGAGAGATCTTAAAATCTTTTGAACTAAAAATGATTATTCAATTTTCTCACCAAGACCCTTCATGGAATTCACAAGCTCTTCAACTCTTAAAAAATACTTGTTGATTGTTTCATCTTCATTCATATTTAGTTGTTCAAATTTCAATCTATATGTTTGAAGGTTGGCATCTTTTACTTTCTCATTTCCTTCATAACTGCTAACAAGTTTATCCCACATTTCTTTGGAAGTTTCAAGATGCATCACCTTTAAAAACTTAGCTTCAGCAAGTCCATTCAAGATAGCATTCATTCCCTTAGCATTAAATCTAAACTCTAACTTATCATCCTTGATAGCTAGCACAACAGGATTTGCATATCTAGTCTCTACTACATCCCAAACATCAGCACCTAAGGCCATTAAGTATGTTCTCATTCTAATCTTCCAGAAGGCAAAATTTGTTCCATCAAAGAGAGGAGGCTTATTGGATGAAGTCCCTTCATGACTTGTCATGTTTAAGCTTATAGATATACCTTTAAATAAAGGAACTGACTCTGATACCAATTGTTGAAAATACTAAGACAACTGAGAGGGGGGGGGGTGAATCAATTGTTACTGTGCTTAAACAATTTGTGACTATTCAAACAATTTTTAATCTCTTCCAAGTGACCATCAATATTATACAACATATGAACAACATGAATAATGAACATTAGTCACACATAAGATATAAACAGAGACAAAATTTCACAAGCAAACCCATAAAGGGAGAAAACCTCTTCTTCTTCGAATGATAGGAAGTCTTTTAAGTTCTGTACATCATCTATGTTTGAGCACCAACTCAAAGTGAGGCTACTACCTCTGTTTTACAAGCTCCAACTTATTGAGAGCACCAACTCTTTGGTTTCTCTAGAACCCACTAGAAGGAAGCATCAACTCCCTAAATGTTCCAACACCAACTGGACTTATACAAGCACCAACTTGCATACAGAAAACTCTGCGTTTTCACGAGCACCACCCTGCCACCCTGTTTTCTAGCCACAACTAGATGGAAGATACAACTTCCAATATTCAAGCACCAACTTGAATATCAGAGGACCACAGTCCTCCCTAACATCGTATTCCACAATCTCATCATCAAAATCCATAAGAGAAGCAGACAATCATATAATGAACCAGATCACTTGCGCTCAAGTGTCCTCAAAGAAGTCAAATCAAGTGCGTGCAAGAGAGAGATGTTACATACACCCCCTCTTGTTTTAAAATTCATCCCGAAATTTCACAGTATAATGTGCAGTATATAAAGTATATAATAAGATCTAAATGTCTAATTATCAAACAAAAATGGAAATTGTTGACGCATATCATACGTGTCCTCCCGGGTGACCGCCAAATGTGGACTATAATTGTCCCACTAGACCTTGACCTGATCGACTATTCGACATTGTAGTTGTTGAATACGATGGTACAGAATGCGGATTGAATCCACCGTGAGCATACCATCACCCGACATTGTAAGATACTCATGTCAATCACAGGTGTCGGATCACTAACATAATGTCTCAACAGATACATGTGAAACATCTGCAAACACCTCCAGAATGAGGCACAACTAGTCGATAGGCCACGATTCCCTTCCCTTGCACAACTTCGAAAGTCCCCACAAACCCAGGAGAGAGTTTACCACCCTTTCCTAACTTGATTGAATTCTTGTGTGGTGTCACCTGTAAGAGGAATCGATCACTAACTTCATAAGTGAAGTCAATGCGGCGTGCATCGGCATAGCTCTTTTTCCGATCTTGCGCTTCTTTAATCCTTGGTTTTATCACTTTCATTTGATCTTACATTTCTTGGATCGCTTTTGGTCCTACCAAGACCCTATCCTCAAATTGTTCCCAGCTCAAAGGCATTCGACATGGTCACCCGTAAAGAAACTTGAATGGCTCCATCTTAATGGTGCTTTGATAGTTGTTGTTGTAAGAAAACTCTACCAGTAGAAAGAACTCCTCCCAACGCTTATGTTGGTCCATCACGTACATACACAACATACCTTCCAAGATTTGGTTCGTTCTTTCTTTCTGCCCATCCTTCTCTGGGTGATAAGAGGTACAAAGGTTAAGTTGGGTTCCCAAGGCCTTTTGGGAACTAGCCCAAAATCGTCATGTAAACACCGATCCTTGATCGGATATGATCCTCTTAGGAACGCCTTGCAACCTAACAATCTCACTGATAAAAACTCTAGCTATTTCAGACACCTAATACATCGTACGCACAGGGATAAAATGTGCACTCTTCATCAGAGTGTCAAATACCATGAAAATTGAGTCTTGCCTCCTTGTCGTCAGCAACAATCCAACAATAAAGTCCATTGAAATGACCTCCATTTTTATTCAGGAATGACGTGTGGTTGTAGTAATACAGTCAGATGTCTATGCTCAACCTTTACTTGCTGACATTCCAGACACCACGCCAAGTAGTTAACTATGTCTATCTTCATCCCTACTAGAAGAATGAGGGATTAAGGTCTTACCTCATCTTTGTGACTCCTTAATGAGCCATGTACACTGCTCTATGATCTTTGTTTAAGATCCAACTTCTAGAGTCATCGTAAGGCAGTACATAAATTTGGTTATTATATCTCAATAATCCTTCATTGTCCACGGTAAATCCCTCAAATTTTGGTACCAACATGGTGCCTCATCCAATAATTTCCTTAACCTCTTTATACCAGTCATCATCGCACTGTAAAGTTAGAATCCTTCCATGAATATTCGTCGACAGGTGTATCACCGAAAATATGTGTGGTCTTTGACTCAACACATCTGAACCTCTGTTCATTATTCCTTTTATGTAGGTAATCACAAAATCATACTCCCTAAGCAGTTCTAACCAACACCCTTGCCACGCGTTCAAGTGATTTTGCATAAAAATGTGTTGAAAACCATAGTGGTCTATTTTTAGTTTGAATTTCTATCCAAATAGGTAGTGTCTCCACACCCTTGGGGCATACACAATGGCCAATAACTTCAAATCATGCATTGCGTAGTTCTCTTCATGCCTTCTTAATTTCCTTGAGATGTAGGCAATCACTCGACCGCTTTGCATCAAGATTCATCCTAAGCCTTCCTTGGATGCATCTACACATACCAAGAAGTTTGCGTCCCTATTGGGGATTTTTAGTATCGATGTTTTCGTCAACTGCTCCTTGAGCCTTCGAGATTCTTCCATGCATTTCTTGATCCATACAACTTCTTGTTTCTCTTCTGCATTTTAGTGGTCGGATTTTCTATCTTCAAAAGCTTCGACGAACCGTCAATAATATCTAGCTAAACCCATGAAGCTACGTACTTCTGGTACTTTCATTTGTGTAGGCCATTCCCTAATAGCCTCTGCCTACGTTGGATCCACAGGGATACCTTCGTCGGAGATAACATGCCCCAGTTGATGAATCATTGATTGATAAAGAGCATTTCGACAGTTCCTGAGATTTATTCTCTCGTAAACATTGTAGCACCAAGCACAATGTTCTTCAAGTTCTTTTGTCCTCTGAGATTATATCAATAAGTTGTCAATGAATACTTGACGGCAGTCAAGAAGAGTCTCCACGACCCATCCTTCTTCTATATGAAAATAACAGGAGCACCCCCAGGTGACACACTTGGACATATAATTCCTAGGTCCAACAACTCCTTCAGTTGCATTTTAAACTCTTGTAACTCAGGGGTAGACATATGATAAGGCGTTCTTTCTATCGATTTTGTTCCAAGTGTCTAGTCGATTCTTAAATCCAACTCTCTTGCGGGAGGAAATCTGGGAAATTTTCTTGAAACACGTCATCAGTACTCATGCCACAGGAAGGTCCTTCAAATCCTTTCGTCACGCCCTTGTCGTTTAGTGCCAATATTACATACAACGTACATCCCTGTGCATGCTCTTATGTAGTTGTAGTGAATAAATGAACCTTAGGTATACTCCTTGTTTTCTTCCTACAATCACACTTCTCCTTCCCTCATCGTCGGTTAAACTCAACTACTTCGTCTTACTGTTGAGCATCGCATCATGCGATTCCAACCAGTCCATATTGATTAAGAAGTCATAAGATCCTAATATCGTGGCGTACAGGTTGTCCTTCATGACAAAATATCCCAGGGTAAAGCTAGAGTCTGTAACCCTTCCTCCAACCTTTTTCTTGGCTCTCGAAGGCATTTCTATGTAGCTAAACTCGTCCTGTTCGGCTGTCTTTACCTTAATTCTCTTTAGTGTTGCACGTGAAATAAATCTTTCTATAGCACCAAGATATTATCAAATACTAAAGGTCTAGTCAACGATGGTACCTATCATCTTGAGAAAAGTAGACTAGTGCTCGGCCTTGCAGTTATTTACCGCGGTCAAGAATCCTTTGGGCCTTTCCCATATCCACAACGGTAGTGTGTCCTATTGACCCGAATACTCTGGCCTTTTCAATTGGACAATATTGTTGGTAAGGTGGCTCTCCAGATTTCCAACAATTGTCTCTGGTCCAGTACTCTTGGCCCTGAAGTAGAAGTTGTTGGCCTACCAACCTAAGATTCTGGTATGTTCTACTGATAATACAAACTATGGCTATTGGCGGAGGTCCCCTGTAGGGGGTCTTCTGCTAAGGAACCTATCATTGTGGTGTTGTGAATAAGGTTTCTAGAGACGTATCTTGATACCAAGATGTCTTTTCTACTTGGAATTTGATGCTACTGTGCACCAGATGTCGTCAGTCCAGACGGTCTTCCAGGAGTCCTGCCCTGACTCCCATGGTCAATTCTTCCACATCTATGAGGCCTACTGGACTACATCGTGCAACGTACAAGGCATTTATATCCTCACCTTGCTGAGCTACATATTCTCTATGTTTAGATGCGGGGCATACTGAAGTAGCTCCATAAATCGAGTCTCATAATCAAGCACCGTACAACCACCCTGTCATAAGTCACTGAACTCATCGAGCTGGCGCTCAATGAATTCCTCTAAAAATTACTTCTTCTGGAACCGTTACTCAAATTGTTCCCAAAACGTAGCTTCAAAGGCCATGTTTATATGAGGTAGGAGCATCTCCCACCATATAAGAGCTCTCCCCTTTAGATGAATATCTCCATGCGGACCTTCGTGTTGGAGGTCGTAACCGTGAAGTGTGAAGCACATTTCCTTGTTCTCCAACCATGCCTCTATAGCTGAGTTGTTCATGGCATTCATAAAATCGAGAAATTAACCTTGTCAATTTCTCTGTGAATTCTACTATTACTGGCTGGGGCACGCAGTGGACCCTCAGGGGGTACAGGCATCCTGGCCTCATCTCTATCTAGTCGGTTGAAATAAGGCCTCTTACATCCTCTGGAAGGACCTAGTTAGAACAACCACACTCCCTTCAACAATATGCTCCTGTCCAAGGTCTGGTTCTTCTCATTGGGGGTTAAACCCCTCTGGTATGGATGCTACTGGAGGTGTTGCACATCCTCCCCTAGCACCACGTCGTCTACCTCCATGGCGTCCTCTATCCAGGATTACCGTAGGGACAAATTCATATCTTTAATTTATCGATAAATCATTGATCAATGTAATACAAAGGAAGGCGTGACGATCCACAGTCGTAGGGTTGAACCTGCTTTGATTCCATGTGTAAAAACCACACTGTTACAACAACAAAGCAGCATACAAAAGGTAAAAATTTTCTTTTCCTTTCAATGTTGTAATAAGAAATTTAAAACATTAAAATAAATAACAACATCATCTACACAATTTTCACATATATTAACGAAATAATATTAATGAATTAACAATAAATTATGACACCATGTTGACCCATCATCATCATGAACCATGACACGCATATCGATGTATTTACATGTTAATTAATAGACGCCCAACATCATTGCATTCTACATTTAATAACGATGCATAACAGTACAAATCTGAAATGCTCAACGCATATCATAAGGACAATCATCAGGTAACACTAAGATAACATACGATAACACAACGCATCATAAGGATCATAAAGATAATCACAAGAATCACATAATATAATACCCTCCCAACCTACCCTACAAGGTTTGGACCTCCAGGACACATAAGCAATGCTCAATCCTGGGTTCCAATTGATTTTAATCATTTAAGGTCTCAAGGCTGACGATTGTTCTGAGGAACAAGGAGGTGTCTACATCCCACTAACATAATCAATCCAATCAAGTCGACAACAATCAATAAATAGTAAGCATCAATTAAACATGGAACACGAGACTTCAATTATATAACCCATCATATATCAGTTTTAATTTCAAGGCACATGATTAAGCAAAATCACAACCAATCATCTATCAATGTTTAATTTTCAAGACGCAAGATTTTATAATTCTTAATCATTTATACAACAACATTATTCATGGTGCAATAAATCTAATTACTAAAACATTACACAACAACATTATTCCCTAGCGCAAATAAGCTAAATACTTAATCCTTTACACATATGTTGGATTACTGAGAGGGGGGGTGAATCAGTAATAGAGAAATTTAATCCTTTTTAACCATATAATCCAAGTGTTATATCAATGTAGCATTATCATCCAATAGCAACAGAGTAAATAAGCAATGAAAAAATGAACAATCATACACATACACAGTAAACCAATGTTTTGCGTGGAAACCCAAAGAAGGAGAAAACCACGAAATGATTTTTCTTATATGTCTTGAATAATTACATTGATTGGAAGCACCAACTTCCTTTGTTTTCCAACTGCAACTGGAAGGAGTCTCCAACCCCCTTGTTTCTCAGGCTCCAACCTGAAGGAAGATCCAACTCCCCTATTCTCTGGCTACAATCAAAAGGAGACTACAACCCAATATGTTCTCCGGCTACAACCAGAAGGTGGCTACAACCACCTGTCCTTCCCCATCCAACCTCCCTTGAAGTAGAATTAGAATGATGGAACCACTGTCACACTATCACTGTGAGATATACCATTGTAAACATGTACCAATAAACATGAACCATGCATCAACCATGCAACAACCTATACCTCAACCTGTAATCAACATGTACCATAAACAAGTGCTTCAACCATGCACCAACATGTACCAAACAACGTGTAATCAACTTGTACCAAAAGCAAGTGCATCCAACCATGTACCAAGTATGTACCAATCGTGTTTCAACTACTCATCAACTATGACTCATCAATATGTACCAACATCATCAACTATACACCTCATGTATGTGCCAACTCATCAACCACTTGTCTCAACCATGTACCCAACATGTACCTCAACCAAAATCCCTCATCAATTTCATCATCCAAACATGATTTGTAACTCTGTAATAGACCTGGTGCATTTGATCACATACCTGCAAACCTTCCTTAACTTTCACAACAAGAGACTAGCATTTTCATCAAACTTTTCTTTAGTCTCACATGACTAGTTTGGGATTAGTCAACAACCCTAACTTGAAATAATCATAACTATGTACCTATAATGAATAAAGATCTGAAAATATTACACAATTCTCTTCAGTTTGTTTTATGCAATTCTTCCAAGTGTCACTACTTGGAACCTCTCAGAAAAGGAGTTATAGAAAAAATGGCATACCTTGCTGAATTATGGCTTATTCTAGAGAGAGAACTTGTAGAGTGTGCCCCACATGAAATATTTTTTGAATGGATCTAAAAATGTTACACATAATACAAAAGAATATACTCTAACCAACACATTTTTTCTTAAGAAATTTGGATCTGTTATGAAGAAGTTATGACGTTTTTACCTGAAACACCTACTTTAGACTAGTTTTAGGACTAGCCACAAACCCTATTTTCCACGGAGTGTAACTCCAAAAATTCAACGACCCACAAGATGAATTTTTTACCACGGATACTTGGATATGTTTCCTCATTGGCCTATCAATTTCATGGTCTGAATCATTCTATAAAAAATATTATTGCGAAAATGGTGAGATGGCCTGTAAATAACATACCTTAGAAAGCATCATCAAAAGAATTTATCCTCCCTTTAATTATGTCCTTCTTTTCTTCACCTTCCCTCTGAAATTTGTCTTATATATCCTTTGGTTACCTCAAACACCTATATATCTTCAATATGCTCAAGTGTGATGTAAAATGAGAGAGCCTTGCCTCTTATTTATACTCTCCAAATATCTTCCTTAGAAGCATCTTCTAGGTCACTTAACCCATTTCTAGGTCACTTAACCTATCTCTAGGTCACTTAACCCATTTCTAGGTCACTTAACTTATCTCTAGGTCACTTAACCCATTTCTAAGTCACTTAACCTATTTCTAGGTCACTTAACCCATTTATAGGTCACTTAACCTATTTTCCTCATTTTTAGGGTTAACCACTTTCCATAATTAGATAGTTCTCCATTACTTTATCATTTAAATATTCCTCCTTGACTTTGTCACCTCACTTTATCATTTAAATAATCTTCTTTGATTTTGTCACTTCACTTTATTATTTAAATAATCCTTCTTGACTTTGTCACTTTAATTTATTATTTAAATAATAATTTATTTTTTGCAAGCTCTTTGACTTCTTTGACATTTTGGGGCTTCATGCCAACATATGAGGGTCCTCCAACTTCGTAAGGCCATAAATCTCAAACTGTGAAGAGTTATGTGACGTTCCACATACCACCAGAAATGGCATGACATGTACTATCCATATAGAATAGTATTCCCTTCGAACATATTAAAACTCATACCATTATACATGAAACAACCTTGGGTCCATTACCCAAACCTTTGTGCTACCAGAATTCACTACCGGACTTTATTCACGGGTTGAAATCAATGACAACCAACCTTAATCAACAATATCCCCCTTTGGCATTGATGGAAACACTCTGATGCAATACTAAAATTATGTCATGCAATATTGAAGTCATATCACTCATGATTCCCCTGGAAACATGCCTCTGTCCTCTACATCTCCGTGACCATTGCTCCCCCTGGAACCATGACTCTGTCCTCTGCATCTGATGAATCTATCCCCCTTTTTCATCAATGGAAAATGTATCTTTCCATATGGGGCTGCTCCCCTTGACTGAATTGTCCTCTTTATGGTGGTTCCTTGTGTACATCTAAGACATATAAGATAAGCATTCAAAAGCATTCATTTTGGAGTAGAAATAACTTCGAGTCTCTGGCGAATATACTCAAAGGCTCCTCGTGGAAGTGGTTTTGTAAAGATGTCTCACCTGTTCTTTTGTGCCCACATACTCAACTCTGATGTTCTTTTCTGCAACCTGTTCCCATAGAAAGTGATACTTGATTGGAATGTTCTTCGTCTTGGAGTGCATCCCCAGGTTCTTTGAGATACTGATGGTGCTTGTATTATCACAATATATTGGAATGGTCTCATCATACTCAACCTATATATATGTCAAAGTTTGTTTCATCCAAATAAACTGTGTACAACATGTTGTTGTTGCAATATACTATGCCTCGGTTGTAGATAGAGATACTGATGATTGTTTCTTTCTTATCCATGATACTAAACACTAACCCAAGTAGAACATTGGTCCACTGGTCATTTTTTGATCATCAATACAACCTAACCAATCTGCATCTATGTAGGCAATAATAGATAGATCCTTTCCTTTTGGATACCATAATCCAAACTCTTATGTTCCTTTGAGATATCTGAAAATTCTCTTCACTGCTAATACATGTGATTCCTTTAGTTCCGCTTGAAATCGTTCCACTTGTCCAACTACCTGCATTACATCTGGTCCAGATGTTTTCACATATAGTAGGTTGCCAATCATTGACCTATATTGCCTCTGATCTGTAGACTTTGAATCATCATCTTTGCTTAACTTGCAACTGGTTTGCATGGGAGTGATAACTAGTTTGCAATCTTCCATTCCGAACCTCTTTAGCATTTCTCTGATATACTTAGTTTGAGAAATAATAATTCCTTGGTTTCTTTGATGTATCTGAAGTCCCATAAAGAAGGATAGTTCTCCAAGTAATGACATTTCAAATTAATTTTTCATATTCTTTGCAAATTTTTGTCTTAACCTGTCATCATCACTACCAAAAATAATATCATCAACATAAACTTCAATTAATAAAATATTACCTTGACTTACCTTTATGTAGAGGTTGTTATCTACACTTCCTTTTCTGAACCTTGCATGTTGTAGATATTTATCCATTCTAGAGTACCATGCTCTAGGAGCCTGTTTTAGACCATACAAGGCCTTCTTTAAATTGCACACATAGTCTGCATTCTCTGGCAACTTAAATCCTTTTGGTTGTTCAATGTAGACTTCTTCTTCAAGTTCCCCATTCACAAAATTTGATTTTATGTCCCTCTGATACACTTTAATATGTTTGAAGCATGCTTAAGCTAAAAGCAATTAGGTTGCTTCCATTTTGGAAACTAGGGAAAATGTCTCTTCAAAGTCAATTCCTTCAACCTGTGCATATCCTTTACATACCAATCTATCTTTGTTCCTTGTAACCTATCCATCTTTGTTCAATTTATTCCTATATACCCACTTTGTGTTGATCACATTCTTATCCTTTGGTCTTGGAACCAATTCCCAAGTGTCATTTTTCTCTATTTGATCCAATTCTTCATCTATGGCCTTGCTCCAAAATTCATCCTTGTTGGAATATTCAAAATAGGTAGGCTCAATCGTAGATGTGAGTGCTAGGTGTGTTTGTTTTGGTGAATGGATTCTTCTTCTAGTCTCAACTCCTGTGTCTTTGTTTCCGATAATCAGATCTAAAGGATGATTCTTTTGTACTCATCTGCTAGGTTTCTTTGAAGGCACTTGTTGAACTTTCTCTTATGCTTATGTTGGATTCTCTTCATCTTCCTCTTCTACTTCCTTTTCATCTTCTTCTTCTTCTTCGAAAAGTTGTTCCATTGAATCGTTTTCTTCTTCCTTTGATTATGGTCTGCCTGTTTCATCAATTGTTACCTTGATGCTTTCTACAAATTTGTTCAATCTCAGATTGTAACACTTGTATGCTTTCCTTGTACTTGAGTAACCAACAAGTACTGTTTTGTCCACACGCGAGTCAAACTTTCCCATTTTGCCATTTTCTCTTTTGATGTAGCATTTTCTTCCAAAAACTATGAAGTGCTTCACATTTGTTGGTCTTCCTTTCCATAGCTCGTAGGGATTTTTTTCAGTGTTTTTTATGAGCATTACTCTGTTTTGAATGTGAACTATTGTATGCACTGCCTGTGTCTGAACTATATCTGTCAATTTGGAATCCATTAGCATTGTTCGAGCCATTTCCTGTATTGTCCCTTTATTTCTTTCAACAACTCCATTCTGTTGAGGTGTCTTAGCAATAGAGAATTGCCTTTTTATTCCATGACTACTGCAGTAGTCCATAAATTCCTTTGAAGTGAACTCTCCTCCATTATCATATCTCAAACATTTGATTTTTGAATCCATTTCATTTTCAACCATTTCCTTGTAGATATTGAAGTTTTCAAAAGATTCTGACTTATTCTTGAGAAAGAAAACTACAATCATTCTTGTATAATCATCAACTAATAACATAAAGTATTTCTCACCTTTTAAACCATTTGTTGTAGTTGGTCCAACTGGATCAATATGCACAATTTCCAGTGGTCTTGTCATTGAATATTCCTTTGATTTTAACCTGGTCTTTGTTTGCTTTCCTTATTGACAATGCTTGCTTAAAATGTTGGTTGGTTTCGTGATCCAGGGCATTTCTTTGATTTCTCCTCTTCTGCTGACTTTGACAAGGTTATCAAAATGTATGTGACCCATTCTTCTGTGCCATAGTCAAATTTCATATTCCTTTCCTAGACAACACTTTTCATTTCCAATTTAACTTAATACATATATTTTTCTTTAAGTTCTTGCATCTGTAGCAATCAATTTTCCTGAACCTTATTTTCTTATATCGCACTTTTTTTAATCAAAAGTAATTTTATGACCTTGGTCACACATTTGAATCACACTTGGAAGATTATGTTTCATATTTTCTACTAGTAGAACATTTTATGCCTTGGTATTCTTGTTCCCAATTCTGACTGTGTCTTTTCCAATGATTTTAGTCGAATCATCAGTTTTGAAGGAGAATGATCCATATCTTTCCTTCCATAATATAATAAACCTGTCTCTATCACTTGTCATGTGTTTTGAACATCCACTGTCAACATACCAACCACGTTTCTTCTTCTTAGGTTGTAGAGTGAATGTGCAGTATTCATTGCTATACCGATCTTGCTTTCTTATCCATTTCCTTTTCTGAGGTTCCTTTCTGTGACTATTGTTATTATGTTGTGGTTCTCTAGGAGGGACTGAAATTCTACAATATTTGGCCATGTGTCCAAAATTGTTACACTTGTAACATTGCACTTCAGTGCTCAAAGATTCAATCCTGTTATAACTTATTCTCTGTGTTTCACTAGGCTTTCTTGGATAACCCCTTTGTGTATGACTTTCAAAGTTGTTTGTGTTCCTATTGTTAGCTCTGCAATTCACAGCTTTATGTCCAAAATTATTACATGCATCACATAAACCAAAAAAGATAGTTTGATACCTGGGAGTTGAAGATATTCTGAAAGGACGTACTCTTATAAATTCTTCTTCTTCGTGAGGCCTATATGTCAGTTTTTTATTCTGAAATATGAATATTCTTGGTGGAGGAGTGTCTCTGTAATATTCCTTGTAGATCTTCCTATCCCCCTTGATTGTTTCTACATAGATTTTTGGATATGTTTCTTGCTCTGTTGTTTTGGAGCTTGATCCTTTTTCTGTCTGATTGTATCCAACTTCGGACTTGTCATGATGATATTTTTGACTGATAATAATGTCATCCAAAACTTTTGAGTTGTTCTACATATTTTTCTTTTGAATATCCTTCCAGTGTTTCATGGAAACCTGCACAGGAGACCTAGCTAAAGAATACACAAACAAATATTTTTAAGAAAAGGAAGAGAGATACACAATGAAGAATGAGAATCAATGTATATTATGATCTAATCAATGAGTGAGTGATCTTCACTCATATAGGAAATGACATCCTATAATTAGGAATGCATGCATAATAGTGATGGTCTAAAATAAGAAAGTCTAAAATAGAACTAGTCAGTTAACTCCCACTGAACTAGTGTACCAAAAATATAAATTTCTCCAACACCCCCCCTGAACATCACTATGGAGTAAATATGAGTCCCGACTACTAGGAAATATTAGGTACTCATGTACAATGCAACTAATGAACACTAAATAAAAGTGAGGAAAGAGGGAAAACCACGTGGGAACAAAACCCTCCCTCAAAAGACAATGTATCAAAAGAAGAAAAGGCAGTTGCTAGGAAATTGTGTTCTTCACTGCAAGACGATCCCACAAAGTATGAAACTTATGCTCAGTGAATGTCTTGGTGAATATTTCAACAGTCTATTCAAAGGAAGGACAAAACTGCAAATCAATGATCCTTTCATATACTAAATCTCTGATGAAATGCATGTGGACCTCAATGTGTTTGGTTCGTTGTTGTTGTACTGGATCTCTGCAAAATATCAGTGTACTTTGATTGTCACACCATATGATATTCGGACAGTGAAACTGGATACCAATCTTGGTAAGGAATTTCTAAAGCCAAAGTGTTTGAATGACACAATTAAATACTCCTTTTTACTTGGCCTCTGCAGAAGATAAAGCAATGGTCCATTGCTTCTTACTTGACCAAAAAATTGGGCCTGACCCCAAACTGAGAGTACCTAGATGTGAACTTGCAATATGAGCTATCACCAACCCAATATGAATATGTGAACCCTATGAGATCTAATGCACAACCAACTGCATAGTGAATCCTGTAACTCATGGTGCCCCGAACATATCTGAGGATGTGCTTGGCAGCCTTCTAGTGAAGATCATGGGGTTCTTTCATGTATCTGGAAACTGCTCCTACCGCATATGAGATATCTAGATGGGTGTGGGTGATATACAGAAGACTCCCCACCAATTTTCGATACAAAGTGATTTCCACTAATGGTGTATCCCCTCCATCCTCAAGTTTGATTCTAGATAAGAAGGGTGTAGATGAAGACTTACAGTATGTCATGCAGAATATATCCAGAAGATCCCTAACATACTTAGCTTGAGAAAGTTTGATGTCGAAAGCATCCTAACTGATCTCAAGACCAAGAAAGAAGTGTATTGGACCCATGTCCGTCATAGAGAACCTGTCATGAAAAATATCTTTGACCAAAGAAATGGCTGAAGAAGAGCTACCAATGATCAAAATATCATCAACATAGAGTATTAATATCATCACAGAGTTAGTAGTCCTCAACGATTAGTCCTGATGATGAATCCCGATTCGGATTCGAAACGTCGATGACAAAAATGACACCAACTGTGGATTATCCGGCAATTAATCTCGATAGTCCTCAACATGTAAACATTGGAATCAGATTTACATCTAACAAAATTATGTGAAAGTAAGTAAGAATCCATCTTTGCATACCATGTTCTAGGTGCCTACTTGAGGCTATAGAGATACTTCTTCAGTCTTCATACTAAATATGAGTTATGAATGAACCCCTGTGGCTGCTCCATGTAGATCTCCTCTGAAATTTCACCATGAAGAAAAGCATTCTTCACATCCATCTGGTGAACTTCCCATCCTTTGGCTGCTACAATGGCTAGAGCCAAGTGAATGGAATCCATCTTTGATACAGGAGAAAAGTTCTCATCATAATCTATCCCATGAATCTGTTGAACTCCTTTTGCAACTAATCTAGCCATGTACCTACTCACCTGACCATTTTCTTCTCTCTTGGTCCTGTAGACCCATTTGCATTGGACAAGTTTCCTCCATGGTGGAAGTGGAACCAGATCCCGAGTTTGATTCTCTAAGAGAGAGTCATTCTCCTCCTGCATGGTTGCTTCCCATAGTGGATTGCCAATGGCCTCACTATAGGTATGTGGATCAGAAGATTGAACCATATAGAAATGCAAGGGCATCATTGGTTCAAAATTTGAAATTACATGAGAAGGTTCCACATGCTAAGATCGAGACCTCCTCAAATCCAATGGGTCCCCTGCAAGGTTTCCTTTTGCCTAAAGTGTCGATTGTGCCCACTTGGGAATTTGTTAAAGCTCCAACATTGTCTCCTCATTTGGTTGCACTACCTATTCATATGCATGTACATAATCCTCTGAATCTATGTCTGAATATGTATCATTTGAGTGTGTGAATCATCATCTCTGATATATGGAATGGATGGAAGCACAAGAGTCTCTACATGTTGAACTAGAGGTGCATGCAAAGGAATATCCTCAAACTGAACAGTGTGCTCAATGATGAGTCGGTTTGTAGAGGGATCAATCAATCTATACCCCTTCACATCATCTGGATATCCCACAAATATGCAAGGTGTGCTCTGTGGATCTAAGGCTTTCCTATTTTCAAAAGGAATATAGGCCCATGCTCTAGATCCAAAGATGCAGAAGTGTGTGACATATGGTTTGTCACTTGTCCAAGCCTCAAAATGTGTCCTATCCTCAACATATCTATGAGGCTGTATATTCTGTATGTAAGTAGCACATTTAAGTGCCTCATCCCAAAGCTTGGAAGGAAGTGATCTTGCATTCAACATGCAACTGGTCATCTCCTTGAGAGACTTGTTTTTCCTTTCATCAACTCCATTCTGTTGTGGAGTGTATGGAATTGTGTGTTGCAACTAGATACCATCTTCACAACAAATATTATGAACATATTTGTTGATATAATCCCCCCCATTGTCTGTACAGAGGATCTTGATTTTCTTCCTAGTTTTTGTCTCTACTAGAGCTTTGAAGTCTTTGAGATGCTTAAAAACTTAAGACTTTTGTCTGAGAAAATAAACCCAAGTATAGCATGAGTAATCATCAATAAATGTAAGAACATACCTTGCTTTCCTTATGGACAGATGTGGAAATAGACCCATGATACCATTGTGAACAAGATCCAAGGAAGAGGAGGCTCTCCTTGCCTTCCCCGTTTCAAACTTCTCTTCAGGATGCTTTCCAAGAATGCATCCTTCGCAAACCCCTTCAGAAAAGTGAATGTCTGGCAAGCCTTTGACCATTCCTTGCTCGGAAAGTTGTTGCATGTACCTAAAGTTTAAATGACCAAATCTCTCATGCCATACTCTACTACTATCATTAGCATGTGTAAGTAGCAAAGATGAGTCATAGTCAATAAACTTAGTGAACTTATACAACCATGATTTGTGATCTACCTCACCAACTACAATAATGGAACTGTCATGTATGTCAAGTATAATAAATGAATCTGATGTAAATTCAACCCTTTTACCTATTTGAGTGATATGATAAACTGAGAGCGGATTTAAGTACTGTAACTGAATCTGATGTAAATTCAACCCTTTTACCTGTTTGAGTGATCTGATAAACTGAGAACAGATTTATAGAAATCTTTGGAACATGTAAAACATTCTCAAAAATTCCATTAGGAAGTTCCACTCTTCCCTCTCCTGCAACTGTTATTGGAGTATCATCCCCCATGAGAATAGGAGGTCTAGAGCATGAACTCAAAGAAGTAAAAACTTCCTCTTTAGATGCCATTTGATGTGATGTGCCAAAATCTATAATCCATGAATCAGATCATGAATTAATTACAACTAGAACATGATGATTATATTTCTTAGGCGCATGGTCTTTTTCCTTCTTCTTCTTGTCTCCTTCGGGAAAGAAGTCTCCAAGGTTACTCTTCTGAAGTACCTGTGTCATAAGATCGATCTACTTCTTCCTGCATGTGGATTATTCATGATTTAGTTTATTTAAATATGTGCACTTCTTTCCCTTCTTCTTCTTTCCTTTGGAAATTGAAGAATCTTTGGAACCTAAATAATCCTTGAAGGGTTTGGAACATCCCTCCTTTGACTCTGGATGTAATAGCTCCTTTTGTTTCTGCTTCAATTTCTGATTGGATGACCCTTTTCCATAATTCTTGGTGAGTGCATGTGCTTTGGGATATTTCATGAGTCCCATATGTATGCATTTTTCCTGCTCTTTTGTGATAGACTCAATGAACTGAGCCATCGTAGGCATTTTCCAATTTTCACCCAAAAGACATCTATCAGAATGGAAATTGGAGACATATAAAACATATTCTAGTCCTAGCTTGGCAAAGATTGTTAGAATAAGTTGCTTCTCTTATGTATATTTTTCAATGCCACATTCCCCCAAGCTCAATAGCAAAGATTTAAATTTAGTAAAAAAACCTTGTATATTATCAAAACTTTTAGGGCCTAAGGTATTCAACTCTACCTCAAGCATATGACCTCGCATCTCATCCTACTTTCCAAAGAGTCCTTCCAAGTTGGTCCAGATCTTGTTTGGAGTCTTACATGTGACAACATGAAACCATAAATCAGTGGATATTAACTCAAGAAGTAGTCTTGTGGCCTCATCCTTAGGTTCGCCCATCTGGTCATCTCAAGCATTGATGTAGGCTTTGTTTCTGTCGCCATAATCAAATTATACAGTCCTTTTATTTTTAGTTGGAATGCGGACTTTGGATTCCATTCAATATAGTTGTATGGTGTGATTATTATCACCAAACTTGATTGAATAATTTTCATCCCCTCCATCCCTTCTATCGATTCTAAAAAGATCCTGAAAACCCAAATCGTGGATTATGAGATATGATTGACGATGCTATGACAACTATAGATATGATAAAAAGTATATATCTCCTAAAATATGATGTGGGTTTTGGATATTTTTGGTGAGCATAAGAGTTCCTATGTTATACATCTCTGGTAAAAAATTCAGCCCGACCCAGATCACAGATTTCGAGATATCACAATTTTACTGTAGAAAACCAATTTTTTGAGGGTTGTTGAATTGTCGCATCCTAGAGAAGGGTAAAGTACGATGATGCTAAATCATCGCACCCTTAGTGAAGAACACAATTAGACGATTGTGAAAAAATGAATCATCGCACCCCATATGAATAAAACAGTGCGACGACGTCGCACCTTGGCTGTGTATAGGCTGAGAGCAATCGTCACACCCTTCGACGGGGATAGGCCGCAATGATTCCAATCATCGAACCTTTCGATAGGAATAGGCTGCGATGATGGAAGAAAATAGGTTTTCTCAAAGAATCTTTTTCTCTTATTTGGCTTGTCTTAGTTTCTCCAAGCATCTCAACTCTGATACCATGTCAGTGTTTCATGGAGACCTTCACAGGAGACCTAGCTAAAGCATACACAAACAAAGCTTATCAAGAAAAGGAAGAGAGATACACATTGAAGAATGAGAATCAATATATATTATGATCTAATCAATGAGTGAGTTATCTTCACTCATATAGTAAATGACATCCTATAATTAGGAATGCATGCATAATAGTGATGGTCTAAAATAAGAAAGTCTAAAATAAAACTAGTCAGTTAACTCCCACTGAACTAGTGTTACTCCCACTGAACTAGTGTGCCGAAAATAGAAATTTCTCCAACAAATCCTTTCTTAATGTGACAATCTTTGCTTCCAAATTTCCAATGATCTTGTCTTTTTCTTCTATCTATTCTTTGAGTGCTTCTTCAATTCTTTTATCTTCTTCTATTTGAACCTTCAAATTTGTGATCATTTGTTCTAGTTCTTGAGTGTCTTCTTTCTTGTTTAGTTCTGCTTGTCGTTTCTTATTTTTCTTCTTTTCTATTCTGATAACTTCTATGGCACACATTAATTCCTCTCGGTAGTCAACTTGTGCCTCTTCAATTTCTTCTTCAACTTCTTCATATTATTCTTCGGCTTCTTCATATTCTTCTTCGGAGTCTTCTTTATCAAAGTCTTTGACTTCCATGAATAGAACTCCTTTTGTCTCACTATCACTGACTTCATCTTCATCTAATGATGAGATGTCTTCTTTGGTGCATAAGTTTTTCTTGAAAACTTTCTTTGTGGTTCTTTTGCCTTTATATGTTAGTTTTTTCTTTTGAGTAACCTTCATCATTTATCTTTTTCTTATAAGGACATTTGTTATCAAAATGACCAATACCATCACAATTAAAACAAATTAAAGGAACCTTACCTCTATACCTACCATCGGTTCCCTTGTTCAGTCTTTTGACAAAGTTGGCCACTTCTTCATAATCTTTCGAGACTTCACTGTTGATGTTGTGTTCTTCTTTTTTCCTTCCCTTTTTCTTTGACTTTTTGGATGATTTGAAGGTTGCTTCTTTTATATCTGGATTTTCCTATTCAATTCTCATTTCACATGCTATGAAGTTTCCATGTAATTCTTCCATGCTTATTGAGTTTAGATCTGATCTTTCTTCTAGTGATGATATATTAGGGTCAAATATCATAGGAAGAGATCTTAGTACTTTTTGAACAATTACAGATTCGTTGATTTCTTCTCCCAATCATATGATTGCATTTACTATTTCATCAACTCGTAAAATGTAAGCTTCAATATTCTCATCTTCCTTCATCTTAAGTTGTTCAAACTGACCTCTGTAATTTTGAAGCTTTGTTGCTTTGACTTTTGAATCTCCTTCATAAATATTTTGAAGCTTGTCCCAAATCTCTTTAGCGGATTTACAATGTGCAACTTTGGTGAATATCGTTTCACTAAGACCATTCAGAAGTGCATTTTTGGCTTTGGAATTATTTTGACTGAGTTTCATTGCTTTGTCATTTGCTAGTGGAACTATTGGTGTTGTGTATCCATCTACAATTGATTGCCAAATTTCAAATCCTTGTGCCTGTATATATGTTTTCATCCTTATGCTCCAAAATGCATACTTCTATCCATTGAACCGTGGTATTCCATTTTTATACAAGTCATTTCTCTCCGTGATCTACCTTTCAGTGGTTAAACTGATTTCTGAAGGAACCTGCTCTGATACCAATTGTTGGATTACTGAGAGGGGGGGTTGAATTAGTAATAGAGAAATTTAATCCTTTTTAACCATATAATCCAAGTGTTATATCAATGTATCATTATCATCCAATAACTACAGTGTAAATAAGCAATGAACAAATGAACAATTATACACAGTACACAGTACACCAATGTTTTACGTGGAAACCCAAAGCAGGAGAAAACCATAGAATTCTTTTTCTTATATGTCTTAAAGAATTACATTCATTGGAAGCACCAACTTCCTTTGTTTTCCAGCTGCAACTGGAAGGAGACCCCAACCCCCTTGTTTCTCAGGCTACAACCTGAATGAAGCTCCAACTCCCCTATTCTCTAGCTACAACTAGAAGGAGGCTACAACCCCCTACATTCTCTAGACACAACCGGAAGGTGGCTACAACCACCTGTCCTTGCCTCGTCCAACCGCCCTGAAGTAGAAGTAGAATGATGGAACCACTGTCACACTATCATTGTGAGATATATTGTTGTAAACATTTACCAATAATCATGAACCATGCATCAACCATGCATCAATCTATACCTCAACCTGTAATCAACCTGTATCATAAACAAGTGCATCAACCATGCACCAAATTGTACCAAACAACCTAGCCAAGAAAGAATAAAGGCAAGGGATAGCCTCGTGTCTGGAGAAAGAAATATTCATGCTATTGAAAAATTGTTTCCCTTTCATCTGCATATCCTCATTGTTAGCACTCTGTAAATTGTGTCCGACTGAATAGACAAATGACAGAGGTAATTGTTTCAACTTACTTTACAGCTAGGCACTAGCCTGCTCAACTCAGAGAGGGCTCTCTCATGTCACTTGATATTTCTTTAGAAATCGGTGGCTAGATTTGGTTTGTTTTGGGGGTTTTTTATAAATTTGTTGGCAAGGAAGGGAAGGGACACTCAGGGCTATGGAGTCAAAATTATGAAAGTGAATGAAAATAATGACCAACTGGTAGAACTCTCTACAGGATAAAGGATAAATGAGGCGATGAATCTGAGTTGTAAATTGATTTTAATTAGAGTGGTAAAAGGAAGGAGAAAACAAATAATTGCATCAGAGCATTACATAAATGAATTATGAATTAGTTAAGAAGAAATACATAGAGTTTAAATTGATTAAGACGAGAGTGTCACAAGACGAATTCTGGGATTTTAACTATCCAATTTAAACAGATGAAAATGTAAATGGAATAAAAGATCAGAAGAAATACATACAATGAAGGAAGACAAAACTCATATCACCACCATTAGAATTTTTTCATAGAGACCTCAAAAGCTTTTGCATGTATATTCAATTCAGCTCCAGAAAATTACAATAGAGTTTAAAAACAACAAAAAGGTTCCCTTGCACTTCCGCCAACATTAATTCATTCAGAATTTCTAGTACTTATACAATTCGATTACAAGCATTGAAACTGAAATGTTTCAGCTTCTAAAACTGACTATAATAATTTCAACTAACAGTCTCGGCATATGAACCAATTTAAAATGATTACACAAAAAATGTTTCATAAAATAGGGGTGGATCTCTTTGACTACTCGACTTCCTTTGTGCCATTTGTCCTGCTGCGACCTCCTGCCAAATTTTTCAATTTGGTGACACCTAGAGGTTACTTAATGGGCCCTGGAAAACTACATTTCATCCTACCTAGTCGCCCGATTTCCTTCCACTGTGAGTCAAAAGGAATTTTGTAATCCATCATTTCCTTTATCAGAATCTCTAGGTCAATGCAAGTATCATAAGACATAGTTGGTAGCTCGGTCTTCACTGTTTTGAACTGATTCAAAATTTCAAAGTCTATGGCTAAGTGTTCCACCAAACTGGTTCCCTTCAGGTTCTCTTCCAGGACTTCAAACATTGAATGATCCATTCTGCACTGAGTGAGGAGAGAATTGTATTCTTCTTGATTGTATAATTTCCCTTTACCATACCAAAATGGTGGGAGGCCCTTGATAAACAATTTTTTAAATGTATCCCTAAACTCTTGTATAATCTGTTCCATTTGGACAGCTTTGGTTTGAACCAACTTGAGAAAATTGTGCTTAGCGATGATCCTCATGGACCTAACTTATTCAACATGACCTTTTCTTCTTGCGAGTACTATTATGCACACCAGCTTATGAACTCTAGGAAAGGGAACGCGACTTTGACAACGTAAGGGGTTATGGAGGCTTGGGTCACTTCAAGGAAAGGTATGCGTTTCCCAACATTGTCTAACAAGTTGGCTCTGGATATGGAATGGGTGAGACGGTTATTTTTGTGAATTAGCGAAGGATGCGCGAGTCTGGTTCATTGTTGAGCTTCAGTTTCGATTGGAGCATTTGTGCCAAATTTCAAACGTTCGAATGATTTAAATATCGTAAAATAATGATCGGGACCCTCCTTTTATACGCACATTTTGATATTGGGGGCAAGGCAAAGCGGTTTTGGGTAGACTTATTTTTTCCTCGATATGATTCTGGCGGTGCCACGTGTCTGCGAAGTGAGACCATGGTATTTTCCCCGGCCCATTATCGAGTTATTAAAATTTGCGCTACTTCATCGCCTGATATGTCTCTTAACCGTCGATATGGGCTGCTCGAGATCTACGACATGTTGGGCTCCATCAACTTCCACGCCTCCGCTATATTGTCCCTTCTTCGCTATATGTAACCTGGTCCTCCAAAATATCATGCCTCCACCATGATGTAGCCCTCACTAAATCTGAAACTTGAATTCCATCTAAGAATGTTATGGTGATAACATAGGCTCCAACTAGGGGTGTTATCCACTCTGTGACATAGCAAATAACTGTAGACCTAGTGCCTACCCATTGGGCTATGACTTATTCATGTGATATGAATCCATTGGTCTTTATTCAAAAACTCAAAATTGACCTAGCATAGCTCAGGGCCTTCATCTCAGGATTCAACTATGCTTCTTTTATTCCGACTTCTTTATGCAAAAAGAAGAAACGTAAAAATGATTATGTACAATGAATGGGAGGGGTGATGGTTGTTTAAATAATGTAATGTTTGAGGAACCTACCACTCACATGTCCTCCTCCAACAATATCTCCATTACTCTCTTGTAGTAAGTAGACATTACTCCCACATTATGATGCAATATCGAATGGTCCCAACCAAAGATGGTCAAACTGTTGAAATTACTAAGGCAACTGAGAGGGGGGGTGAATCAGTTGTTACTGTGCTTAAACAATATTAAGTCTATTAAGCCATTTTTAATCTTTCATCAAGTGACCATCAATATTATACATAATATTAACAACATAAATAATGAGCATCAATCACACATAAGATATATACAGAGACAGATTTTCACATGGAAACCCATAAAGGGAGAAAATCTCTTCTTCTTTGAAATGATAGGCAGTCTTTTAAGTTATGTACATCATCTATGTTTGAGAACCAACTCAAAGTGAGGCTACTACCTCTATTTTACAAGCTCCAACTTGTTGAGAGCACCAACTCTCTGGTTTCTCTAGCACCGAATAGAAGGAAGCACCAACTCCCTGAGTGTTCCAACACCGACTGGATGGAAGCACCTACTTCCACTTATACAAGCACCAACTTGTTTGAGAGAACCAACTCTCTAGTTTCTCTAGCACCCACTAGAAGGAAGCACCAACTCCCTGAGTGTTCCAACACTGACTGGATGGAAGCACATACTTCCACTTATACAAGCACCAACTTGCATATAGAAAACTCTATGTTTTCCCAAGCACCACCCTGCCACCCTGTTTTATAGCCACAACTAGATGGAAGCTACAACTCCCAATATTCAAGCACCAACTCGAATATCAGAGGACCACGGTCCTCCCTAGCACCACCCTACCTCCCTAATTATAAATAAATGATTGAATAACCAACAACATAGATAAATCGATTCTTACCAGTTCTTCTCTGCTCTATAAATCTAGTATGCTTCTAACTGTTTTGCAATTCTTCTCTTCATCTATCTATTCTGCAATTATTCTCTGCTTCAAGTTGTTCTGCAATTCTTCTCTTGCTTCTATCTATTCCTCATCTATTACTCATCTCTGAGTTTTATCTCACACTGTGCATACTGTCGGTCTCACACTGCGCATACTGTAATTTTCCTTTTCTTACAGTTCAACTCATTTTTCATTCAGAACGACCAACAACACACAGTCATTGCATGTTTCCTTTTATATTCTACAACCCATTCGGTTACCCCTCAAATCCCTAGAACAATGCTTCAGCAACTGAATTACCAACCATCCAAGAACCATGATTCGGTTCTTCTAACTAAATCGTAACTGAACAATTAATCATGAAGAGCAACAGTAGCCCTTCGATCAGATTTCCAAGTATCCAACACCATTGGATTACAATCACAGGGTCTCGCATTGATTTCGCCATTTCGCATTTCGACATTTCGACATTTCGGCATTCCTGTGATGAAGAGTCTCGACTCTTCATGTTACGATCGTCGAAAAGGAGCTTAGCTTGGTGCTAGCTCCTCCCTCTCACATGACCACTGATAGTGACCAAAACCTACACCAAAAGGTGTTTTTCCCTTCAAGTCATCGTGACTCCAACATTATAAAATTCATGATCACAAAATCTCCGAAGTGATAGGATGGTTCACATAACCCACTAAGATGGATGGTTGACGGGATTTCAGAGTTTTTCCTTTCGGGTTTTCGAGACTCACAATAGTCCCTTTCGGCATTTCGGAGTTTGAGACTTCATGATGGTGGAGTTTCTACTTGCTATGTAAAAACCCCGAAATATAAAGTTCTTATGTGACATAAACCTGTTGACGTCACATGTGGATTGACACGTGTCGAATAGTTGCCACGTGTCACTCTTATTCGTGACTTACATGTGTCTAAAATGTTGAATCAACTTGACACTTGGCATTGCCTGATTGTGCCACGTGTCCTTAGCTGACGTGGTTTGCTGACGTGGTTTGTTGATGTGTCTGTTTCGGGAGTTCGGGGTTCACTACTTCAAAGCTTAAAGTTCCTTTGATCTTTGATTTCCCGGTCTTCTAAACTCCAAAATGGAGTCTTTGTTGATGCTCTGATCTTTTGCATTTCACGATTTCATCATTATTGCCATGAGTGTCCTTGACACCTCCAACTCCCGGTATCCGAAACTCCAAAATGGAGATTAAGTCGTGGTTTCTCATTTCACGATTTTCTGTCGTGAGTTGCTTCCTTGACTCCTCCAACTCCCGATATCCAAAACTTCGAAATGGAGTTTATGCTTCTGATCTTGCCATGCGATCATCATTGTGCTGCTGGTCTTGCCACTTTCTCTTTTTCTTCATCATCGGGATGAGATTTCCATCAATGACAAACAAATACTCTGCCTTCTGTCTGCCCGTAATAAATATGCCAATAATCTCCCCCTTTGGCATTGATGGCAACCTTGAAGACACTACTCATAGCATCCTTATCTGATCTTGCCATGCAATCATCGCTGCGTTGTTTGTCTTGCCACTTTCTCTTGTTTGTCATCGTTGGGTTGAGATTGCCATCAATGACAAACAAATACTCTACCTTCTGTCTTCCCATAATAAATATGCCAACAATCTCCCCCTTTAACATTGATGGAAACCTTGAAGACACTACTCATAGCATCCTTACCATTACACTTTCTCCCCCTTTGACATCAATGTCAAAGAAGTAACACGCTCCCCCTGAGCTGTTGCAGTAAATACTCCCCCTGTCAACTATGAGAAACTTAGAAATACAACAGATATTCAAATAAGTACTCCCCCTGATCAAGTGAACAAATTAGATGAAAGAATTTATAACCCCCAACTTTTGACGAAGATATCCAAAAGGGGTCATTGCTAATGGTTTAGTAAAGATATCAGCTATATGTTTTGTGTAAGGAATATAATTCAGCTGAACAATTCTATTTGTAACTTGTTCTCTAAGAAAATGGTATTTTATTGGTATGTGCTTAGATTTTGAATGAAGTACAGGATTCTTAGAGAGCCTGATGGCACTGGTGTTATCACAATGAAGTGGAATGGGATTAGTGTAAGTTACCTTCAAATCTGCAAGAGTTTGTATCATCCATAAAATCTGAGTGCAACAAGTAGCAACAACAATGTACTCTTCTTCTGTAGTTGATAAGGAAATAGATCCCTGCTTCTTACTAATCCATGCTACCAACGAGTCACCCAGGAAGAAGGCACCTCCACTAGTGCTCTTTCTCTCATCCACACAATTTGCCCAATCTGCATCTGAATAAGCAGTTAACTGAAAATTCTGATTTCTGGGATACCACAGACCATAATTCATTGTTCCCTTCAAGTATTTGAATATCCTTGTGACAACTACCAAGTGACGTTGTTTATGAGTTGACTGATAACGACCTACGATTCCAACATATTGCATTATATCAGGACGAGATACTGTGATGTACAGAAGACTGCCTGTCATTGATCGGTATGTCCTTTGATCAACATCGGGTCACATATCATCTTTACTGAGCTTGCAACCAAACACCATAGGTGTACTAACAGGAGGGGAATCCTCCATATGAAATTTCTTCAACATCTCTTTCAAATATTTTTCTTGAGAGATAAATATTCCTACATAACTCTAATTTACTTGTAAACCAAGAAAATATGACAGTTCTCCTATCATGGAAATCTCAAACTCTGTTTGCATAGAGTTAGAAAACCAATGGATAGATGATTCATTAGTACAACCAAAAATAATATCATCTACATAAACCAAAACAACTAGTAAATTATCACCTTCAGACTTAATGTAGAGATTGTTGTCAACGGTACCTTTCTTGAACCCTTTGTATTGTAAAAATTTGTCCAGTCTATAATACCAAGCTCGTGGTGCTTGTTTCAGTCCATATAAGGCCTTCTTCAGCTTGCAAACATAATTAGGATTATCTGTCAATGAGAATCCTTCAGGTTGCTCCATATATACTTCTTCCTCTA
>ML787938.1:531093-563991 GCA_009831015.1 Picea engelmannii | reverse complement strand
TTGTCCTTTTTCATTCATTTTATTCTTGAACACCCATTTGGAACCTATTACATTCTTATCTTTAGGTCTAGGGACAAGCTCCCAAGTATTGTTCTTCTCAATCTGATCAAGCTCTTCATTCATAGCTCTAATCCAATCATCATGATGGCTGGCTTCATCAAAAAAATTTGGTTCGGTCATAGATAAAAAAGCAACATGAGATTGTTCTAAGTCTTTAATCAATTACCTTCTTGTCTGAACTCCTTTATTTAAATCTCCAATTATCTGATTTTTCAGGATGATTCTTTCTAACAATTCTGAGAGGTGATTTTGCTTCTTTCTGTTGATTTGTGTCAGTCGGAGTATTTGTATCTTCATCTGATTTACATTCTTCTCTTTCTGATCCTTGGACTTGTTCATATTCGTATTCAACTATATCTTATGTGCTTGGATCAACACTGCTTACATTTCTGACCAGGATTTCTTCATCAACTTTTATGTCTATACAATCAACTAGTTTATGCAGACTCTTATTGTAACATATGTATCCTTTATTGTTTGTAGCATAACCCAAGAAGATACCTTCATCATCCCTATCATCATATTTGCCAATATTTTCATCATTATTCTTAATGTCACATTTACTCCCAAAGACTTTAAAATGCTTGATTGAAGCAGGTCTTCCAAACCATAGTTCATAAGGATTCTTGTCACTGTGTGGTCTGAGATGTGCTTTGTTAAGGATATGAACAGCTGTATGAATTACTTCCACCCAATATGTCTGAGGTATATTTATTTCATTCATCATTGATCTTGTCATTTGTTGTACTGATCTATTCTTCCTCTCAACAACTCCATTTTGTTGTGGAGTCCTTGGAATTGTGTACTCTCTTTTGATTCCATGTTTATCATAGAAATCTTTGAAGTTCCATGAGCTAAACTCTCCTCCTCTATCAGACCTTACTGCCTTCAATCTTTTTCCTGTTTGATTCTCAGTTAGAGCCTTAAATGCTTTGAATTTTTCAAATGCTTCAGATTTTTCCTTCAAAAAGGCAACCCATGTTAGTCTAGAATAATCATCAATAATCAACATAAAATAATTTTATTTTCCTGTACCTTCTTTCCTTGACAATCCACATAAATCCATATGTACTAACTGGAGAGGTTTTTCTGTTGAAGGAAAGTTTTTAGATTTGAACTAAGTGCGAGTAATTTTTCCTATCTGGCAAGGTTTACAAACATAATCATATGGCTTTGATATCTTTGGAAGATCCTTTACTGCCCCACTATTTTTGAGATTGATCATATGATCAAAATTTAAGTGTCCAAGTCTCCTATTCCATAGCCAACTTTCATCATACTTGCTTAAGTAACATTCTTCATTTTCTTCTTTTAACACATAGACATTGTTTTTTGTTCTTATCCCTTTTGCAACTAGCTGTCCTAAATTCACAGATTTTATTCTACTATCTTTAGAGGTAAAAATGACTTCACATCCTTAGTCACAGACTTGACTGACACTAAGCAGATTATGTTTCATACCTTCTACAAACAGCACATCTTGAACTTTCCCTTTGCCATTACTCAAACTTACCATTCATTTACCTTTTATTTTTCCTGGTGCATCATTTCCAAAAGTTACATTCCCTGATTTGCTTTCACTTAGAGTTAGAAACTTACTTTTGTCTCCAGTCATATGTTTGGAACATCCACTGTCAATATACTAGGGATTCTTTTCTCTTTGGGCTGATAACACTAGTATACATTTGTCATCTTCTTTCTTCTTCCAAATCTTGAAATTTTCCGCAGTAAGATTCGAGCCTGACTTAAAATTCCTTAAGCGACAATCTGTAGCTTTATGTCCATAGTTATGAAAGATGTAACATTTTGGTTCATTAAATAGAAGATCATAGCAATTGTTATGCTCATAACTATTGTTATGCTTAACGTGTGTCCTTTTCCCAACCATCGCATGATTTATAAGATGAGGTTGTTTGTTGCTTGGTTGTCTCGATCTTTGTTGTGGAAGATGGTTATTTGTTGAATATCTTGATTGTTCATATCTAAATCTTAAAGAACAATTTATAGCTTTGTGACCAAAATTAGAGAAGAAAAAACAATAACCATAGAAAAAACCTTTGTACCTTGAAAAATTTTGTCTTCTTTGAGGAGGTCGATTTCTTTCATGCCGATAATCTCTCTAATCTACAGATTCGGTTTTGATACTTTTTCTTTCATTCCTTCTTGGTGGCTGATTCTCTTTCTTTTTTTCTACAGAGTGACTATTGTCAATGTTTGAGGATTTGACAAACTTGATAGGTTATGTATTACTTGGATGATCACTACTTGATCCTTCTTCATACCCTAAGCCAGCTTTCAACTTTGGGTTTCTTTGCTGATTTAGAATGGAGGTTAATCCTTCTGAGGCTTTAATACTTGGCAGATTTTGGTGATACAATCCCTTAAACTTCTCCATTTCTTTCTTGGCTTTTACTATCTCTTCTTCTAAGGATTCACACCTCGCTTTCCTCTCTGACAACTGTTGTTTCAGTATGTCTTCTATTTTCTTTGCCTCTTCTAACTCCACTTTTAGTAGAGAAAATTTTTCATCAGGTTTTTCACTATTCATTTTAAACTACTTCAACAACTATTTTTGTTTTCTCTTCTTACATCTGAGTCTGCCAATTTCTTCCAAAGAATTGATTAATTCACCTTCCATATCCACCACAGCTTCTTCACCATCCATTTCACCTCCTGTGTGTTCATCATCAAGATCTCCCATAGCCATAAGCATAAAATCATTCACTTTGTCTTCACATGATGAATCACTATCTATGTCTTCTGAGGAATTGTCATTATTTGCACACAAATTTTTCTTTTTACTATTTTTCTTGAATTTCTACTTCTTTTCATCATCAGAGTTCTGGTCCTTTTTCTGATGGGGACACTTAGATTAAAAATGACCTATCTTACCATAGTTAAAACATTTGAAGGGAAGCTTGCCTTGATATTTTTTTGATCCTTTCTTTAACCTTCTCACAAATTTTACCTCAATATCATCTAAATCTAAATCAGTATTCTTGTCTACTTTAAAAGATGCTTCTCTAGTAATGGATTTATCTTTGTTGATTCTCATTTCATATGCAGTTAATGTTCCTAGGAGTTGATCAATGGATAGAGTTTTAAGATCATTTAGTTCTTCTATTGCAGAGACTTTTGGATTAAATTTATCAAGCAAAGATCTTAAAATCTTCTGAACTAAAATTGATTATTCAATCTTCTCACCAAGACCCTTCATGGCATTCACAATTTCTTCAACTCTTAAAAAATACTTGCTAACTATTTCATCTTAATTTATCTTTAGTTTTTCAAACTTCAACCTAAATGTTTGAAGTTTGGCATCTTTTACTTTCTCATTTCCTTCATAGCTGCTAATAAGTTTATCCCATATTTCTTTGGCAATTTGAAGATGCATCACCTTTACAAACTTGGCTTCTGCAAGTCCATTCAAGATAGCATTCATTCCCTTAGCATTAAATCTAAATTCTAACTTATCATCCTTGGAAGCTAGCACAACAATCTTTATGTATCCAGACTCTACTACATCCCAAACATCATCACCTAAGGCCATTAGGTTTCTTCTCAATCTAACCTTCCAAAAGGAAAAATTTGTTCCATCAAACAGAGGAGGCTCAGTGGCTAAAGTTCCTTCATGACTTGTCATGTTTAAGCTTACATATCTACCTTTAGATAAAAGGAACTGGCTCTGATACCAATTGTTGAAATTACTAAGGCAATTGAGAGGGGGGGGTGAATCAGTTGTTACTATGCTTAAACAATATTAAGTCTATTAAGCCATTTTTAATCTTTCATCAAGTGACCATCAATATTATACATAATATGAACAACATAAATAATTAGCATCAATCACACATAAGATATATAGAGAGACAGATTTTCACGAGGAAACCCATAAAGGGAGAAAACCTCTTCTTCTTCGAAATGATAGGCAGTCTTTTAAGTTCTATACATCATCTATGTTTGAGAACCAACTCAAAGTGAGGCTACTACCTCTATTTTACAAGCTCCAACTTGTTTAGAGCACCAACTCTCTGGTTTCTCTAGCACCGACTAGAAGGAAGCACCAACTCCCTGAGTGTTCCAGCACCGACTGGATGGAAGAACCTACTTCCACTTATACAAGCATCAACATGTCTGAGAGCACCAACTCTCTGGTTTCTCTAGCACCCACTAGAAGGAAGCACCAACTCCCTGAGTGTTCCAGCACCGACTGGATGGAAGCACCTACTTCCACTTATACAAGCACCAACTTGCATATAGAAAACTCTATGTTTTCCCAAGCACCACCCTGCCACCCTGTTTTCTAGCCACAACTAGATGGAAGCTACAACTCCCAATATTCAAGCACCAAATCGAATATCAGAGTACCACAATCCTCCCTAGCACCACCCCACCTCCCTAATTATAAATAAATGATTGAATAACCAACAACACAGATAAATCAATTCTTACCACTTCTTCTATGTTCTATAAATTTGGTCTGCTTCTAAATTTTTTGCAATTCTTCTCTTCCTCTGTCTGTTTTGAAATTGTGCTATGCTTCAAGTTGTTCTGCAATTCTGCTCTTGCTTCTGTTTATTCCTCATCTATTACTCATATCTAAGTTTTATCTCACACTGCACATATTGTTGGTCTCACACTGCGCATACTGTAATTTTCCCTTTCTTACAGTTCAACTCATTTTTCATTCAGAACGACCAACAACACGCATTCATTGCGTGTTTCTTTTTATATTCTACAACCCCTTCGGTTACCCCTCAAATCCCTAGAACAATGCTTCAGCAACTGAAATTCCAATCGTCCAAGAACCATGATTTGGTTCTGCTAACTGAATCATAACTGAACAATTAATCATCAAGAGAAACAGTAGCCCTTTGATCAGATTTCCAAGTATCCAACACCGTTGGATTACAAGCACAGGGTCTCGCATTGATTTCACCATTTCGCATTTCGGCATTTTGGCATTCTTGTGGTGAAGAGTCTCAACTCTTCATGTTATGATCATCGAAAAGGAGCTTAGCTTGGTGCTAGCTCCTCCCTCTCACATGACTACTGACGGTGACCACAACCTACACCAAAACGTGTTTTTCCCTTTGAGTCATCGTGACTCCAAAATTATAAAATTCATGATCACAAAATCTTCGAAGTGATCGGACGATTCACATAACCCACTGAGATGGACGGTTGACAGGATTTCAGAGTGTTTCCTTTTGATTTTTCGAGACTCACAACAGTCCCTTTCAACATTTCGGAGTTCGAGACTTCGTGATGGTAGAGTTTCTGCTTGCTATGTAAAAAACCCAAAATAGAAATTTTTGATGTGACGTAAACCTGCTAACGTCACACGTGGATTGACACATGCCGAATAGCTTCCATGTGTCACTCTGATTCGTGACTTACATGTGCCTAAAATGTTGAATTAGCTTGTCATTGCCTGATTGTGCCGCGTGTCCTTAGCTGACATGATTTGCTGACGTGGTTTGTTGATGTGTCTGTTTCGGGATTTCGGGGTTCGCTACTTCAAAGGTTAAAATTCCTTTGATCTTTGATTTCCTGGTCTGCTAAACTCTGAAATGGAGTCTTTGTTGATGCTCTGATCTTTCGCATTTCACGATTTCATCATTCTTGTCATGAGTATCCTTGACACCTCCAAATCCCGGTATCCGAAACTCCGAAATAGAGATTAAATCGCGGTTTCGCATTTCACGAGTTTTTGTCGTGAGTTTCTTCCTTGACTCCTCCAACTCCTGGTATCCGAAACTCTAAAATGGAGTTTATGCTTCTGATATTTCCATGCAATCATCGTTGCATTGTTGGTCTTGACACTTTCTCTTGTTCGTCATCGTCGGGCTGAGCTTGCCATCAATGAAAAACAAATACTCTGCCTTCTGTCTTCCTGTAATAAATATACCAAAACAAACTTCCTGTGCTTTCCCTTATCTTCATTTCTAGCATCCCATTTTAGTACCAATTCTCCTAGATCAAAATCATCTACCTTGGTGCATCTGTCAAAAGCCTCTTTGATCTTGTATTTGCACAGCTAGGCATTATGGAAAGCCTTTTCCCTGGTTTGTTGTACGCTGATTAGCTCATCATCTCTTCTCCGATTTTCGTCTGTTTCTACCTCCTGCTCTTGTAACAGCTTCATTATTGGCAATCCCAATGCAGTAGGAAAAATAGCCTATGTTCCATAGATAATCTGGAAAGGAGACGTGGCTATTGATCTCTTTGGGGATATTATGTCAACCCATAATGCATGGATGAGCTTTTTGTGCCAGGCCTTTTTGTTTTCTTACGTCAGTTTTTTGATGATTCTGACTAAGATTTCATTCGAAGATTCAACCAATCCATTTTCTTGAGGATAGTATGATGTAGAATGACCAAGGGTGATATTGTAATCTCTGCAGAATTTTTCTATTTTCTTGGATTTGAAAGACGTTGCATTGTTTGTTATGATCTTGGTCGGGCATCCGAATCTGGAAAGAATATTGTCTTCTAAAAATAGGATGATAACATCATATGTTTCCTGCATGGTGGGAACTACCTCAAT
The DNA here is from genome assembly GCA_009831015.1 of Picea engelmannii. Taxonomy (NCBI): domain Eukaryota; kingdom Viridiplantae; phylum Streptophyta; class Pinopsida; order Pinales; family Pinaceae; genus Picea; species Picea engelmannii. The sequence goes on along the minus strand of ML787938.1, from coordinate 557,381 downwards.
CCACTTAGTGAAATAATCTGTCGCTATCAGGAATCCATTTGTGTTGAGCTGAGGATTGTGGGTTTATTTCTCCTATAAATTCAATGCCCCACTGTCTGAAAGGAGCTTCCGCCGAAATGGGTTTTAAAGGCAGAGACTGCAATTTTCCTTTCCCATCGAAGATCTAACATTCATGACATTTTTAAACCTATTTATAAACATTGGAAAAAATGCTAGGCCAATAGAATCTAGCCCTCAAAATCTTATGCACAGTTGTCTTCCAATAATGATGACCCCCATAGTCACCCTTATGGAACTCCCTGATGGTCTTTTCTACTTCTCCTTCTATCAAATAGATCAATAAAATTCCCCCTGGATCTTTCCAATATATAGATTCATTCACTATACAAAATTTTGTTGCCTTTAGTTTCAAAAATCTGGCCTTTGTTTTACTAAATTCATGAGGAGCCTGCAAATTTTTCAACACAAAGATGATGTCTACATACCATGCTAAGTTAAGAAATTTATGGGATATTTGATGAGTCTTTTCTTCTTCTACGCCTTCTGATAGGTTTGCAATGAAATTTATTCCTAAGAGTTCACAATTTGTCTATGCCATTAGCTTTGCAAGCCCCTGTCCCTTGATCAACTTGGTGGGTTTGATCTCAAGGTCATATTCTAATAGTACTTCTATCCATTTACCCTCTTTCATTTAGGGTCAGGTTGGGTCAAGATGTCTTTCACTGAGCTGTTGGGTACATAAGCAGTAGTATGGGAATGCAGGATGTAAACTCTGAATTCTTTCAATGCCTTGACTAGAGCATACGCTTTCTTTTCCATGATGTCATACTTCAAAGGAGCATCCCTCAATGTCTTGTTGTAATATGCTATGGGCTTCTCAAAATTTGGTCATCTTTCTAGAGTAAAACACCAGCGATTGTGTGTTCTGAGGTGAAAGAGGACAATATGAAATCCTTTTCAAAATTGGGACTGGCCGGTACAGGATCCTTAGTCAATGGCACCTTGATGTCTTCAAAATATTTTTTGGCCTCAGGAATCCACTTTATTTCATTTCCCTTCTTGAGCATGTTTGTAATATGTTTTATGATTTCGGCCAAATTAGGGATGAATCTTCTCACAAAGTTCACTTTGCCTAGGAAATATTGTACCTCCTTTTTACTTCTGGGTATGCCAAATTTTAAAATCCCTTCAACTCTGTTGGGGTCTACCTTTATCCCTTCTTTTGAAATAATGTGACCCTACAACTTTCCTTCTTCCATGGAAAAATTTGACTTCTTAGTATTCAATGAGATTCCAAACTTTCTACACTTTTGAAATGCCCTTCTAAGATGCTTGAGGTGTTCCTCATCTGAGGTAGAATACACAATGATGTCATCAAGGTATATAACAATGAATTTGTCCTTTTCATCAGCAAAAGCTATGTCCGTAGATCTTTAAAACGTTTTGCCTTCATTCATAATCCTGAAAGGCATCTTGGCATACATGAATGTTCCCCAGGGTGTGGTAAATGTCGTCTTTTCTTGATCGTCAGGGTGCACCATAACCTGATTGTACCCTGAGAAGCCATCTAACATTGACATTTTCTGAGAACCCACCACCTTCTGTAAAATATGATCCATCTTAGGTAATGGGTAATTGTCTTTTAGAGATACTTTGTTCAGATTCCTGAAATCCACACACAACCGGATTTCTCCACTCTTCTTTCTGATTGTCACCAGATTCACCACCCATTTAGAAAATCTCATGGACACTATGATTTTGGCTTCAAATAGTTTCTTTACTTATTTCTCAATCAAAGGAAGCAGTAAAGGATTTATCCACCTTAATTTCTGTTTGAAAGGTTTATGAACTTCTTTGATTGGGATCACATGTTGGATTATACTGGTGTCATAAAATTTCAAGTCATTGTAGCTCCGGGAAAAAACATCAGGGAACTCTTTCATCAATTTGATATATCTCTCCTTGACTTCGGGGCTAATATTTTTGGACAGCTTAACGATCTTTGGATCCTCTGGAGTCCCAATATTGCAATATTCCACATCCCCTTCATTTACTATAATCTTTGGACTTTTGGCCACGTCATTATTATCAAAGAGTTTCTCCAATGGGACTAGACCCTTGGGAATGATGTTTCTTTTTAGCTGAACAATATCTTTGCCTACAATCTGATTGTCAAAATACCCCTCTTTTGTGAAAGCATTTGCATCCACCTCGTCATCGCAGCATTCATCATCAATGTTCAAATTTTTGAATTCATTCTCCATCTTGAGGAAGCTTTCTATATGTTTGTCATCCTCAAAAATTTGTCAGTGCTTCATATTATCCAGTACTGCTGGCCTGTACTTGACCTCAACTTGGTAGTTTTTTTCAGGGAAATTTGGAAATTTGAAAACTGTTGTTGAAGTAGCCAAGGCATTAGCAACCTAATTTTGTTCTCTTGTGATTGTTGAAAGATTACACTCTGGAAACTTCTCAAGGAGGTCTAGTACCACATTCCTATAAGCCCTCAGTATGGGGTGTTTTTCCTTGTATATTCCTTTGATTTGATTTATAATTATCTCAGAATCTCCATGTACATAAATTACATTGGCACCCAATTCTTTCAAGACTTTTAACCCCAATATTAATGCTTCATATTCAGCCATGTTGTTCGTGCATTCAAAAACAAGTTTATAAGAACATAATTTTGAATCTCCTTTGGGATGATTGATCCAAACGCCAGATCCTTCTCCTTCTCTACAAGCAGCTCCATCAAAACTCATCTTCCTTATCTGATCTTCTACTTAGTCATGTTGCTTTGAATACTCCTCAATCTGTTTATCATATTTCTTAGTCACATCATTTTTTTGTTATTCTTCTTCGCAACACAGGTCATTGAAGAAAATGGAAGATCCCAACTCGGTTTCTACAAAGTAGATGGGTGATTACTTGGTTGTGACTTGTTGTTGACCATGTATTTGAGAAAAAAATCTCTAAACAATAATATGTCCTAACAAAAAATAGGGATGGTGGCATATGACATGTCCATTTGGAGGGTTCCTTTTAATTTTGCAGCCCAAGACCTTGACAACAGCATGCCAAATTTGGGAGGGATGTCAGCCACTACTACATCCATGACCATGTTTTTTGCTAGAATTTGTGCCAAAGATACCACCAGATCTTTAATACGACCAAGGCATTTTACCTTCCTAGAATCGAAAGAGAACGGGTCTTTGTAAGGCCTAGTGATGTCCAAGCCTAGTTGGTCCATGACCACTTTGGGAATTAGGTTATGAGATGCCCCCGAATCTAACATGGAATTGTGTAGAGTCATATCATGGACTTTAGGCTAACATAGAAAGGGGGAACTTCTTCGTTATCACCATTTTCTTCTACTCTTGGTCCGAATAAGATGGCAAGGTGGTCATATTGTATGTTTATGGTATCAGAAGCTTGTTCATTCTTAAGCATCTTGATGATCTGATTTCTATATTCATTATTCTTGATTAATTCATTAAATGGTACATAAATTTTGATCTTATCCATCTCACTTTCAAAATTAAAAGAGGATGAGGTCTTCTCTACCTCTCTGGTGGCCGTTTCTTTCCTTGCCTCCAATATTCTCTTTCAGGGTTCTTCTTTCTGCTTTCCTTTGTCCACAGTACCCTTTGCAGTAGAATGTTTCACAACAGAGTCCTTTGTAGCTGAATCCTTTGCAGTATAATCTTTTTTGGGCTGACTTGAAGAAGGTACGTTACTCTGAGCTTCTTTGGTGGGGTTTCCCTTTGGAGGATTTCCCTTTGGAGGGTTTGGAGGTACCCTTTGATTTTGAAGGTTGTATTGTCTTTGGAATTGCAAGATGGAATTTTGCAATCATGTCTGATCATATTTTGTTTCCACTGACAGCCTTTCCTCCTCAACTTGCAAAACGATCTCACTTGCATCCATGAACTGGTCATGTTCTTGTTTAGTCAAAAACACTTATGTTTATTTATCATCAGAGCAGTTCATGTTGTCTTCAAAATATCCATCATAATTTTCATCTATATAATTATTTTGAAAAGGAGGCCTTATTTGTTGATCCCCCTGATTTCCTTGATTTCCTTTATTTCCTTGATTCACCTCATCTCCTTTATTTGCTTGGTTCCCCTTATTTCCCGGATTCCTTTTCTCTCCTTGTCTAATTTGTGGGATCATTGGTCTCCTCAAATTTCTAGGTGGACCATCAGTCTGTTCTCTGGGGTTAGACCTATTACCTAGAGCCATTCTTTCCATCATTGTCTCCATGTTTCTCATCATTGCTTCAAACCTTTCTTCTAATGTTTGTGATGTTGAAGGTTGTTCTTTATCTTGAGTTATGCTTATGTCCCTTCCAAAGTTATTTTTCATATTCCATGAAGCCATTAGGTTCGCTTCAACTTCTATGGCATTAATCATCATATCTTCCAATGTGGTAGATCCTTGTTCTCTTAATAATAAAGCAAAGTCACTTTCAAAAGAATCATCATATTTGAGCTGAGCATCTGTAGGGGGGGCTTTACCTCAGTAGGAATCGCAATATAGACCTTCATGAATCTAGCTGAAAACTCCTGCACTATTGTGTCAGGTGATCTCTTCATGTTGTTGTACTGGGTCAACAACTGAAGGGGATTTTTCTTATCTCCCCATTTTGCAAGGAATCTTGTTTCAAAGGCCTCTAAATCAGCGATACTAGCTGGTGGAAGGGATCTGAACCACTTACTCACTTCTCCTGCAAGACTTCGTGTAAACAGCCTCATTTTCACATCTTCAAAGTCTACCTCTGCAAAGTCTATGAAATCATTAAACCAATATAGATGCTTATGAGCTGATATATTACCTTCAACATCATATAGTTTGATCCTTAGGTTATAATCTTGAGGTAGATCATGTAGTTGAGTAGGCAGTATGAACGAGGAAAATCTGGTTGCCATAGTTGCTATGAGGGTCAGAGTGGTTGTTGGTTTTGCATGAGGATAACTATAGGCCTGGTAGATGCGGCTAAAATCAAATCTTGGAATCTCTTTTCGTCAAAGATGGTCTCGCTCAAACAAGATTCAGATTTAGTTCTAAATAGGGTTTGCTCAAATTTCACATCAAATTTGAGGTCTTCAATGCTAGTCACTCCGTCCTTGGGCAAGGACATATATTGGTCTGGATGAAACACTAGGGTTATCGGCTTTTCTTTTATTTTATGTATAATATTTTCAGGGTCAGAAACGGGGATTGTAGCTTCTGGGTCTGGGTTGCTCCTGGTGTGAATTTTCTTGGGAGACAGGGTTTCTATCTCACACTATTTGGTGCAACTAGTATTTTGGTAATGGAGTCGCCAGGGAAAAAATAATCTCAGCCAATAAGGTATTTCATCCACTGCCACCCTCAGGGATCAAACTAAATTTTTAAAGTCATTTTTCCCAGGGAAGATTTTTCAATTTTGTCCCTGGCAGTGGCACCAGAATGTTAGCACTCTATAAATTTTGTCCGACTGAATAGACAAATGACAGAGGTAATTGTTTCAACCTACTTTAGAGTTGGGTACTAGCCTGATCAACTCAGAGAGGGCTCTCTCGTGTCACTTGATATTTCTTTAGCAATCGGTGGCTAGATTTGGTGTGTTTTGGGGGTTTTTTATAAAATTGTTGGCAAGGAAGGGGAGGGACACTCAAGGCTATCGTATCAAAATTATGAAAGTGAATGAAAACAATAACTAGTCAGTAGAACTCTCTAGAGGATGAAGGCTAAATGAGGCGATGAATCTGATTTGTAAATTGAGTTTAATTAGAGTGGTAAGAGGAAGGAGAAAATAAATAACTACATCAGAGAATTACAGAAATTAATTATGAATTAGTTAACAAGAAATACATACAGTTTAAATTGTTAAAGCCGAGAGGGTCACCAGAAGAATTCAGGGATTTTAACTCTCCAATTTAAATATATGAAAAATGTAAATGGAATAAAATATCACAAGAAATACATATAGTGAAGGAAGACAAAACTCATATCACCACCATTAGAATATTTTCATAGAGACTTCAAAATCTTCTACATGTATATTCAATTCAGCTCCAGAAAATTACAATAGAGTTTAGAAACAACAAAAAGGTTCCCTTGCACTTCTGCCAACCTTAATTCATTCATAATTTATAGTACTTATACAATTCGATTATAAGGGTTGAAACCGAAACGTTTTAGCTTCTAAAACTGACTTAATAATTTCAACTGACAGTCTCAGCATATGAACTGATTTACAATGATTACACAAAAAAAATTCAAAAACTAGGGGCGGATCTCTCTGACTGCTCGGCTTCCTTTGTGCCATTTTTCCTACTACAAACTCCTGTTGAACTTGCCAATTTGGTGACACCTGGAGGTTACTTACTGGTCCCTAGAAAACTGCATTTCATCCTGCCCAATTTCACAATCTCCTTCCACTGTGAGTTGGAAGGAATCTCGTAATCCATCATTTCCTTTATCAAAATCTCCAGGTCAATGAAAGTAGCATAAGACATAGTTGGAAGCTCGGTCTTCACTGTTTTGAACTGATTCAAAATTTCAAAGTCTCCAGCCAAGTGTTCCACCAAACTGGGTCTCTTCAGGTTCTCTTCCAGGCATTCAAATATTCAATGATCCATTATGCTCTGAGTGAGGAGAGAATTGTATTCTTCTTGATTGTATAAGTTTCCTTTACCATACCAAAATGGTGGGAGGCCCTTGATAAACAATTGTTCAAATGTATCCGTAAAATCTTGTATACTCGGTTCCATTTGCATAGCTTTGGTTTGAACCGACTTGAGCAAATTGTGCTTAGAGATGATGCTCCTTTCCCTAACTTATTCAACATGACCTTTTCTTCTCGCGAGTATTGTTCTGCACACCCACTTATGAACTCTAGGAAATGGAATGCAACTTCGACAGCGTAAGGGGTTATGGAGGCTTGGGTCGCTTCGAGGAAAGGTATTTGTTTCCCAACATTGTCTAACAGGTTGGCTCTAGATATGGAAATGGGTGAGACGGTTATTTCTTTGAATTAGCGGAGGATGCATGAATCCGGTTCATTGTTGAGATTTAGTTTCGAATTGACTGTTTGCACCAATTTTCAAACGTTCGACTAATTTGAAATATCGTAAAATAATGACTGGGGCCCTCCTTTTATACTTGTTTTTTGATATTGGGGGCGAGGCAAAGTGGTTTTGGGTAGATCTCTTTTCACCCCAATATGCTTCTGGTAGCGCCACATGTCTGCGAAGTGATACCATGGTATTTTCCCCCGACCTCTCTCGAGTTATTAACCTTCACACTACTTCATCGCCCGATATGTCTCTTGACAGTCGATCTGGGTTGCTCGAGATCTACGGCCCGCTGGGCCCCATCAACTTCCATGCCTCCGCTATATTGGCCCTTCTCCGCTATATGTAACCTGGTCCTCCAAAATATCGTGACTCCACCTTGATGTATCCCTCACTAAATATGAAACTTGGATTCCATCTTAAGAATTTTATGGTGATAACACTTGCAAAATTCCTTAGGAAGAAAGTACTCTCGCTCTGTAACGTGAGTATTTGAATACTATGGGATGACCACGACCTTGTATCCATCAAAATATGAGCACAAAGGTGGTTATAAATCTTCATAGAATAGATATGAACCCACAAAAGGGTATGAATCACAATTCCCAATGGATGACCAAAAGTCATCATCAATATATGGTGACAAGTCATCCTCAAATGGATGAAATAAATATGTGACAATATCATCACTGGGATGCCAAAAATATGAATCATATGCACATGAAGAACATCTCTTTGAATATGATAATTCAACTCCCTTTGCATGAGAACTACCCTCTATGTCGTAAATGGGATCTCTATCAAAAATGAAGTAACCCACATCCCATGTATGTCTACCAACCTGTATAAAATCATGAATGTGTTGACCAACCATGTCAGAGAGGTTCTTCATAAAGACATATGCATCATTTGGACTAGTAACTTCTTCATCTTCACATGTAGGAGGAAAACAAGGTTGAGCAAGTCCATCTTCATCAAGCAAGAGAATGTATATTGATATCTCATCTGGATTTTTAGTACATGGCACTTCATCAGAATTCTTCTTTCTCTTTGTGGACAAGCCCCTCCAGCACCTATTCATCACAAGTGGCTTGATCCTTAATGTGGAGTGCTTCATCTGATTGTTCTTGAGAGGATCAAAAAGAAAAATATTATCTTCATCGTAGGCTTATTTTTGGTAAGGATCATGCACTTCATTGGATTCTTCCTCTTTGTAGAGATTTCCTTCAAAGGAAATCAGCCTCAAATGCTTAATCGGATACAAAGGAAACATCATTTCCTAAAACTCATTCTCAAATTCCTAAACCATATCTTCAAATTGTTGGGACTTCGGTTCGTTGTGTGTAAGGAATTCTCGAATGAAGATAGTTAAGTCCTTTGAGATGTAAGCATGCTTGATCAAATTCCTTTGTTTCTTCTCCAGGGATGCCAAGAACAATTGTGTTAGAACATCATCAAGGGTTATATGGTACCAATAAATGTATTCATTAAAATTGAAAACATGTTTAACGGGCGAACATGGATTACCATCATAAACTTCCATGTTTCAATGGTGGAGTCGCCATATGAACTTTATGAAAATCTCATCAAAAGGAAAATGGAAAGGGAACTTCCCTCAAATGGAGTTTCCAAGCAATCTATGGGGAAAGGCTTCAGGAATAACTTGTGAAAGTGTCATTAGGGAACGAAAGAGGATTCAAAATACTCCTCAGTAATGATGCCAAAATGTTATCACATGGATTGTAGGTTGGGTAAAGCTTGACCCAATATACAAAGGTGGGGCAACTATGGGAATACCTACCCACTATCACCTTAGATAGGTACTCCCCTCACTTTAGCGAAGGATAAATCCTACACAAGGGGGGAATCTCGGTGACCCTAAGGGGAAATGAGATGGAAATTGGATTAATGGAAGGTGATGCCCCTATAGTTCAAAGTAATAAGTGAATATGGCTTGAATGAAAGTCTTGTTGGTAAGGGTAGGTTTACAAAGTGTAGTGTACCTATAGAAGAGTATGATACATGCCGAAGACAAGACAAAATGAAGAGATACAAGCCAAAATATCCAATGGGAAATCAAGTGAAGATTGTTTTCCTATATTGCAGTAGTAAACAAGAATATATATATATAAGAATAAGAGCTACTTACTACTAAATTAACCATCAAAATTATCAAATAGTTATTGGGCAATGAATCACTAAGCAAGTAGATAAATTTCCAATATTTAAGCATAAACTTTGATGGTGAAATAGGGATGCTAAATGAAGTTATTAGTAAAGTATTTTCTATCACATATTTTTGCAAGGGGATTGTTTTCCTTTGAAGTTCGTTATTGGGTGACCAAATACGAAAGAAGTGGGATTTAAAAAAACCCACAAATGTTTTTCATCCAAAGTCGGGGCACGATTGTGCAAAGGCACACACATACCTGGTCGGAAAAAATCCATCAAGCACAGGCTCAGTCTTTTCCATTGGATACATTAGACAAATCAGATCGGCGGTTCGCAACTATTCGGGATCCGAAATTTTCTCGAATTTTAGTGTCAGGGCAAAGGCCCAAGATCAATGGATGAGAAAATTTTTAATCTAGACCATTGGATTTATTTTTCGCAGTTTCATAGAATGAAAGGTGAAAGGGCAGAGTCATGAGGACTCATGAAATGTGAACTTGCAAAATGATCTGGATTGTCCAAACTAGAGGTGCACGTGGCATAAGATAAGCGAAATTGCAATTTCTAGAGACGTAGGTCTCAGCATGGAGCAAGGCACAAGTTCCCGAAACGTGAAATCGTGAAGTGCCCAGGAGTTGGGCCCGAGGCCACATAGGAGGTGGGCCCAAGGAAAAAGGGTAAGCACCCAGTGCATGATTGGTGACCCAGGTTTTCAAGGAAGCAATCGTGGTCATTGGATGCATAGCATATCCAACTATCGATCTAAATAGGGCCATTTCGCAATATCGGGTATCGGGAGATTGTAGTCATGCGATGTGAAAACCCCTAAAATGTGAAATCGCAATGCACCCAAGAGTTAGGCCCATGGTCACAACCCAAGGTCATATGGAAAATGGGTCCAAGAGGAAAGGTTGGTGCCCATAGCGTAGAGCCAGCCAAGGTGGAGTTCTGAGGAAGAAATTGTAGTCGTCGGATGCAAAGAAGATCCAGTCGTCCATATGAGTCAGTCGATTTCGCAATATCGGGTATCAGGAGATTGTAGTCAAGTGATGTGAGGGCCACTGAAACATGAAATCACGATGTGCCCAGGAGTTGGGACCATGGTCATGGCCCAAGGTCAATTAAGAATATCTCCAAATGTGAAACTGACTCAACATTATCAGATTTTTCATTTTCCATAAGCGGGTTTGAAATTGATGAGAAGATTGTTAATAATATGGTTGAGAACTTGTTTATCTCCTCGTTCAACCACATTCAGAGATTTTATCGGAGGTTATGCAGGGAGATAAAACTATAAATTCAACCGTCACTTAAAAGCACCAGCGTCGATCGATCCAAACCAACACATATGGATTTTGAAGGTGGTTGTGTGATGCAATTTGCATTTATCTGGCAGTTGTTGGCAATTAATGAAGATTTGTATTGGTGGAATGGGATTACAAGTTGTCGGGATCTAGTATCATGAACACAGGGTTGATTGGGACATGTTCGTTGTGGATCTATGGTCTTGTTGTATTCTTTAAAATAGAACCTAACGCCCTTCATTTTGTTGTAGATAGATTCCATTTCCCAGAGTGCCAGCACATAATTGCACATAAGAAACCATAGGAAGATATCCTGTCTTGTTTACTAAATCAAGTGATATCATGTTTCTAACAATGGTAGGTAAATGCGTATGAACGTGCAACAATTTGGAGGGTAGGAAGATGCTAAGTGTTATCAACGCCAGATTGATTGGGATACATTTTTTGTGGATCTGGTATGGTCAATGGACCAAATCCCTCTATCTCTAGTCTTTCCCCGAAAAAGACTCTTCGATTGAGATTGCTTGCCTGGCAAAAACATTTTTGGGTGAGTAAGGCTTCCTCTCTCTGGTGTCAGTTGCCTGGCAGAAATAATTTGGGTCTGAGACAGTTGGAAAGGTGAAAATTTTATCCAACGTCTAATAGCCCAAGTAGAAAAGCCAAATATTGAGTGGCAAAAAGTACAGAGCAACCTTCACTAGAAAGAAGGATTTATTGAAATCATGGATGGATAAAATTTCATGAACTATTTCAAGATATCTTTTTCACTTTGATTATAAGGTGGCGAACGTTGTTTCTTCATTGTTGTAGATATTGTCACCACCATCTTTGAGGCATTGTGTCCTTTCATATTCTATGCGGTAGATATTGAGTCACGAGCTTGAGAAGCAGAAAATATTGTGTGAAATCATCTCTAGATATTCTCGTACAAATGAATTAATTGTCTTGCCAAAAGAAGCCTCTATAATGGATGAAGTTGAAGCACATGTAGGCAAAGGCAATCTTGATGTTAGAAGTCCTCGACTACAGGGAGATACTTTATTTTTCGTTCCAAGCTTTAGACCCGACTTCTCTCTCTGCACGCAACCTGTGGATTACCTGGGCATTTCCATGATCAAGTGATCAAAACCTCAGTGAAATCTGGCCTGAAATTGCAGCTAATGGAAGCATCAAGAATCGGCCTGTAAAAAGTGAGCTTGGCATACGAGCGAATTCGCATGAAAATTAATGCAGGATTGTGTCGTCGAAAACTAAGTGCTTCGTGTATTGTCAGCTACGCCACAATTTTGAAATTCGAAGGACGGTTCTGGATCTAAATATGGCCTAGGTTCCATACTCAGCTCACATTCTATTCTTCCCCATGTGAAGAGCTTGGAAACTGCGGTTGGCCTTGGATTTGGAGGTTAAATTCGCTTCTGGAATGTACTCCGAAGGACTTTACACATTTGCCTAGGAAACGTAACGAATCGAAGATATAGCGAGGAAACATTTGACATTCCACAAAGAAAAATTCCAGGTGATCATTGTCGTTAGGTTAGTTCAACTCCTCAATGTATGGATTGGTGATTATGGAGCATGCTTTATTTTTATATTTTTTATGTTTTACTATTAAAATAATAATAATAATAATAATAATGGTTTATTTTATTGGTTTCAAATAGTTTCATTATTATTTGCATTATTATAAAAATATATATATAAATTTAGGTCAAACATAATTAAAAAAAAAATTTGTTGTTTGTTTTATTATAAAATTTTGTTTTAAAACATTTTCATTTTATTTTGTTTTGTTTTATTATAAAAATCTATAAAACTAATATATATATATATATATATATTAAAAATCTTAGGTAAAACATAAAAATAAAAATAAAAAGATAAAAACAAATTATAAAAATAAAAACAATAACAAAACAAATAAAATTGAAAATGGACCTTTTTTTTAATTCCTGAAAACAATATGGAAACATGTCGCTAAGAAAGCAATGAACGATGAAACAAGCGCGCACAACGATCACGACAAGAGGTATAAAACACATTTCATTATTTTACTTTGTCGCATTTTGATGCAGGAGCATCTCCCACATCAAGTGAGCCAGCGCGGAAGCAAAGGACAGTTGGACAAGCGCCAACGCTAATTTTGAAAATACCTTGAAGTTGTTGCGCGATCTTAAATGAGCCATTAAGAAGAGGCGCACTTGAATAATGTAAACGGACCTTGATCCATTAGCTCTCGTCCTTAGTAGGTAGGAGGCATTTAAGATAGTTAATGTAGGTAGATAGAATTGAATTCTAGATTAGATTGTTTGAGAGCGCAAGAGGGAAACGGGATATAGACACCCTCATTGTGTATTGTAACGATATGAAGAAGCATTGGAGAAAGAGCAGGCAAAGAGCTGTGAAAGAACACTCATGTATAGATATTTGAATTAATAGAAGAGATTGATTCAAATTCATGGTTTTGTGTTTCTCTGTGTATTGATGTTGAATGATATGCTCATGAATGTTTGCTTCATGTTATACATTTGCTTTATATGTTGTGTATATGATTTCATAGTTGAGTTGAAGTATGAAGAGGAAAGGGAATGAGTTTCAATTGTTTCTCTATCTGAGCTAGAGTTGTTGCAAGGAGTGTAGTCGAAGGGTCCGCAAGGAGTGCGTTGACAGGGGGCTCAGGTAGTTTAGCTTTTGTTCTCGTTCACCCAAAGGTGCAGTTGGGCACAGGAGCCATGCAAGGAGTGTACGGGCCAAGGAAAGCCTCAGAGTTGCAAATCTGAGCAAAGAATTTTGATACTGCTACTGCAGGTGTGCACAGAGTCGAAGGGATTTCCACACTTGAAAGTTTTTGAAGGCTATCGCAAGGAGTGCGAGCAGGAGGTTTTCTGAGAAGGTGCAGAATCGTGAAGAGCTCAGGAAGGATAAGGCCTTTGAAATTGTTCAAGAACAACGCAGGGAAGCTGTGATTGAAAGTTGTAAGAAGCGTCATAAGTTTGCACGCAGGTGGATGAGTTCTGTGGAGGAGCACTTAGCCATTTCACAGATTCCATAGGGAGGAACGAACGGTCGAAATTCTCCGAAGAGGATTCGTGAGTTTTCGTGGGCCGTTGGATCTCACAGATGGGCAGGAAAGCTACCGTAGGAGCGTCAAGGGGTTCAAAGCTCAGAAGGGGTAGAACCGTAGATCTGAGTCATGAGGACCGTTGGATATACACGTGAACTCACATATCGGGGTTTCGTGTATTGAAGCTCCGCAATATTGCAACGGGAATCATGAAATCACGATACGCGATATCCTGACGGCTAAGTAAACTGTGTGGGGATGCAAGGGTCAGTGTCGTGGACAGGTGACATGCCTTATCGAGGTTTCGTGGCGAGAAGTCCCGAAACTACTACATTAGGATTCACTATATTGTGAAACCCGAAGTATCGATGAAGTGAAGGACCGTTGAACAGTTAACTCGTGCGTGTATTGGAGTTTCGACGCATCGGGCATCGGGAGTCGGGGATACAAACTACTCTACATCACGAGTGCTGAAATCACAATAGAGGAAATACCGATAGGAAAAAGTCAGTGTTGACTGTCATCGAATATCAGGGATTCGAGGGTCGAATGTTCAACCACTGACCTCGCGAAGTCGCGAGTTCCGATCTCCTGAGTATAAAGAGGAGATCCCGTAAAGAGATTGTTGTGGGTGCAGATTTCCTGATATGGAATTAGAAGAGCCTTAGATTTCTTCAGTCCAAGGAAGAAGAAAGATCTTGTGAGTCGACGTGGACCTTCTGACCTGCAGGTGTGTTGGGAGGGCATTGACGTCAGTTTGGTATCAGAGCACAGAAAGGTTCTTTGCTTTATGTATCAGAGAAGGGAGAGACTTCACTATGCCTCCAAGGAGAGATAGAGAATCACCCGATCCAGAGGATAGGGAAATGCCGAGAAGAAGAGGCAGGCAGATGACTAATCCATTCATGGAGAGACAAATGCGTGATCTACGAGCAAGACTCGAAGACATGGAGACGGCGCAAAGACGCACAGTTAGTGTTGGGGATCTTAGTGATTCTGAAAGTGAAGTTGAGGTTGAACGTCAAGAAGAAGTTGCAACCAAAGATGCATCAAATGAGAGTTTGATCAAATCTATTGCAAGGATGGGTGCAAGAGCGAAGATGGACATTCCAATTTATGAGGGAAACTTGGATGCAGAGGAGCTTCTAGACTGGATTATAGCTCTGTACACATACTTTGAATATGAATATGTCGAGGAGGAAAAGAAGGTCAAGCATATTGTCACAAGATTGAAAGGACATGCACCATTGTGGTGGGATGAACTACAAGCTGACAGACGCTACAGGGGCAAGCAGAAGATCAAGAGCTGGGACAGGATGATCGCTAAGCTGAAGGTGAAATTCATCCCCAGGGACTATCAAATTACTCTATTCAGGAGGATGCAGAACCTGAGACAGAAGCTGATGACAGTGAAAGAATACACTGAGGAATTCTATAAACTGAACATCAGGGCAGTTCATCGGGAGAGAGAAGATGAGAAGGTTTCTAGATACATGAATGGCCTGAGA
The DNA here is from genome assembly GCA_009831015.1 of Picea engelmannii. Classification (NCBI taxonomy): domain Eukaryota; kingdom Viridiplantae; phylum Streptophyta; class Pinopsida; order Pinales; family Pinaceae; genus Picea; species Picea engelmannii. The sequence continues at coordinate 542,272 of ML787938.1, read as the reverse complement.
TATGATATCTAGGATGAGATGAGCATGGTAACCATCTGAACGGTGGAAGATACTTATCAGATGGCTCTGAAAGCTGAAGAGAAGCTGAGTCGAAAGCAGAGTCAGAGGGGCTGACGCAGAAGTCAGCCCAGAGGCAAACCAGTTGCCCAGGATAAATATCAGAATCCCAGGGAGGAATGGAAGAAATCTCAGACTAGAGCTGAGAGAGGTGGGACCTCACAGAGAGTACCATATGTTGAACAGAGAGGACAACAATATGTTGAGAAGAGAAGTGATTATGCTAACAATAACACTTTTCCTCGTACTAGAGGCAGAGGAAGAGGAAGAGGTGGAGTAATCACATGCTTCACATGTTGAAAGAATGGGCACAAGTCTTATGAGTGTCTAGATAAAAAGAAAGAAGGTGGAGAATCTCACATCGCTGAGGCACAGAGGTGGGATGTTGAGGCAGAAGACGTTGAAGGCAGAAGATCGTCGATGATGTGAAAGGTCCTTTTGACACCTAAGAAGGAGGTGGAGAGTTCAGTCCAAAGGACCATACTTTTTAGGACTACTTGCAAGACCAAGGACAGGGTATGCAAGGTCATCGTAGACAGTGGTAGCATAGACAATCTTGTTTCTACGAAAATGGTAGAGAAGTTGGAGCTTGAGACAACTAATCATCCAAGCCCATACAGAGTTTCATGGCTATAGAAAGGACACCAGGTAACTGTCACTAAACAATGTTTAGTTGAATTCAAGATAGGTGGATATAATGATAAGATCTTGTGTGACATCATTCCTATGGATGTTTGTCATCTATTGCTGGGTAGACCATGGAAATATGACAGAAATGTGATTCATGATGGGAGAATGAACACATACACCCTAGAGAAGAACGGGAGGACACACATGTTGCTTCCAATCAAGGATAAGGAGGTGAAGCCGGAAGTAAGCAATACAGTACTTCTCATGAGTGGGAAGGAACTCCTTAATGAAGTTAAGAAGAAGGAGGATCCATAGTTCATTGTGGTCAGAAAGCCTAGAATTGTGTTGACTAGCACAAGGGTAGATGATTTACCAGAGGAAGTTCAGGAACTGCTAGAAGAGTTCGTTGACATCATAGTGGATGAATTACCTCATTCGTTGCCACCGATAAGAAGTGTGAGTCATCATATTGATCTCATACTAGGAGCTAGTTTGCCAAACAAAGTCGCGTACAGGTTGACGCCGCAAGAGAATGAAGAGGTTAAGAGACAAGTCCAGGATTTGTTGGACAAAGGTTTAGTCAGAGAGAGCTTGAGTCCATGTGTTGTTCCAACAGTACTCAGTCTGAAGAAAGATGAAGGCTGGAGGATGTGTACTGACTCAAGGGTGATTAATAAGATAACCATCAGGTATAGATTTCCATTGCCGAGGATGGATCATCTGATGGATTGCTTGAGTGGAGCAAATTATTTTTCAAAGATTGATTTGAAAAGCGGTTATCATCAGATTCGCATGAGAGAAGGTGACGAATGGAAGACAACATTCAAAACCAACGAAGGGTTGTATGAATGGATTGTTATGCCATTTGGCTTAACAAATGCACCGAGTACCTTCATGAGGTTGATGAACAAAGTCCTGAGGGAGTTCATCGGGAAATTTGTCATTGTGTATTTGGATGACATACTGATCTACAGTAAAACAGTGGCAGAGCATCTGAAGCATTTGGCTACAGTGATACAGAGGCTACAGCAGGAGAAGTTGTTGATAAACATGAAGAAGTCCTCATTCATGAAGACAGAGCTCATTTATTTGGGATTTGTTATTTCAGCAAATGATTTGAGGATGGATCTAGATAAGGTGGAGGTAATCAAGAATTGACCATCACCGAGGAATATTTTCGAGGTGAGAAGTTTCCACGGATTGGCTAGTTTCTATCGGACGTTCATCAGGAATTTCAATGGAATTAGCGCAGCGATGATGGATACAGTGAAGAAAAGACACAAGTCTTTTCACTGGACAGCAGAGGCTGAGAAGAGTTTCAATCTGTTGAAGAGGAAGATTACGGAACAACCAGTTTTGGTGTTGCCGGATTTCCAGAAGACATTTCAGGTGAAATGCGATGCAAGTGGATTTGCAATAGGGGTAGTCTTGAGTCAACAAGATAGGCCAATAGCATATTTCAGCAAGAAGTTGAATGAAGTGAAAGTGAAATACTCCACTTACGACAAGGAGTTCTATGCTATCATTCAGGCATTGAAGAAATGGAGGCATTACTTGATCCCGAAAGAGTTTGTCTTGTACAGTGACAATCATGCACTGCAGTTTGTGACTCAACAAGAAAAGTTGAATCAGAAGCATGTCAAATGGGTTGAGTATATGCAGAATTTCACTTTTGTGATCAAACATATTTATGGTACTGCTAACAAAGTTGTTGATTCTTTGAGCAGGAAGTGTTTGTTGTTGCAGGAATTCAAAGTCAAAACGTTGGGTTTTGATGATCTCAGGGACATGTACGCAGATGATCCAGATTTTAAGGAAGCGTATGAAGCAGTCGAGAATCCAATTCTCAGAGACAGAAACCTGTGGATAGAATATATGATCCAGGAAGGATTACTGTTTAGAGGTAATCAACTGTGTATTCCGAAATGCTCCATGAGGGAGAATTTTCTATAGGAGAAACACAGCGGAGGACTGGTAGGACATTTCGGTCATGACAAAACATTCATGAAGCTGAATGAGTCATATTTTTGGCCGGGAATGCGAGAAAATGTCAAGAAATTTGTAGACAGATGCAAAATTTGCCATCATTCGAAGGGAAGGAGACAGAATGCAGGTTTTTATCAACCATTGCCCATTCCATAGAGGTCGTGGGATGCAATTAGCATGGATTTTGTAGTGGGGTTGCCAAGAACACAAAGAGGTTGTGATTCAATCTTTGTGGTAGTGGATAGATTTTCCAAAATGGCACACTTCATTCCATGTCAAAATACCAGTGACGCAACTCACATTGCCAACCTGTTTTTCAAAGAGGTCATTCGACTTCATGGGTTGCCGAGGAGCATAGTTTTGGACCGAGACACTAAATTCATAGGGCATTTTTGGAGGACCTTATAGAAAAAGATGGGAACTAACTTGACATTTATTTCGGCTTATCATCCTCAGACAGATGGACAGACGGAAGTGGCGAACAGAAGTCTAGGAGACTTGCTGAGAAGCTTGGTGACAGAGCACCACAACCAATGGGATAGTATATTGCCGCGGGCAGAGTTTGCGTATAATGATTCAGTGAATCGGAGCACAGGGCAGAGTCCATTTCAGATTTTTTATGGCATGCAATCGACAGGAATTTCTGAACTAAGGGATTCAGAACAGACTGCGACTAGGAGTGCTAGTGCAGAAGAATTCACAGAGGCGATGAAAGAACTTCACAGCTAGGTGAAGGAGCGATTACTGGAATCAAGTCAGGAGTATAAGCGCAGGGCAGATCAACATAAAAGACAACTTCAATTTGAGGTTAGTGATCTGGTTCTGGCACATTTGAGAAAAGAAAGGTTCCCGAGAGGAACATATAATAAGCTGAAAATGAAGAAAATCGGGCCATGTAGGGTCTTGAGAAATTTGGGACGAATGCTTATGAAATTGAATTACCCGATGGGATCGGAATTTCTCTGATATTCAATATCTCTGATATAAAGTTGGGGAAGCAGAGACTGGATTTGAGAAGCCAGTGATCCAGTGGACAAAGAAGATGCCAGTTACAGAGAAGCCACATATGGAGCGCATACTGGATAAGAAAGTGAGAAAGAGGAACATGCGAAAGCAATACTTTGAGTATTTGGTCAAGTGGAAGAACCATCCAGTTGAAGATGCCAGCTGGGGGACTGAAGTAGAGATTTAGAAGCATGGACAGACCATGCGTGAGCTCATGGAAAGGAGCCCATGAAAATGTTCAAGCAAGGGAGTATGATGCAGGAGCATCTCCCACGTCAAGCGAGCCATCGCGGAAGCGAAGGACAGTTGGACAAGCGCCAGCGCTAATTTTGAAAATACCTCAAAGTTGTTGCGCGATCTTAAATGAGCCATTAAGAAGAGGCGCACTTGAATAATGTAAACGGACCTTGAGCCATTAGCTCTCGTCCTTAGTAGGTAGGAGGCATTTAAGATATTTAATGTAGGTAGATAGAATTGAATTCTAGATTAGACTGTTTGAGAGCACAAGAGGGAAACGGGATATAGACACCCTCATTGTGTATTGTAACGATATGAAGAAGCATTGGAGTAAGAGCAGGCAGAGAGTTGTGAAAGAACACTCATGTATAGATATTTGAATTAATAGAAGAGATTGATTCAAATTCATGGTTTTGTGTTTCTCTGTGTATTGATGCTGAATGATATGCTCCTGAATGTTTGCTTCCTGTTATACATTTTCTTTATATGTTGTGTATATGATTTCATGGTTGAGTTGAAGTATGAAAAGGAAAGGGAATGAGTTTCAATTGTTTCTCTATCTGAGCTAGAGTTCCTGGAAGGAGTGCAGTCGAAGGGTCCGCAAGGAGTGCGTTGACAGGGGACTCAGGTAGTTTATCTTTTGTTCTCGTTCACCCAAAGGTGAAGTTGGGCACAGGAGCCATGCAAGGAGTGCGCAAGCCAAGGAAAGCCTCAGAGTTGCAAATCTGAGCAAAGAATTTTGAGACTGCAGCTGCAGGTGTGTGCAAAGTCGAAGGGATTTCCACACTTGAAAGTGTTTGAAGGCTACCGCAAGGAGTGCGAGCAGGAGGTTTTCTGAGAAGGCGCAAAATCGTGAAGAGCTCAGGAAGGATAAGGCCTTCAAAATTGTTCAAGAATAGTGCAGGGAAGTTGTGATTGAAAGTTGTAAGAAGCGTCATAAGTTTGCACACAGGTGGACGAGTTCCGCGGAGGAGCACTTAGCCATTTCGCAGATTCCATCAAGAGGAACGAACGGTCGGAATTCTCCGAAGAGGATTCGCGAGTTTTCGTGGGCCGTTGGATCTCGCGGAGGGGTAGGAAAGCTACCGTAGGAGCGTCAAGGGGTTCAAAGCTCAAGAGGGGTAGAACCATAGATCTGAGTCACGAGGACTATCGGATCTACACGTGAACTAACATATCAGGGTTTTGTGTGTTGAAGCTCCATAATATTGCAACAGGAATCGCGAAATCGCGATATGCGATATCCCGACGGCTAAGTAAACTGTGTGGGGCCGCAAGGGTCAGTGTCATGGACAAGTGACATGCCTTATCGAGGTTTCATGGCAAGAAGTCCCAAAACTACTACATCAGGATTCGTGATATTGCGAAACCTGAAGTACCGATGAAGTGAAGGACCATTGAACAGTCAACTCGCACGTGTATCGGAGTTTCGATGCATCGGGCATCGGGAGTCAGTGATACAAACTACTCTACATTGTGAGTGTCGAAATCACAATAGAGGAAATCCTGATAGGAAAAATTCATTGTTGACTGTCATCGGATATCGGGGATTCGAGGGTCGAATGTTCGATCACTGACCTCGTGAAGTCGTGAGTTCCGATCTCCCGAGTATAAATAGGAGATCCCGTAAAGAGATTGTTGTGGGTGCAGATTTCCCGATAGGAAATTAGAAGAGCCTTAGATTTCTTTGCGCCGAGGAAGAAGAAAGATCTTGTGAGTTGATGTGGACCTTCTGACCTGTGGGTGTGTTGGGAGGGCGTTGACGTCACATTTATCCTTCTTTCTGTATGTTATATTTTCGAAGCTCTCACAATTTTTATGCAGGATTTGTACTAGGTTTTTTTTTCCAGGTGCGCAGATGATCTCACCTCTTGCTGCTGAAGTGATTTTCAAAAATCACAAAAACTTTTGAAACAAGACCTACTTCCTTGACTGCTTGAAGGAGTTGTTACTCATCATAACCATCATGACGTCTGTTGTTACACAGAAACATTTTCCTAAACCCATATGCGTCATGAATGTCTTCCTCCAGTTCTCCTTCAAAGAAGATTAGTCATCCCTGTGTTGGAGCCCATCTTCCATTGAATTATCCTTCATGACTTCGCACACGCCTATCTTTCTGCGTCACATGCATCTCTTAATCTTTTTCAGTTTAGTTTTCCTTGTCAATAAAATTATCCATCTCCCTTTCCCTGACTACATTGCCTTGCCATACACACTGTTACTACTAAGATCTTTTCCTTTATAGTCCTACCACTCATTTTATCAGAACTCACATTGACTGATGTGGGATTCCTTAAGGCCCACTTTCAAAAAGTCTTGCCCCATCGACCTCAACACCTTATCTGGGATATAGACTAGAGTCCATTTTGAGTACCTGGAGGCTTGCATGCCTTAATGGCAAGTTCTCTCACTAAAAATCATGGGAATACATCAATGTCCCTTGATCGTCAAATCTTGCAAGTGGCTCGACATTAGCTCATTCATTCACACTTCGCAATATGTACTCGGGTACCTTGGCACTCATTGACATCAATGATGAGTTGCCTCGCATTGGTTAACGACATTCATCATTGGTCATTAATCCAATGACTTATTTTCATGATCGACATTGACACATTCATTCGCATGATTAGAATTGTACCATCAGGTTTAGCAGCAGGTGAATACTATATACTTTTCATGACTCTATCAGCAGTTACAGCAGCATGACTTCAGCTATGTGAGAGTACTACAATTCCACTTTCGTACTTCCTCTTTTCCATGATTCATTCACTAGCAGTTCAAATTCCTCCACTTCACATTCTCTGATCTAGCAAACAGCAGTTGCCACTATAGAAGCAGTCACTTTTCACATGATCCTATAGTAGTGACATCTTCCATGCTCCAACAACCGCATCATCCACATTCCTAAACTTTTAAGTAAGTGGAGGTATGTTATTTTCTAAACTTTAATCATGTAATTCCTCAACTGCTAGCAATGAATAATTTGGAAACTTCCCTCACTAGGTTCCCTTTTCTTTTCACTTCTACGAATTATGTCACGTTGCATGAGGACATCCAACAAGTTAATTTGGGGGGCATAGGGGACTTTATTCACTATCATCATTCCATTTTTCCACGACCATCATTCCATTTTTCATCTCATTTACCAATTATGAATATTTATTTTCCAACATTTATTTTCCAATGATACTCTGTTGCACTTTGCTTCATAAGCATTGATATACATATTGGCATGATTCACACATATACAAAAAAAGGGTTTTCTTATACTCAATGATGTTTCCTTATGCACATTGATAGCATATATTTTCCAGTAAAAATATGGGAAAATTATTTTCATAACATCAAGAGAACAAATAACGAAATGAATGTTGTAAACACAAGAACCAACATTCTTTATATTCATGGTTGTCACACAAGAACCAACCATAAGAAAAATGTTAGTTGTTACTCATGTAAATCCCATCCTGGAAAATATTCATTATCATCACTCAAAGTCAACATTAAGATGCCAAAGATTTCTTGAGGAGATCCATGCATGGTTGCGTGAGGACATGCAACAAGTTAAGTTGGGGGGCATGTTGGGGCTCAGAAATGTCATATTTTCATCCACCTTTCCCTTCATCATTCTTCACATTTCATCGCCCCATTAACTTTTCACGATATCATTTCCATAAATATACTTGGGTTTCATCTTCTTGTTCTCCACTTTATTCATTTTAGTATTAAAAGGGAATTTGTGATTAAATGTTAGAAAATCAACATGTTTTCATATATATCTCAAGTATGTGTGAGCTTTGTAATGTGTAGGAATATGAGAAGGATTAATTCAAAAGGACTTCTCGAATATTTCCTCCACCATTTCAAGATTTGAGGAGATAATTCAATCACATTCCAAGGAGAAGATCATGGATATTTGGTTGGAATATCTTATCCAAGATATATGAGAGATATGTGTGAGGATTTGAAGGGATTATATTTTGTAATAATGGAAAATAGGTTGAGAGAAAAGTAAATCTATAATAATGAGATGGTTATCTTATCTTCAAGGCTCTCATGTATAAAAGAGAGTGCTCTCTCTTCATGAGATTTCAGTTGTAAGTAGAGAATTAGAGTAGTCATTAATGGTAGTCATTAGGATTCGAAAGAGAAAGGGATTATTAGCTTTGATTCATGGTTTTGGTTTTCATGCTTTCATTATTCTATTATGAATATTGATTTGATTATTGAATGTAAGATTGCTTCGATTGGTGAGAGCTCTCATATGTTGTTATGCCATTCAACTCTTCACTTGTTGTATCTGCTTTTCCTTCATGTAGTTCTCCATTTCTAGATTAATTTCCTTCACGCAATTTCCCATTCTTAGAGTAATTTCATTTACGCAACTAGATTAATTTCAATTCCAGTCGTGTGTTAGATTAATTTCAATTCCAGTCGTGTGTTAGATTAATGATTCAATTCCATTCGTGTGTTAGATTAATGATTCTATTTCAGTCGTGTGTTAGATTAATGATTCAATTTCAATTGTATCTTAAACATTAGATTAGATTAGTCCCACTTCAATATTTCATATACTTTGTGTGTGCTTCGTCAGTTTACGAACCCTGAGTTGACAAATTAGATAGTTGGGAAAGTACTACAAATCAATTAATATAACATTAGTTCGGCCCAATATAGCGACTGTCGTTCCCTTGTCACGATTGTTGTTCCTTTTGCTATTCATTTGAATGGAACAATTGTTTTTCCTTTTGTTACGATTGTTGTCCCTTTGTAGGGGTTGCATCTCTAGAGGACGGGTATTGAAAACAGAAGGTAAGAACCTACGTAGGCGACAAGTAAAACGCTTGCGCCAGAACCTACCTTTGTATGATGCATAGAGGTTATATTTTAGGACATCTTTAGAGCCCAACAATAACATCCAGTGATGATGAAGATATTCAGTAATGACAGAGAAGACGAAGAGTCTCGACTGCCAGAGAGGCTAAGGAATCTCATCCTAACGGCCACTGGTGATGAACCCAAAGGCAACATAACTGTCAGAGAAGATGAAGGGTTTGCATGATGACCAGGAGATGTCCCGACGTGAGAAACAGATGAAGAACATAAAAGCAAAGGGATTCTTCAGTGGAGCAATGCAAGAAAAGGACAAGTTACAGTGAACAAAATGTGGGGTAGAACAGTGTCATTGTAAAGAGCATGCAGAGACACTGTGCATGAGGATGCAGAAGGTGCATAGAGAATATAAAAATGTAGAATATAGAGGAGATGGGGGTTGCGATTGTGTGTGATGCATGCATGTAGAATCATGTTGTGCAGGAGTTCAAGTGCATAGGAAGTGAGGAACAGAGATGCATATCTGAGAGAATAAGAGAAAGTTGAGGTGCGCATGTAGAGACGGAGTAGAAGATCAGAAAGCTCAAAGGATGCGAGTAAAGAGACACTGATGTAGGCATAGCAAAGCAGTGTAGCAGAACATTGATGAGAATGGTAATCCATTGATGAACAGTGTATCACTGTAATAATTTTCAATAACAAAGATTTATAATCAAGGTGGTAGGGAGGTGCTAGGAGGACTGTTATCCTATGAGTTTCAAGTGGGTGCTTGAACACAGGGAGTTGTAGCTTCCTTTTGGCTGCAGCTAGAAAACCAGGGTGGCAGGGTGGTGCAAGGGAGAACTGTTGTTCTCTATTATACAGGTCGGTGCCTATGTGACTAGAATTTGGTGCTTCCATCTAGTTGGTGTTGGAACACTCAAGGAGTTGGTGCTTCCTTCTAGTAGGTGCTAGAGAAACCAGAGAGTTGGTGCTCTTAGCAAGTTGCAGCTTGCAAGACAGAGGTGGTAGCCTCACAATGAGTTGGTTCTCATAAGAATGATAATGTAAATAAAATAAAGATTACTTATCATATCAAGAAGAAGAGTTTTTTCCCTTTATGGGTTTCCTCAAGAAATATTTGTCTCTATGTATTTCATGTTTGTGATTGATGTTTAATGTTCTAGTGCTTACTTCCCTATATCATTGTGATTGTGATTGAGTGTTATGTGAAGACTTTAAAATTGGTATAATTGTTTAATCACAGTAACGATTGTAGTGTCCCCAAGACCGAGCCCCGTCACAGATCATGTTTTATGCAAAGAATTGTAAATGTGCTCTATAGGTTGGTGAGCCAAGTGTTGTATAAGTTGTAGGATTATGTGTTTTGTTAGGCCAGGGAGCCTAAGTGTTGAAGGCCAGGAGCCTGTTGATGTACTTGTATGTATGCAGATCAATTAATAAAATATAAACACCACCAGTGCAGACCGACCACGATGAATGAGTGATGGGGGATTGAGTGTCCACAGAATGGGCAAGGAACTAGGGGCTAAAAGGTGGGAAAGGGGCTGAGTGCTAAGCCTAGGGGTTTAAGCCTGGGAAATAATATTTTAATATTATTTTAAAAAGAGACATGTGCATTTTTGTTTATCCTAAGTTCCTGGCAAGGGAGGGAACGTGCAAAGGGGATGCACGATGTGGTACGCATGCAGTTCCCAGGGTGACAAGTGTCAACCCTGGTGCATGCAAATATAAGCCCTTAACTGAACCGTGGGTGGGGATCTTCCTCCATTCTGACCCGAACCTCTGAGCATAGAACTGGTATGCCATCTGCCAGAATACCCTGGTTTATCTCTGAAAAGCCGAAAAGCCTGTGTTGTCTTGGGAAAACCGTGTATACCCTGTCCAGAGCTGTGAGTCTGTGTCTGTTCCAGGAAATCCCGAGAGCGCATTTCCTTAACCGAAATTCCATGTGTTGAACTCGAGTGTAAGAATCTTGGTTGTTCGGGGAAAACTGAGCTAGCATGTGCATGAAGCCTTCTCCGAAATCATCCCGTGAGATTATCCTGTGACAGCTGAACCATTTTGAGAAGCAATTGTCTGTGTTTTCCGTGGATTGTTGTGACCACACAGTGCTGGACTGCATGAGGCTTGTTGGCCTGTGAGCGACTCCTCTAGGTGAGAGAGTGCGCAGAGGGGAAGAGAACTCCTGGAAGGAACCCTGTAGCTTCCATAGAGCCCGAAGAATTCCGGTCCGGTCTGTTCCTGTAACCCAAGGTAAGGGAGACTGGCAGTCGAAGGACTGTCTAGGTGACAGAGAAGGTGCACTCTCCTAGGTTGGAACAGGCATGTGGGGAATGAGAGTCTGTGGGCAGTGAGCGTGGGAGATTCCTGGGAGAGCTTCTTCCTGGTGAACGTGTATGTGCTATATTCCCTGTAACCTCAG
>ML787938.1:507492-519884 GCA_009831015.1 Picea engelmannii | reverse complement strand
CTTCTCAAAGAAGACATCCATTTTCCAGGTACAAAGGATTTTTCTATGGATATTGTTTTTTTTGTTCTAACTTTGGTCACAAAGTTGTAAACTGTTCTTTAAGATTTAGATATGAGCAATCAAAACACTCAAGGAACAGATATTTGTTGCAACAAAGAATGAGACAGCCAAGTAACAAACAATCACATACTGTGAATCATGTGATGGCTGGAAAAAGGGCACAGATGAAGCATAACAATCGTTATGATCCTTTATTCAATGAAACAGAATGTTACACCTACCATAATTTTGGACATAAAGCCACAGACTGTCGCTTAAGGAACTACGAGCCAGATTTGAATCCTTCTACTAAAAATGTCAAGGTTTGGAAGAAGAAAGAAAATGGCAAGTGTGGACTAATGCAGTCATCTCAAAGACAAAATAATCCATGGTATATTGACAGTGGATGCTCCAAACATATGATGCAAGACAAATGTAAGTTTCTATCTCTAAGTGAAATAAAATCAGGAAACGTAACCTTTGGAAATTATGCTCCAGGTAAAATCAAGGGTAAAGGGATGGTAAGTTTAAGTAATGGAAAAGGAAAAGCTCAGGATGTTCTACTTGTATATGGGTTGAAACATAATTTTCTCAGTGTAAGTCAAATGTGTGATAGAGGATGTGAAGTGGTGTTCACTTCCAAGGATTGCAAGATAAATTCTGTAAACTCAGGATAAGTTGTGGCTAAAGGCATAAGGACAAATAATAATGTATATGTGTTGAACGAAGATAGAGAAGAGTGTCATCTAAGCAAACATGATGAAAGCTGGTTATGGAATAGGAGACTTGAACATCTAAACTTTGACCACTTAATCAAGCTCAAAAATCTTGAGGTAGTAAAATATCTTACAAGAATATCAAAGCCACAAGATTTTGTGTGTAAACCATGTCAGGTAGGAAAGCTAACCAAGTCACAGTTTAAATCCAAGAGCTCTACTTCAACAGAGAAACCACTCCAATTAGTTCATATGGATTTATGTGGACCATCAAGACAGGAAGGCACAGGGAAGGAAAACTATTTTATGTTGATCATTGATGATTACTCCAGACTTACTTGGGTTTCTTTTCTCAAAGAAAAAGATGAAGCATTTGAGAAATTTAAAATATTTAAGGCTTTAACTGAGAATCAAACAGGCAAGAGGTTAAAGGTAGTAAGATCAAATAGAAGAGGAGAATTTATGTCAAGTGATTTCAAGGAATTATGTGATAAACATGGGATCAAGAGAGAATACACAATCCCAGGAACTCCACAGCAAAATGGAGTAGTTGAGAGGCAAAACAGAACCGTGCAGCAAATGGCCAGGTCAATGATGAATGAGAAGAACATTGGTCAAACCTACTGGGTAGAATCAATACACACGGTAGTCCATGTTCTTAACAAAGCCCACCTGAGACCACACAGTGACAAAACACCTTATGAACTATGGTATGGAAGACCTGCTTCAATCAAACACTTCAAAGTATTTGGGAGTAAGTGCTACATAAAAAATAATAATGAGAACCTTGGAAAGTATGATGGCAGGGTTGATGAAGGAATATTCTTAGGGTATGCTACAAAAAGTAAAGGATACAGATGCTATAATAAGAGGCTGCATAAATTGGTTGACTGTATTGACATAAAAGTTGATGAAGGAATTCCAGTAAGAGAGGTGAACAATACTGAATCAAAAACAAAGGATATAGATGAAGCTGAAGTTGAACAGGTCCAAGAATTAGAACGAGAAGACTCTGAGTCAGATGAAGATGCAAATACTCAGGTAAACTCAAATCAGCAGACAACATCAAATTCTTCCTCCAAAATTACTCAAAAGAATCATCATGCAAGTCAGATAATTGGTGAAAAAGACAAAGGTGTACAAACCAGGAGAAGGATAATCAAAAACACTGGGAAATCACATATATCCTTCATATCCATTGTGGAACCCAAGAACTTCAATGAGGCCAGTAAAGACGTAAATTGGTTAAAATCAATGAATGAGGAACTAGACCGGATTGAAAAGAATGACACTTGGGAACTCGTTCCTAGGCTAGTAGATAAAAATGTAATAGGATCAAAATGGGTCTACAAAAATAAGATCAATGAGCAAGGAAATATTGTAAGAAATAAAGCTAGATTGGTCTGCAAAGGATACACTCAAATAGAAGGACTGGACTTTGATGAAACATTTTTGCCCGTAGCAATATTATAAGCTATTAGAATGTTTCTTGCCTATGTTTGTCATAATAATTTCAAAGTCTATCAAATGGATGTCAAGTCATCTTTTCTAAATGGAGATCTAAAAGAAGAAGTCTATATCGAACAACCAGAGGGTTTCCAATTGTCAGATAGCCATGAATTTGTCTGCAAGTTTAAGAAATCCTTATATGGGTTGAAACAAGCTCCTCGTGCCTGGTATCATAGATTGGATACATATCTTCAAGACAAAGGGTTTAAGAGAGGAACAGTTGACAACAATCTATATATCAAAACAGAGGGTAATGATTTTCTCATTGTGTTGGTCTATGTAGATGACATCATCTTCAGTAGTAATAAGGCTTCACTAGTAAAATGGTTTGTTGCTGCCATGCAGTCTGAATTTGAAATGTCTATGATAGGGGAACTGTCATTTTTTCTTGGCCTAAAAATTACTCAGAGGTCTGAAGGAATATTTTTTTCTAAAGAAAAATATCTAAGGGAGATGTTGAAAAGGTTTCAAATAGAAGATTCTAAACCTATGAGCACACCTATGGTCACTGGATGTAAGTTAAGCAAGGATGATGACTCACATGATTTTGATCAGAGTTCATATAGGTCTATGATAGGAAGCTTGTTGTACATAACAACATCTCGTCCAGACATAATGCATGTTATTGGAATCGTAGGAAGGTATCAGGTCACACCCAAACAGAGTCATTTGTTAGTTGTCAAAAGGATATTCAGATACCTAAACTGAACAATGGACTATGGCCTATGGTATCCTAGGAATCAAAATTTTCAACTATCGGTCTATTCAGATGCTAAGTGGCCTAACTGCGTGGATGAAAGGAAAAGAACGAGTGGAGGTGCGTTCTTCTTAGGAGATTCTCTAGTAGTGTGGTTGAGAAAGAAGCAATGTTCCATTTCCTTATCAACTACATAAGTTGAATACATTGCAGCTACCACCCGTTGTACCCAAGTATTGTGGATGATTCAGAAACTTGCAGACTTGGGGATAAATTATACTGCACCGATTCAAATCCATTGTGATAATACCAGTGCAATTAGTGTGTCAAAGAATCTTGTCTTCCACTCCAAGACCAAGCATATACACATCAAGTATCACTTCTTGAGGGAAAAAGTAACCAACTCTGTGCTTTCTTTGCATTATATTTCATCCAAAGATCAGATTGTTGATATCTTCACTAAACCGCTTGCAGAAGCTCAGTTTGAGTATCTACGCCAGAAGTTGGGCGTGACCTCATTGTTAACCTAAGAGGGTCCATCCTATCAGGGGGAGTTTGTGTTGGTTGAATATATGATACCTCTGAAGAATACTGCAACAGCTCAGGGAGCACATGTTTTCTTTGACATTGATGTCAAAGGGGGAGAAAAGGTGTTCTGGATGCTACAGTTGGGATCTAAGTAGAACAGTGCAACCATTCATGGTTTCCATCAATGCCAAAGGGAGATATTTTTGGCATCTTCATGGGTATGCTTGTTGGCATATTCACAGAATGAGTGTGCTTGTCATTGATGGCAAGATCAGAGTATGTGTCAATGACACAATAACAACAACGATGTTGGCAAAGAGATGTTGACAGGGTTACAGGTAGAGTGTGCATGGAAAACACAACAGTGAAGACACAGAAGATAAATCTTAGAAGAGATAGTGCTTTGTGCTTTATAGAAGTGCAGACGAGGTCCAAATCATCAGGACTCGTAGAAGGATAAAAGGTCAAATCCTTTGGCACTTAGAAATTATTCCATGTTGGGAGGAATGAAGCTCAAGAGGAGGAGCAATGTGGGTCGTCGATCGTGGATCGAGGAGCACTGTCGGTCGTTAGATCAGATTCCAGTGACTAGAGGAAGTGTAGAAAAAGAGAACAGATCTTAAGAATCAGATCTGAGTGTGAGGATCGACTGTCGTTGGATCCAAAAGAACGTGCAAGACCTTTAAGTGCAAGGTGAAGCGGGTTTACAAAGTCCTGAAAGCAGGGGGACCGTCCATCATCGAGGAGGACACGTGGCATCACATGAGGAGTTTCGCAGAATCGTGAATCAGGAGAATTGCATCGAGCAGTCCGTAGATATAGAGAAACATGAAATCTCGATGACTTCTGGATGGTTCGATCTGAAGGAAACGTGGTAGAAAATGAGGAGTTTCGTGATTTCGGGAATCTGGAGCACAAAGGAATTTGTTCTCCAAAGTCGCGAAATGCAAAATCACGATAAGATCTGGACCATTGGATCGAGAATTGATATGGACCATTGGATCGAGGAATGTCATGGGTCGTTGGATGTAGAGGACGCGTGACGAGATAACAACATTTCATTGACTGGAAAGTCAAAGGAAGGAAGTGCTCTAACCTTCCAACTCGCAAAACGCGAAATCGCGATATGATTTGAGCCATTGGATCGACGACTAATCTAGGTCGTCAGATCCAGGAGGTGAATGTGGTAGACCACGTCAACAAGGACTGGTGGTAGACTACATCAGATAGGACATGTGGTGTAACCATACAAGGACAAGTGTCAAGATGATTCGACGTTTCAAGTACGTGAATATTACGAATCTAAGTGACACGTGGTAGCCACTCGGCTCATGACACATCATCGAGTCACACAAGAGTTACGTCACTCCAGGAGTTTTTCTTCAGGCGTTTTACCATCAACACTCCCCCAAAGTCTCGAAGGCTGGAGTCCCATAGTGGAGGATAGTCGTCGTATCACCGAGAAATATTGACCGTTGATCTAATATGAAGCCATCTCGGAGTTTCGCATACCGGGAGTTTTGGAGACAACTCGTTGAAAAATCCCCAAAGTGAAAAATCGTGAAGCGCATGTTGGTGTAGGCCCCTGGTCATAGCTAGAGGTCACATCGTTGAAGGATTAAGGGAGGATCTAGCACATCGCTAGGCTCCACATCAGAGATCGCTGAAATCATGAAGCACTCTTTTGATTAGCGACTGGTCACAGCCAGTGGTCGCATCAGCAAACATTAAAGGGAGGAGCTAGCATAGCTAGGCTCTATTTCGGATACCGGAAGTTGGAAGAGTCAAGATGACTCACAGGAAAATAGTTGAAACATGAAATCATGAAACTCCTTATTAGATAGGCGTATGGTCACCGCCAGTGGTTGCGTGAAAGGAAGGCTCTTAGCCAGAAGAGCTAGCACCCATTGTGTAGTTTTTCACAGAAAGGGAAAAGGCACCAAGAGCATGATAGAATGAAGATTCTCTGGGGAACTGCCAGAAACCACTGATTGTTTCTGCACAGAGAATTCGAAGAGGCTTCAGGGTGATCGACAGAGAAGCCAAAGAGTTTCGACTTCCAGAGAGACCAAGGAATATCAGGATAGTGTCTAGTGATGATGAAGAGATTCGGTAATGACAGAGAAGACAAAGAGTCTCGACTGCCACAGAGGCTAAGGAATCTCAGCCTAACGGCCACTAATTATGAACCCACAGGCAACAGAAATGTCGGAGAAGATGAAGGGTTTACATGATGACCAGAAGATGTCTCGACATGATAAACAAATGAAGAACAGAAAAGGCAAGGGATTCTTCAGTGGAGTGATTCGAGAGAAAGGACAAGTTACAGTGAACAAACTGTGGGGTAGAACAGTGTCACTGTAAATAGCATGTAGAGACATTGCGCATGAGGATGCAAAAGGTGCATAGAGAATATAAAAAATGCAGAAAAGAGAGGAGATGGGGGCTGCAATTGTGTGTGATGCATGCATGTAGAAGCATGTTGTGCAGAAGCTGAAGTGCATAGGAAGTGAGGAACAGAGATGCATATCTAAGAGAATAAGAGAAATTTGAGGTGTGCATACAGAGACGGAGCAGAAGATCAGAAATCTCAAAGGATGTGAGTAAAGAGACATTGATGCAGGAAGAGTAGAGAAGTGTAGCAGAACAGTGATGAGAATGGTAAGCCATTGATGAACATTGTATCACTGTAATAATTTTCAGTAGCAAAGATTTATAATCAGGGTGGTAGGGAGGTGCTAGGGAGGATTGTTATCCTCTCAGTTTCAAGTGGGTGCTTGAACATAGGGAGTTGTAGCTTCCTTTTGGTTATAGCCAGAAAACCAGGGTGGCAGGGTGGTGCAAGGGAGAACTATTTTTCTTTTTTATACATGTTGGTTCCTATGTGACTGGAAGTTGGTGCTTCCATCCAGTTGGTGTTGGAACACTCAAGGAGTTGGTGCTTCCTTCTAGTGGGTGCTAGAGAAACCAGAGAGTTGGTTCTCTCGGCAAGTTGTCGTTTGTAAGATAGAGGTGGTAGCCTCACAATGATTTGTTGCTCATAAGAATGATAATGTAATGAAAATAAAGATTACTTATCATATCAAGAAGAAGAGGTTTTTCCCTTTATGGGTTTCCTTAGGAAATATTTGTCTCTGTGTATTTCATGTGTGTGATTGATGTTTAATATTCTAGTGCTTACTTCCCTATATCATTGTGATCGTGATTGAGTGTTATGTGAAGATTTTAAAATGGGTATAATTGTTTAAGAATAGTAAAAATTGATTCACCCCCCTCTCAGTTGTCCAACAGATTATTATGGAAGATTTTCTAGCAAATTTTGACAGTTGAAAAGAGAGAAAAAGTAAAAGTTTGAGAGCAATTTTTTGTAGCCCTAATGGTTGTATATTTAATGTTATAACAGAAATAATATATCATTTTCCAAATATGATGCCTTAGTGTCTCAAGCATGCTAATAGAGAATAGAATTGATTCCACTTCAAATAATTTGAAAATCTCGTAAAATCATGTTACCCAATGCAAGAAATTTATTTCTCCAATGAAAATTTCATATTAGTGCCTTTAATATATTGTGTAAATGGAGTCTTGGATGTGATATTTAGACCCACAATATCCCTAGGGGTGTAATCCATTTTTCTCCCTTAGGCATGCAAATCAAACTAAGGAAAATCTAGGAGGGTGTACACCCTCGTACTCCTCCTAGAAACCTTGCCAAAAATGACTTATCAACAAAAAAATGAGATGAAAATTGGTGCAGGGTGTATGCACTTATACTCCTCCTAGGGTTTCAAACAATAATAGCATGGGACAAGAAGAAAATACCAATTAATGCATAAATTTCCTTGCCAATTTCACAAGATGTGAGATCAAACCCTAGTTTAACAAACCATATCCATCCATAAGAAAGAGAAGAATCCTCCAAGAGGTAAGCACAACCTTAGCTCCACAATATACCAAGAGAAATCACCAAAATACATTTTCACAAGAGAGAGATATCCAAATTTCCCAAAGAGGGTGCAAATTTCAGCCAAGTATCCTTCTCCGAATGGGAGAGTTATGTCTCAAATGAAATGAGTTTGATATTTATTTATACCAAACCTATAAAATAAATTTTATATATTTAACAAGGATAAACCACAAAATAAGAGAGACATTTCCCTTTATTTTTCACCTTTACAAAATTGAAATTTAACTTGCACATAAGAAAACCCTAAAACATGATGCCATCCCCTTGAGGGGTGACGTTTTCAAACTTTGACCAATTCATTGAGCTTGGAGATGAAACATTGGGCTTAAAAAAACCTCCTCCTTGTGTTCTAGGTTCTTCTCCATCAAGATAAGACTTATCCTCATCAAAAAGTGCCAAGTGTCAATCAAGTCAACACCACCACCACAAAACCCTAGCCCCAACAAAATGTCAAGCCTCAAAATGTAGCACTATAGCCTCCAAAGGAAAATCATTGGGGTGTTGAAGGGATAGGAGAGGTCCTATAAGGTATTTATCAATCCTCCAAAGACTACAGTCATCATCCGGTGTGCAAGCCATGGCATCCAACATGTGGGCTTCTTTCCCCAATGAAGGCCCAAGCTGGGCTTGTTCCTCCAAATCGTCCACTAGTCAAGGTCCTGTAAAGAAAGAAAAGTGTGCCCTCCAAGGATATCAAGTCAAAGAATCATGGAAATTAAAATAACATTTAATATAAGATCCATTCAATCATGTACATAAAAAACTACCTCATCAAATTAAACAAGTGCTCAAAGACCCTATGCAATTTGTCAAGTTTGGGTATGGGAGGGTTGACAAGGTGACCTATTGGGTGAATCATTCCTTAATTCAAGGAGTGTTTCCTAGGTGGAAACCTCTCTAATTCATGTGGATAAGATTCAGTGGATGGGGGGTTAAAAAATTTTGGCATGGGGTTCATGACATACAAGGGTTTGTGTTGTCTCATTTATGGTTGCCTTTGTAGAGGGTGTGTTGCATCTTCATTTCAATGCATCATTTTTCCAAGCCCATTTATTGCCTTTTTTTTTTTAATATGTTTCCATGTTGAACCAAGGTGGGGCTTATACCTAAGCATGAAAAACATTTCCCACCTTGACTCTACCCTAGTCACATTATGCTTCCCCAAGTTGAAGACAATGTGTGGGACTTCTATCTAAGCATGAAAAACATTGCCCACACACACTCTACCTTGGTTGGAATTTTTATATTTTTATTTTCATGGGTCCCATTAGTTTCTTATGATATATATTTCATTGTCCTTGAGATCCCTAGGTGAGCATATACAAGGTTTATGATTGGATTTTATCTTTTTCTGGATACAAACCCATGGGCCTTCAACCCCTTCTTCCCATGAAATGAGGTACAATCTCTTCTAGGGTAAATACACCCAAAAGTCCCAAAAGACAAGGAGACAAATAAGGGATGAAATGATGAAAAATGATAAGTATGATCGGGAGTGGAATTATGACTTTTCAAGGAGACCTCCCAGTATAAAACCCATCCCTAAGGGTGACCACTTGGTAGGGCGCAATGTCAACCACCAAGGTGAAACAAGGAAAAGAGCATAACTTCCAAGTAAATGTTCTATAATCAAAAGAAGATTTAAATGAAACCTACTCAAATGCATGAAATATTATAGTGACACTTACCACAATACTTGACTTGTACCTCATGGAGCAAGACCCATCATCTTTTGGAAGCAAGTTGATGTGGTGGATACCATCTTGATGAATCTGATATCTACCATGGTTAAGTGGGCCTATGTTTGTGAAAGTGGATGTTTTCATCCATCAATCTCTCGATACTCCATGTCTGCAACCTGAGGGCCTTGAGACATAATCTCCTTAGTTATCCCTAGAAATCGGGGGTAACAGGAAACATAAGGACTAGTGTAGAGAAGAGGTCATTTTTCGTATCCTAGAATGTTTTTTTTTTTATTCAAACCAATCAAACATGACTTTAGCTCCACCTTTGGTCACCTGACTTAGGCGCCAAACTATATGAGAGAACCCCAACATGAACCTATGGTAGAAGTTTTTGAGGCCCAAGAATTTGTAGATCTTTGTTAAATTTGTCAAGGCTAGCCAATAATGAATGACTTGGATCTTAATAGGGTCCACATGCACCCCCTGTTCATCCACAGTGTATCCCAAGTATTGAATTCTCTATATGCCAAATGATCTTTTGTATAGATTGATGTATAACTTATGTTTCCACGGGGTGCTTAGGACCTGCTAAATGTGTTTCAAATGTTCTTCTTAGTTATGGTTGAATATGAGGATGTCATCCAAATATACGACCATAAAATAGTTTGAGAATGGACACAAGATATCCCATCATTCTTATGAATTTTGTTGAAGAATTAGTCAATCCAAAAGGCATGACCAATCACTCAAAAAGGGCTTCTTTAGATTTGAATATTTTCTTCCATACATCAGTATGTTGTATCAAAACCTAGTGGTAGCCTAACTTCAGATCAATCTTACTAAAGAACTTGACACCCTTGATTTGATCAAGGAGATAGTTAATTTGGGGGATTGGGTATCGGTTCTTGATAGTGATTTTTTTCAGGGCTCTGTAATCAATACAAAGTAACCATGTCCCATCCTTCTTATTTATCAACACATTCATGATTCCTCTAGGTGAGGATATTGATTGAATGTGGCCCTTTCAAATGAGATCATGATTTTAATGATTTATTTCCTCAATCTCTAGAAGGGACCATTGGGTAAGGGAGACCTAGGTATCAATTCAATGGGATTTTTGACTTGATGGTGTAGAGGCACCCTTATAGGCAAGGCAAATATGTATCTATATTCCTCTTCCACCTCGTCCACCTGCTTTTGTTGTGTAGAGAGACCATGTGTTGAAGTTGTGGTAGTTGCAGTGATATTTCACTCACCTTCTAACCAAACCATGATAAGGAAAAACTTTGTAGTCTGAGATATTACCTTTTGGCACTATTTTTCCAAGATCAATGAAATTGTAGTAGTCAGAACTACCTCTAGTACGTTGTAGGACTGACCTCCCAAGTTAACAATGACACTATGGGGCCAGAACTCATAAATAGCATGATGTTTCCACATACATTTTTTTACTAAAAGTACATTGCAAACTTCAAGTGGGGAAACATCACACAATACCTCATATTTTAGGTTTTGATGTCATAGGATAGGCATCACTGTTAGTTGACACGAAGGTCTCTTCCCTGGCTCAACCAACCGATGGTGTATGGTTGGGGATGTGGCATTGTCAGTAGCTTCAATATTTTGATAACCGCAATTGAGATCAGGTTCTTCTAGCTTCCACTATCAATAATTAAATGTAGTGGGGTCTCTTTCACCCACATTTGAGAATGGAATAAGCACTCCCCCTTCTCAAGCTCCTTTGAATTGTCTAGTTGGATCTTTGCAGTTGTGATGGTAGCACTAGGTTCTACATCAATAATCCATTTTCCTTTATCATGTTTTGAATCATAATTCAAGTCAGGGTCTGACTCTTTTTCTTTAAGCTCAAACAACAATTATTGTTTCGAGTGGCATTCAATAGTGTTGTGTCAGGGGCTCTTGTGGAAATCACATCACTTTATAGTGTCCTTCAACTTATCATTACCGTTATTTTCCTACAGCTTGGATGGGTTGTCTAGAGGTTGTATCTCCCTACTCTATCCCTTGTTCTATGAGTTAGGTCCACCTTTACCATACTTATATTGTGGAAGATTTGCAGACCCGACCACCCACTTATTATGTTGCTTAAATTTATGCTCAATTTTGATAGTGTATTGATAAGAAACTTCCAATGAGGATATGTCCAAGAAATTCATATCTGCTTGGATGTGCCTATGTAGGATACTATGGTATTTGAAAACTAGGTGTCGTTCAGAGTCTCTGATATCCATCTTTGAGCATAAGGTATGAAATATGTTGGTGTAATCGGGTACTATCTATTCTCTCTCCTGATGTGGGGTCATCCATCTCGTGTACTGATCATCATAGTTTCCAACGGGATAGAATTCCTCCTTGAGGGAATCAACAAAGGCCAAACAAGTGGGCCTTGTTCTAAATGTTACAGACACATCTTCGTTATGTCTCTCTTAGTAACCTTACCACTAATCTTTGGGATGGGGAAGGGATTTAAGAATCATAAAGTTGATCTTTTCGATGTTGGAAAAATTTTGAACAAAGTAATAATCCTATAAAATATTCAACCATTTCTCCAAAGCATCTACATTTATCTGGCTTTCAAATAAAGGGATATCAAATTTAACTTATACCTTAAATGGTGTTGCACCTTTGAATTGGCTACTTGATCAAGGTGCCTTGCCTATCATCGACAGTCATTGAGGATCTGGGTGAAGTTGTCCATCATCTCATTCCTCTACCTTGCGAGGGATTCCTTGATAAACATATTGATAGGATATCCTACCCCATCATCTCTATTTTCCCCTACCATGGGAGGCCACTTGGGCTGGCAATATAGGTCGTCTTCTTGTGAAACTAGCTTGAGACCCAACTCTCTATACCTTAACCTTGTCAGGGACATGCACAGAGAAATAAACAAAGACAAAATTTCTTTGATACCACTAATATAGATTTTATAAAGAAAGAAATCAAACACATAAATAAATATAGCAGAGAGCATAGTAATACATTGCAAACTCAACTTCTATTAATGACTAAAATAGCAGAATATTGTAGAACACAAACTAGTTAGAATAGTGCTATAATATCATTCAAGAGAGAGAGAGATGGTGGCTATGAAAATTCACAAAAAGATAATACAAGAGGCTGAAAGGATGAAATTTTAACATAAAGAAATAACCCTAAGGGTCCAAAACCCTAAACATAGGAGGAAAAGTGCCAAAAAGTGTTTTAAATGCCAAAATGTACTTTTGGGC
>ML787938.1:489704-506903 GCA_009831015.1 Picea engelmannii | reverse complement strand
GTGGTCCGAAATGGAATCTTCCCTCTGACGGGCCCCACTTTGTATGTGGCATCATTTTCATGGCCCCGAGTTCCATCACCGCTTGTTGTCTGACTTACCATCATCACCACTAGACGTCACCTTCCACCTTTCCCGAACTAGTCATGTCCCATAACTGTTGTCAGTCCTTCCCCCCTATTCAATCGTGGCAAGCCCCTTATTATGACTTTTACCTCCAATCGATAGCCTCCACATCACCCATCCATATCCAGTAGCCACCGTCACCCACCATCTCATCCTCAAGTGGCCCGTTGGCCATTTATTACTGGATAACCTATCCATTATCCAGTTGACCTGTCTCTCGCACTCAATCGACCCCCGTTTGAATAAAACTACCGTTATACCTCTTGTTTTCACTATTCACCCATTGCACCAGAGAAATTCACTACCTACTCCTCCATTATTGTTCGTTGTCCTCATCCACAGTCAGTCACCACGTTAACGTTGTGTTTTATTGCAGGTATTGTTGCAGAGATGGCGCCAAAATCCAAACAAGCAGAAGGAGAGCAGAATCTGTTTCTTCCACCTCCTGTCAACCTGGACAAGACCCCACTGGTCGACAAAGACCGATTAATCATACATACCAAATGCGATTTTGATTTCTTACACCTCCAGTAGTGGCTCGGGGAATTTTTCCTGGACCAGAGTGATGAAATTGGACTCTGGGAGTCCAATTTACCCCTCTACCTCTTTCCCCAAATCCACCATTTTCCCGAGTTCACTCTTAAGTGTCAAGATCACTATATCCCAGAACAAAGAGCCATCATCTCCTCATCCGGAGAAATCCTGTTTCTCATCATGCTCGAATCCATAGACCAGATGATGCAAATCCCTCGAGTCGACTCTGTGTCTCCCTTCAACTTGGAAATTCTCACGGAATTGTACCAGAAAATGACCTTTCCCCAAAGAGCTCAAATATTCGAGCTCTTCCTTCCCCCATCCGCTCAATCCCCCTCCATAAATCCTCCTTATCCATCGCCCATGTTCTCCACTAAGGGAAACCAGGTCATTTCATCCCTTTGTGCTTTGTTAGGATATTATTCCGATCAGTGGGTAGATGAACCTATTCTGGGTTTTTTATCCATCTTCTCTACAGATGAAAATCCCACCACCCAGTTTGATTTCAGCGCATTTTTGGCAGACAATATTCACGAACAGTTCATGAATTTCAGCACTGAAGGCATGTTTAGATAGTCATCGATACTAGCATATTTTTTCGTCTTCTTCCAGGCGGATAAATTCAGCTTTTCCATGCAAAAGATGGATGGAGATGGTAGACCTCAGGCAGTCACTCCATGGACCTCCTTTCTCAAGCACAACTCCACCGAGTTCAGCTTCAAGGAGTTCATCGACCAGTTCTACCACCCTGTGGTAAGCATGCTAGGTGGCAGGCCCGAGCCTCAAATAAATGACGAAGTCTAGAGAATCTTGTATCTCTCGGACAACACAAAGACCAGAGATTGGTACTTGTATAAATATCACACTGAGATCAGAGTATACGGGTGCGATTTGGCACTGTATAAGCTGCCCACGTATCTGCCTGTCAGAATCTTCACTCTAGAATATATAAGGCAGATGATGAATTCAGATGATATCCATTTTGTATCATTGAAGAAAAAGAAGCAGCTTAGAATCAAGGGGCAGATTGGCTCCTTCATCTGCAATAGTCGTGGTGCTGGGGAAGAAGCAGACCGAATGCTGAGAGAAATGAAGTTCTTCCTAAGCTTCCCATGGCATTATGATCATTGTGGGATCATCTCAGAGATGAGGGTGAAGAATAAAAACATCCCTTATGTTCATGTGTCTAGGCCTGAAATTGAGAAGTTCGCAAATCAGACAGCCTGGGAGCCTAACACATTGATTGAAGTAGAACAGCAGGATCCCCCGGCCATTGTATCTCAAACAGCAACGCCACAAGTCCCGAAGGGAAAAAGGCCTCGACAAGATTTATCTCCGCCTGTCACGAAGGTATCATCCGAAGAGTTCCAGCTGCATACTAAGAGGCCTAAGACTTCGTCAGTCCCTGGCCCAACCAGGGAAAAAGAAGCCCAGTCCACCATAGTGAGCAAGTCTGTTATTCCACCATTCTGTTCGAGCCTCCATAAGGCCATAACCTCAGCAGCGACGGAGAAATATACAGATCCTCCATTGACCACTCAGCTAGGCAAGGGGGGATCGAAGATGAGTATGTTCGAGAAGTATGAGCTAATAAATAAAAAGAACCAGACCCTTACCAGCAGTACTTGTGCTCATTTTTGGAAGCAGACGTCGACTGCGCAGCATAGGTTGTTGTCTGCATTTGATACAGAAAAGGGCAGAATGCACATGGCCTTCCTCTAGGCACAGGTACCAGACCCCAAAGTGATCACTGATTATAAAAGGGAAACCTTCGAGTTTCAAATGAAGGACGTGCATCCAGCCGATCAAATGGATCTGCACAAGCAGACAGGGGAAATGGTTTTCTACACTCTGGCACATGCTTCTACTGTTGCTTCAAAATTACAGGTGTCCCTCAATAATGTTCAAACACAGCTCAAGATGGAGAAGATTTCATCCTTTTCAAAGGACAATAGGATCAAAACTTTGGAGGAGATGGTCCTCAAGATCGGTTACGATCCTTTGAACATCAAAGCAGCAGAGGAAATGATAAAGAAGAAAAATGTTGACATAGCCTCCTTGAGAAAACAACTGAAACTCCCGCCCACAGAGAATTTGCAGGCGAAGGAGATAGCAGAGAAAGAAGGAGAGAAAGATGAGATGATAAGGTTTCTCATGGAGCAGAATGCACAGCTTAAAGAAATGGAAGTTGTTAAAAGAGAAAGAGCAATTGAAGCCAATGGAAGTCATTCCATTGAGTGCCATCCCAATTTCAGGAACAAGCACAGCGTCAACAACAAAAATTCCATCCGCGACACCATTGACATCACAGGAGAAGACAGTCGACCTGGCCAAGTCCATGGAAAAGATGAACCTGCAGGAAACAGATATCAGCAGGCTTAAAAAGGAAGTTGAGAACCTTCAGGAGCTCAAAAATTCCTTTCAGACCAGCCTCTCCAAAGAAAAGCAGGTGAGAGAGTAGCTCAAGAAGGAGCTACAGCAGCTCCGGAAGCAAACAGTGGTAGGGAAGACTTTGGCTGAGGTTAAAGAGAATTTATGGACAGACATCACTAAGTCCATAAATGAGATATGGCCCATGATCCAAATCATGTTTGAGCAGAATGAGTTGGTGCTAAGAAGAAAACAAGCAATTGAAAAGATCATAGTAGAATTGGGAGACATGCTAGCACAAGCAAACGAGATCATCAAGTTCCTCAATTCTAAGACCAGGGAAGAGATGGAAGAACTAAAGATTGAAGACAGAACAGAGACCATCCTTGAGGTCAAAAGAGTTTTGACCAAGAGAGGATTAATGCTTCAGTTGTAAGAAAAGGGTCAGGCCATGGACATGGGCGTACAGAAATTCTTTAGTAAGATTGAAGCTCTCCAGAAGAATGGTCTTCCTGGTCTGAAAGTGATAAATGATAAATTGATGACACTCCCAGACTACAAGAAGAGATTAGCTGAAGTGGATAAGGACAGTTCAAAGTTTGCAGGCATACAAGGGAGCATCACCGGAAAAGCATTCCTAGATGCCCTTCAGTGGGACATCAGTATCCAACACGAGATTCAATACATATTCCTCACCAAGCCTACATTCGCCAAGTATACAGAAATGGACGAAGTGTATCGAAGACTGCTCAAAGTCAACGTGCCCAGTCATCTCATATGGGAGGAGCTCTGTGATCTAATCGATTAGTATATGAGTTGTGTTGGTCCAGTCACCTGTCCAGTCAGATGAATTCGGGCAGAGGCTTCATCAACGTCCTACCCAGAAATCAGCGTGAATTTACACCACCTCATCAAGCAGTTCCTAGATTTAGGAATTTTGTTAAGTTAGTTAGGATAAAAATAGATTGAGCATGTCCTGGTCATTAATGACAGGATCTTTTTAATTTGACTTATATATACTTCACCTTTCGAATTATTGAGGGTTGTTGATCTTCACACCCTGATGCTATCAGACTGTAATATTTTTCAAGAGATCTTCCATTAATAAAAAAGGAGGCACTTTTACAGGATTCTTTCATGTATTCACTGGTGATGTTTTTCTCTCTAAGTTGATTATTATTCTCGCTTTGTTATCATATTGTTTTATGAAACTAATCTTTAAGAGTAACGAAGGTTGCAGGATTTATCTCGTATACCCTGTTTCTACCTCGAAAGATTTTAGTGTTTATCTTCTGGTGTTTTCAATAAAGAAATTCTTAACTGCTTCTTTGTTGAAATTATCTTTCTCATCTTTTCTTATGTTCATCATTTAAACTATTACAGGATCCAGTGATTATATTATCTCGCCCTGTGAAAGTTTTTCCCTTTACGTTTCTGGTTTGTATTTCATATTTTATTAAAACACAGACCCCGTAGCCCAATGGATGTGTAGACTATCTCAACCAATTCGAAAAAACACTTTGACAATGAAAACCGACCTTATTTCTTTACCTAGCCTAATATTTGAAATTTGAAACATAGCTAAATCTAATAGAGAGATCCCTCTCTGAAGTTGGAAGGGCTAGATCCCAGCTTCAAAAGTGGTTGGATAAGTTACCTTAGTAGATTTCTTCTGTTGTCAACCTCTAGGAAATTTACCAAGTGCTAACAGAGTGGCGACTCCACTGGGGACAGAACATAAAATTTATAATTTCACGTTTTCTTTTCCCTAAAAAGAAAGTTTGTTCCTAGAATATTGAAAATTTGAGAAGAAAGTAATGTTTAGAGGTTGATCAAACTTTGTACATGTTATTTTCGAACTCACAAAACTAAAAAGTATATATATATAAAATCAAAAAGAAATCTGGCTCCTAAGAAAGTTTATACTCGATCTCATCCAGACCCAGAACCCACGATAGTGACAGATAACCCAGAACAGTTACTCAGGAAAAAAACCGCAGTTGAAAGCTCAGTGATTCATACTCCCTTGCATAAGTCCCTTTCATTTTCAGGAGAGATTGTTACCTTTCAAAACCTTGATTCTGACACCTTTTCCCAACAGAGCCTGGTTATAACACAGTCTGATAGCTTTGTGACTGAAATCATTTTCGACCCAACCATCTTACAGCCCCGAACCCCTGAAGTTTTGTCTCCCACTGCGAAATCGCAAATCACTCCCTCAGTGTTATCCAGTACCTCATCGTCCTCGTCATCAGTTACTACCTCACCGATAATCCAGTCTGTTATCCCACCTCCTCCACCCATCATGGCAGCTCGATATGCTCCCTTGGTGTTGACTCCACCTCTTCATGACATTCCCCAAGACTACCAAACAAGGCTTACAAGGTTCAATGCAACGGTATCTTTGAGTGCACAACAACATGTCGATAAAATGAATGATTATTTTGATCTGCATGAAGTAGATGAGGTTGATGTTCAAATGAGTCTGTTTGCCCAAAGTTTGACAGGTGACATTAAAAAATGGTACAAAGGTTTATGCGTTGCCTCTGTCCTTGACCTTACCGCATTCCAAAGAAGTTTTCTAGATAGATGGGAGGTAAAGAAAAACCCTCTCCAAATATTGTCAGAATACGAAAGTATTAAAAGAAATCAAGGTGAGACGGTACAAGATTACTGCACTCGTTTCAATAACCTGTACAACGCAATCCCAGCTGAAATAAAACATCCATAGGGTTTGGCATTGATAAAATTCCCTGATGGTTTTGACGTTGACATGTCATACCAACTAAGGGAAATAAATTCTACCACCCTGGAAGACATGCAGAAAAGTGATATAAGTGTGGAGGCCAATTTGTTGGCAAAAAGGGAACGTCAGAGGTCAGAGAGGAGGGTCACAATTAAAGAAGAACCTTCCACATCAACCTCAGATTCCAAATTGGATTCTTTGGACAGAGCAATGGAAAGAATGATGGAAATACTTACGACGTCAGACAGAAATCCTCCAAGAGAAAACCCACCAGCTCCTCAGGTTCGGAATCCAAACTTCAGGAGAAACCCTCCTCAAATCAGATAGAGAGATCCCAGGGATCAAAGAGAGAAGAGAGGTCTGGATCAGCAGATCAGACCTCCCCTGCAAGAAAATTATGTTGATGAAGGGGAGGAAGTGATTGAGGAACTAGAGGATACTCACATAAATCTCATGGGCGTTCATGATAACGAAGCTATTTTCCTTACAGAAGAAGAGCAAGAACTTTTTCTTCTCAACCAAACAAAAGTAAGTGAAGAAGCTGAAGATGTAGAACAGCAGGCATTCGAAAATGGCATTTTGGAAGAACACCGGCAATACAATCTATGGAGTAAAAAGACAGAAGGGAGTTCCCCAAAGAAGACGATTGAAACAAAGAAGGTAGTTGAAACCAAGAAGGACTCTTAGCCATCTGCCGAGAAGATTCCTAAGAAGAGTATAGTCGAAGCTCCTATGAAGAAAACCTTACTATTCTGAAAAGATCGTCACAGCTTGAGGTTTCACCTATTACTCCACCCACTACTTCTGGCTAGAAGAGTGTAGCGGACAAACCAGAATTGATGAGCCAAGGCAGATCTCCTACACCTTTCAGCCTTGAGGGGGAATTGATCAAAGTAAAAATTCCCATCCCACTTTCTGAGTTGATGAACAAAGACGTTTATCGTTCACAGGTGACCAAAGCACTGACCATTGAACCTGACATAGGCACAAAGGCCTTAATCATTGGATCAGCAAATCATTCAGACACTATGAACCTTACTGATGATCAACCCGAAATTATGTTCAGACCTGAAGTAGATGGTCGAGAGGATACTGGTGATGTCGCTCCCTTTTACATCAGTCTAAACATACATGACCTGATCTTGCATAATGCTATGCTAGATTCGGGTGCTTCTCACAATCTAATGCCTAAAGCAGTAATGGAGAAACTGGGACTGGAGGTCACCAGACCTTACAAGGATTTACATTCATTCGACTCCAATAAAGTTAGATGTATTGGTTTGATCAAGGACCTATGCATCACCTTAGTTCAGATTCCTGCGAAGAGCATGGTAATGGATGTGGTAGTTGCAGACATCCCTCCGAAGTATGGAATGTTGCTATCCCGCTCTTGGGGGGCTAAGCTGAGAGGGACCCTGCAGCTAGATATGTCTTATGCCACTATCCTAGTTTTCGGGCAACAAAGAAGGCTATACAGAGAGACGTTGATGAAATACATGGTCAGTAGCCAAGAAAAACCGCACAAGTATCCCCTCTACTCTGCACTTTCCGACTTGGATTCTTTTATCTTGTACAATGATGGTGACACGGGAGAACAAGATACTCAGCTGGCAGAAGATACATCTAGTCAAGATGAAGGCCAAGAAACCATGGAGGTAGCAAGGATGAAAAACGTGATAACAGAAGAATTACCGGAAGATTTCTAGAGCATGGATTTTGATGGAGCAGTGAGCAAAGAAGGAGCTGGAGCAAGAGTCTGGCTGCACAATCACAGAAACAGGTATTCAGAAAACCATTCTTACAAGTTAAATTTCCAATTCACTAATAATATTGCCGAGTATGAATCCTTGATGCTCGGTCTGAAGCTTTTGAAAAGAGTTGGTGCTAAACAGATTATGGTAAGAGGTGACTCTGATTTGATAATCAAGCAAATTAAAGGTGAGTACGTTGTGAAACACCCACGTCTTAGAGTTTATAGGAATGTTGTTCTTCATGCCCTTAGATGTTTCACTGAAGTTGACTTACAGGTGATGCCGAGGGGACAAAACATTCTGGCGGATGGTTTAGCCACGTCAGCAGCCACATGTAAGATTTTGTTCCGCCCGACTCGCCCATACACTGTTGAGGTGAAATGCAGACCAACCGTTCCCGACAATATCAGGTACTGGCAAGTGTTTGGTAATGATGATCAAATAGAAGAGTTTTTGCAGTGTAAAAACGATTTTGAATGTACAAATATAGATTTAGAGAACAAAGATGAAAATGTAAATAGATCTGATTTTGAAATTGATAGTGTAAATAGCGTAGATTCAGGAGAATTAGGCGATGATGAAATGGATGCCAATGTTTTACATTTGAAAAGCAATGTTTTGCCTAGGGGTCTAGTTCCTTTAGAGGACTTGTTTGATTTTAACGACGTAACCAAAAAACCCAAAACTGAAGCACATGGACAAGAGGTAGAGGACTGTAATATAGGGACCAAAGAAAAACCCAGGATAGTCAAATTGTCCAAATCAGTGCCCCCTGAGAAAAAACTCAAATACATTGAGTTGTTCAAATAATATTCAGATGTCTTTGCCTGGGGTTATGAGGATTTGAAAGCTTACGATACCAGCATCATACAACACCGGATTCCAATAAAGGAATACCAAAAACCGTTCAGACAGAAACTTAGGAGGATAAATCCCAAGTTGCTCCCTCTGATAGAAAAGGAAATCAAAAAAATGTACGATGCCAAAATCATAGTCCCTTTGTGTTTTTCCAAATGGGTCTCCAATTTGGTCCCTACACGTAAGAAATCTGGGGAAATCAGACTCTGCATAGATTTCCGAAATCTGAATAAGGTCTCCCTGAACGACAATTACCCCTTGCCTAAAATGGACCACATCCTGCAACGGGTGGTCGGATCCAGTCGAATTTCTCTGCTGGATGGGTTCTCAGGTTATAATCAGGTCCTAGTTCACCCGGACGACTAAGACAAAACCACCTTCACCACACCATGGGGCACTTTCATGTATGTGAAAATGCCTTTTGGTATGATGAACGCAGGAGCCACATTCTAGAGAGCGATGGATATCGCCTTTGTGGAAGAATCGGGTAAGTTTATTGTCTTCTATTTAGATGATGTAACTGTATTTTCCCGATCTGATGACGAGCACCTAGGACACCTTAGACGAGTCTTCGAGAAATGTAGAAAGTTTGGGATTTCTTTAAATCCTAAGAAAATCCTTTTCGGGCTAGAGGAAGGCAAACTGCTAGGACATATCATCTCCAAGGATGGAATCAAAATAGACCCCAGCAGAATTGAGGCCATACAAAAATTAGAACACCCAAGAAACCTTAAAGAACTACAGTCTTTCATCGGAAGAATAAACTTTCTACGAAGATTCATTCCCAATCTGGCCGAGCTCCTTAGAAACATTACAAATATGTTAAAAAAGGATGTGAAAATAAAATGGGACTCTGAGTCCAGAAAATCTTTCGAACAAGTCAAACGAGCACTCACCGAGGCCCCTGTCTTAATCAGTCCTGATTTTACCAAAGATTTCTATTTTTTTTCTTTCGCTTCCGAACATACTATTTTAGCGGTGTTACTGCAAAAGAACAGTGAAGGGTATGAACATCCCATAGTTTTCTTTAGTAAAGCGTTGAGAGACACTGCTCTGAATTACAAGATAATGGAGAAACAAGCGTTTGCCTTGGTAAAAGCCATAAAAGACTTTAGAGTCTACATTCTTCATTCCCACACCATAGCTTATGTTCTGAATGCAGTAGTAAAAGACATTTTGACCAACCCTGATGGAAAAAGGGGAAAATGGATTGTTTAAATTTTAGAATATGATATAGAGATTAATCCTACAAAACTGATCAAGGGTCAAGGCCTAGCAAAGTTAATGGCTGAATCAAATTTCCATGCTCTTGACATTAACGTTTTAGCTGTAGTAGATGAACAGGGCGAGATGGTGACTCCAAGTGTGAGAGAGGTATTTCTCAACTCTCCATGGTATGCAGACCTTATATTCGTCTTGCAAAATTTACAAGCTCCCCCTGGTTTGACTAAGACTAAAGCTAGATTTTTAAAGTTGAAAGCCTTAAAATTTTGTATTCTAGAACGCAATTTGTATTGGAAAGATCTTGCAGGCATTCTGTTAAATTTTTTACTGAAAGATGAAGCTGATAAAGTGTTACAAGAATTTCATGCAGGATAATGTGGTGGTCATCTGAACTGGAAGGTCACAGCCAACAAAATCCTCAGGGTTGGTTTCTATTGGCCCACCCTGTTCGTTGATGTACATCATAAAGTGATTGGATGCCATCAATGTCAGTTGTTTGAAGGCAAAAGGAAACTCCTTCATCTCCCCCTGAAACCAATCTCAGTTGAAGCCCCCTTCCAGCAATGGGGACTGGACTTCATTGGAGAAATACACCCCCCTTCTTCAGGCCAGCACAGGTGGATTCTCACTGCCACCGATTGTTTTACCAAATGGATTGAAGCATTACCAAGCAGGCAAGCCACTGACTATTTTATTATCAAATTACTTGAAAATAATATTTTGTCTCGCTTTGGATGTCCTAGAAAGATTATAACTAAAAATGCAGCTGCTTTTCGGTCGAAGAAGCTCATAGATTTCTGCAACCAGTATCACATTGGTGTGGGGCATTCCATAGCCTACTACCCTCAGGGGAATGGGCTGGCAGAATCTTCAAACAAAACCTTGGTAAATATCATTAAGAAAACATTGCAGGAAAACAAGAAATCATGGCACAACAAGTTGGTGTTCGTGTTATGGGCTGACAGACTAACCACCAAAAGGTCAATTGGTATGTCACCATACCAACTGGTCTATGGCACAGAGGCAGTTTTCCCCACTTCCTTAGGAGTCCCTGTCATGAAGTTGCTTCAAGAGGTACAAGCTGAGACAAATGACTCATAGAGAAGAATCAATTAGATGATCCATTTGCAGTAGTCTAGGGAAGACGTTTTCAACAAGACTCGGGTAATCCAAGAAAGCATCAAGAAGATTTTTGACAAAAGAACAAAGGAGGACGATTTTGAGCTTGGAGATTTGGTGCTGAGGTGGGACGCCAGAAATGAAGACAAGGGAAAGAATGGAAAATTTGACAGTCTATGGAGAGGACCATACATGATCCAATCTTTCAAGGGAAACAATACTTTCTTGCTAAACAACGCTGATGGGACAGATCTGTCAGAAGGACCTATAAATGGAAGAATGTTGAAACATTATGTGCCACCTCAGTAGGAGCTCGAGTTCCACTCACCATTGTAAATACCATTTTATTTTTCACCTTCATTTTCTGAGTGAAAAACATTAGTCAGTTGGTTGAAGCCCGAAGAGAAGGCCCTAAGCCGTTGACCACTGTTCTTCCCATTTTCGAGAATAAAGTCAATCAATCAACGAAGGCTACTAGGTAGAAGTTTTCAGAATGACAGGAACCAAGATTCTTGTCACTTCACAGGGAAAGTACCATCCCCAGGTGGAGCCATTGTTATCATCCTATAATTTATAGGATCAACTGGTGACTGGGATGTTATCTGTCTCTAATATTTTTTGTTGACAAATGATTTTTCATTCTGCAAATAATTTGACAAAGAAAAGGAAAAAGAAAAAGGAAAAGGAAAAAGAAAAAAGAAAAGGAAAAAAGAAAGAAAAAGAAAAAAGAAAAAAGAAAGAAAAAGAAAAGAGGGCACAAAAGAATTCAATAAAATCCCCATGCAATAATAGTAACTTGGTCCATACCTTTCAAGCATGGCCAAGTTCTTTTTTAAATTTGATGTTGATAGGGTAGAGAATGAATTTGGCTAAACAGTTTAATCTTAGCCAAAGTGTCTAGGTTAGATTAGTGAATAAATCTGACCAAACTGTCTAATCTTGGTCAGATAGCCCCAGGGTAGAATAAATTCTTAACCCAACAGTCTAATCTAGGTTAACAGTCATAGGAAGCTAGGTTAGAACATAGGTTAGTTTCTTTGTTGCTTCATTTCAATAAGAACCAGTTTGATGTAAGTGTTGCACCATGTTTTCAGGTACTTAAAAGATCGTTTGCCGAGCCCCATGGTGGTGTCTACTTAAAAAAACCTTGGAAAAACCCATAAAATTCATTTATTATAAGTTTTCCCTGGCGCATGTGTTTGTCTGCGCCCTCACTTATGCTCCCTGCACATATCAAAGGTCTTGATCATGGCGCCCAGATCTACGGTGGAAAAAGCATTCCGGACCCCCCCACTCGTTCTGCTTTTAACTGGGGGGGGTCCGGAATCGATGATAAAACTCGCACTCATCTGGACAGCTCAAGATCGAGCGCTCAAATCAAAGGTCAATATTGGATTCTATACCCCCCCATTCTTTCTTCCTTTAATGGAGGGGGGGGTCCGGAATGAGTGATAAACAGAGCGCAAAGATATGCAGCTCAGAAAGAGGCGTGCAGATCAACGGCCCAAAATGAATTTAGGACACCCCCGGATGATCTTCTTTTAACCGAAGGGGGGGGGTCCAGAATGGAATCTTCCCTCTGACGGGCCCCTCTTTGTATGTGGCATCATTTTAATGGCCCTGAGTTCCATCACTGCCTGCTGTCTGACTTACCATCGTCACCACTGGACGTCACCTTCCACCTTTCCCGAACTGGTCATGTCCCATAATTGTTGTCAATCCTTCCCCCTATTCGATCGTGGCAAGCCCCTTATTATGACTTTTACCTCCAATCGATAGCCTCCACATCACCCATCCATATCCCTTAGCCACCGTCACCCGCCATCTCATCCTCAAGTGGTCCGTTGGCCATTTATTACTG
Organism: Picea engelmannii; assembly: GCA_009831015.1. NCBI lineage: Eukaryota > Viridiplantae > Streptophyta > Pinopsida > Pinales > Pinaceae > Picea > Picea engelmannii. The sequence continues at coordinate 494,317 of ML787938.1, read as the reverse complement.
GATAACCTATCCACTATCCAGCTGACCTATCTCCCGTGCTCAACCGACCCCCGTTTGAATAAAACTATCGTTATTCCTCTTGTATTCATTATTCACCCATTGCACTAGAGAAATTCACTGCCTACTCCTCCATTACTATCTGTTGTCCTCATCCACAGTCAGTCGCCCCGCTAACGTTGTGTTTTATTGCAGGTATTGTTGCAGAGATGGCGCCAAAATCCAAACAAGCAGAAGGAGAGGAGAATCTGTTTCTTCCACCTCCTGTCGACCTGGACAAGATCTCATTGGTCGACAAAGTCCAATTAAACGTAGATACCAAATGAAATTTTGATTTCTCATACCTCCATTCGTGGCTCAGGGAAGTTTTCCTAGACCAGAGTGATGAAATTGGACACTGGGAGTCCAATTTACCCCTCTACCTCTTTCCCCAAATCCACCATTTTCCTGAGTTCGCTCTTAAGTGTCAAGCTCAGTATCTTCCAGAACAAAGAGCCATCATCTCCTCATCCGGAGAAATCATGTTTCTCATCACGCCCGAATCCATAGACCAGATGATGCAAATCCCCCAAGCCGACTCTGTGTCTCCCTTAAACCTAGAAATTCTCACGGAATTGTACCAGAAAATGACCTTCCCCCAAAGAGCTCAAATATTCGAGCTCTTCCTTCCCCCATCCGCTCAATTCCCCTCCATAAATCCTCCTTATCCTTCGTCCATGTTCTCCACTAAGGGAAACCAGGTCATTTCATCCCTTTGTGCTTTTTTAGGATACTATTCCGATCAGTGGGTAGATGAACCCATTCTGGGTTTTTTATCCATCTTCTCTACAGATGAAAAGCCCACCACCCAGTTTGATTTCAGCACATTTTTGGCAGACAATATTCACAAACAGTTCATGAATTTCGGCACTGAAGGCATATTTAGATATTCATCGATACTAGCATATTTGTTTGTCTTCTTCCAGGTGGATAAATTCGGCTTTTCCATACAAAATATGGATGGAGATGGTAGACCTCAGGCAGTCACTGCATGGACCTCCTTTCTCAAGCACAACTCCACCGAGTTCAGCTTCAAGGAGTTCATCGACCAGTTCTACCACCCTGTGGTAACCATGCTATGTGGCAGGCCCGAGCCTCGAATAAATGACGAAGTCCAGAGAATCCTGCATCTCTCGGACAACACAAAGACCGGAGATTGGTACTTGTATAAATATCACACCGATATTAGAGTATATGGGTGCGAGTTGGCACCGTATAAGCTGCCCAAGTATCTGCTTGTTAGAATCTTCGCTCTAGAATATATAAGGCAGATGATGAATTCAGATGATATCCATTTTGTATCATTGAAGAAAAAGCAGCAGCTTAGAATCAAGGGGCAGATTGGCTCCTTCATCTGCAATAGTCATGGTGTTGGGGAAGAATCAGACCGAATGCTGAGAGAAATGAATTTCTTCCTAAGCTTCCCATGGCATTATGATCATTGTGGGATCATCTCAGAGATGAGGGTGAAGAATAAAAACATCCGTTATGTTCATGTGTCTAGGCCTGAAATTGAGAAGTTCGCAAATCAGACAGCCTGGGAGCCTAACACATTGATTGAAGTAGAACAGAAGGATCCCCCGGCCACTGTATCTCAAACAAAAACGCCACAAGTCTCGAAGGAAAAAAGGCCTCCACAATATTTATCTCCGCCTGTCATGGATGTATCGTCCGAAGAGTTCCAGCTGCATACTAAGAGGCCTAAGACTTCGTCAGTCCTTAGCCCGACCGGGGAAAAAGAAGCCCCGTCCACCACAGTGATCAAGTCTGTTATTCCACCCTTTGGTTCGAGCCTCCATAAGGCCATAACCTCAGCAGCGACGGAGAAATCTACAGATCCTCCATTGACCACTCAGCCAGGCAAGGGTGGACCGAAGCTGAGTATATTCGAGAAGTATGAGTTGATAAAGAAAAAGAACCAGACCCTTACCAGCAGTACTTGTGCTCAGTTTTGGAAGCAGACGTCGACTGCGCAGCATAGGCTGTTGTATGCATTTGATACAGAAAAGGGCAGAATGCACATCGCCTTCCTCCAGGCATAGGTACCAGACCCCAAAGTGATCATTGATTATAAAAGGGAAACCTTCGAGTTTCAGACGAAGGACGTGCATCCGGCCGATCAAATGGATCTGCACAAACAGACAAGGGAAATGGTTTTCTACACTCTGGCACATGCTTCTACTGCTGCGTCAAAATTACAGGTGTCCCTAAACAATGTTCAAACACAGCTCAAAATGGAGAAGATTTCATCCTTTGCAAAGGACAATAGGATCAAAACTTTGGAGGAGTTGGTCCTCAAGATCGGTTACGATCCTTCGAATGTCAAAGAAGCAGAGGAAATGATAAAGAAGAAAATGTTGACATAGCCTCCTTGAGAAAACAACTGAAACTCCCGCCCACAGAGGATTCGTAGGCGAAGGAGATAGCAGAGAAAGAAGGAGAGAAAGATGAGATGCTAAGGCTGCTCATGGAAAAGAATGCACAGCTTAAAGAAATGGAAGCTGAGATGGAGAATCTGTTAAAAGAGAAAGAGCAATTGAAGCCAATGGAATTCATTCCATTGAGTGCCATCCCAATTTCAGGAGCAAGCACAACGTCAGCAAAAGAAATTCCATCTGGGACACCATTGAAATCATAGGAGAAGATAGCCGACCTGGCCAAGTCCATGGAAAAGATGAACCTGCAGGAAACAAAGATCAACAGGGTTAAAAAGGAAGTTGAGAACCTTCAGGAGCTCAAAACTTCCTTTCAGACCAGCCTCTCCAAAGAAAAGCAGGTGACAGAGCAGCTCAAGCAGGAGCTACAGCAGCTCCGGAAGCAAACAGTGGTAGGGAAGAATTTGGCTGAGGTTAAAGAGAATGTATGGACAGACATCACTAAGTCCATAAATGAGATATGGCCCATGATCCAAATCATGTTTGAGCAAAATGAGTTGGTGTTGAGAAGGAAACAAGCAATTGAAAAGATCAGAGTAGAATTGGGAGACATGCCAGCACAAGCAAACGAGATCATCAAGTTCCTCAATTCTAAGACCAGGGAAGAGTTGGAAGAACTGAAGATTGAAGATAGAATAGAGACCATCCTTGAGGTCAAAAGAGTTTTGACCAAGAGAGGATTAATTCTTTAGTTGGAAGAAAAGGTTCAGGCCATGGACCTGGGCATACAGAAATTTTTCAATAAGATTGAAGCTCTCCAGAAGAAAGGTCTTCCTGGTCTGAAAGTGATAAATGATAAATTGATGACACTCCTAGACTACAAGAAGAGATTAGCCGAAGTGGCTAAGGACAGTTCAAAGTTTGCAGGCATACAAGGGAGCATCACCGGCAAAGCATTCCCGGATGCCCTTCAGTGGGACATCAGTATCCAACACGAGATTCGATACATATTCCTCACCAATCCTACATTCGCCAAGTATACAGACATGGACGAAGTGTATCGAAGACTGTTCAAAGTCAACGTGCCCATTCATATCATATGGGAGGAGCTCTGTGATCTAATCGATTAGCAGATGAGTTGTCCCGGTCCAGTCAGCTATCCAGTCAGATGAAGTCATGCAGAGGCTTCATCAACAGCTTACCCAGAAATCAGCGTGCAGTTACACCACCTCATCAAGCAGTTCCTAGATTTAGGAATTTTGTTAAGTTAGTTAGGCTAAAAATAGATTGAGCACGTCCTGGTCATTAATGACAGGATCTTTGTAATTTGAGTTATATATACTTCACCTTTCGAAGTATTGAGGGTTGTTGATCTTCACAACCTGACGCTATCAGACTTTAATCTTTTTGAAGAGATCTTCCATTAATAAAAAGGAGGCACTTTTACAGGATTCTTGCGTGTATTCACTGGTGATGTTTTTCTCTCTAACTTGATTGTTATTCTCGCTTTGTTATCATATTGTTTTCTGAAACTAATCTTTAAGAGTAACGAAGGTTGCAGGATTTATCTCGTATACCCTGTTTCTGACTCGAAATATTTGAGTGTTTATCTTCAGGTGTTTTCAATAAAGAAATTCTTAATTGCTTCTTTGTTGAAATTATCTTTCTCATCTTTTCTTCTGTTCATCATTAAAACTATTAAAGGATGCAGTGATTATATTATCTCTCCCTGTGAAAGTTTTTCCCTTTACATTTCTGGTTTGTATTTCATACTTTATTAAAACACAGACCCCATAGCCCAATGGATGTGTAGACTGTCTCAACCAATTCGAAAAAACACTTTGACAACGAAAACTGACCTTATTTATTTACCTAGCCTAATATTTCAAATTTGAAACATAGCTAAATCTAATAGAGAGATCCCTCTCTGAAGTTGGAAGGGCTAGATCCCAGCTTCAAAAGTGGTTTGATAAAGTTACCTTAGTAGATTTCTTCTGTTGTCAACCTCTAGGAAATTTACCAAGTGCTAACAGAGTGGCGACTCCACTGGGGACAGAACATAAAATTTATAATTTCACGTTTTCTTTTCCCTAAAAAGAAAGTTTGTTCCTGGAATATTGCAAATTTGAGAAGAAAGTAATGTTTAGAGGTTGATCAAACTTTGTACAGATTATTTTCGGACTCACAAAACTAAAAAGTATA
>ML787938.1:363610-374833 GCA_009831015.1 Picea engelmannii | reverse complement strand
TTTAAGTAGAAAGATAAGAGAAGAGGATTAAAAGTATGAACCTAGTGATGAGAAGGTCAAAGGGACCATTTTGTTCAAAATTATTGGTTTCCCATTGTCATCTCCCTCTCCATTTAATAGAATCTAGTTCTTTCTCTCTCCATCGTTTATGATTTTGTTATGTGTAGTGTTCCTTAACCCTTAAACTTGAAACACAACCAAGTATATAGAGAATATAATTGCAATAACTAGATACACGAGACAATTAGATGAAAGATGTAAAAGATACCCTTGTATTATGATAATCAGAACAATGAAACAATGTTCACTTGCCTCTTAAGATGGGGACACCTTTCATCGAGTAGAGCCCCAATAGAAAAAACCCAAACTACTTGTGGTCTTGTCACTAATGGGTAGGCCTTATAAAGTGGACCCTTTTACAATTAAACTTACTATCCACTACTATGTAATGGTCCTTATTCAAAGAGGATGATTGTTGGCAAAAAATAACTAACTCCTAGGCAACCTAAAGTAGGGGAGTTAGGGTAGGAACCTAACATTATGTGATTATTTGATTCATTTTTTCTATTTTATGAATTCTAATATAATCAAAATTATCTTATGATGTTATTTAGGTGATTTTTCCATTGGTTTTATTATCTATGTAAGGTATGTTGTGGCTAGTCATCTGTAAGTGTTATGAATGTTTTAGAGGACTTGTTGTGCCCCTTGTCTTAGCTAGTTGTAGACTCACAAGAGATCAACATGAAAATGATTTGAAGTGTGAGGTATTATCCTCCCCTCTTATATTTKTTATTACTATGTTGGTAATATTCATTGGGATTTGGATAAGTTTGTTTTTGGGATATAATGGTTGTCTTTGATTTTTGGTGCCATTTATGAGGGTTGTATCTCCCTAGTGCTTGGGTTGTTTTTGTTATTCTCATTCTATAAGATTAATTTTGATAGTGCTTCTAAGGGTAATTTGGGCCTAGAAGGGATTGTAAGTGTTCTATGGGATGAAATAGGTCCACAATAGGTCAAGCATGTTGGATATGTGTTATATTCTTTGCATGTGTGTGTGTGGGCGCGCTAGATATGACAACTGTGTCTGACGATCCCTCCTAGTAGTGCTATGTTTGTGTCATGTGCGTTGGGTGCTTTCCTAGGGGGGTCCCAGGGGGGTAGGTATGCCCCCCCTGGTTACGTGCAATGTTCGGGGCAACGCCTTGATTTTTTTTTGGGCGGTTTTTGCTTTTTTTAGCAGATTTTGCTATTTTTAGCGGTTTACTAAAAATAATCCCGGTTTTAGGGATTAGGGTTTTGGTATCTACGGAATACCTAAAAAAATTGTATATATTGTATAGAGAATGGTGAAATTCGATATAATGAATATTAAATACCTCAGATTTCTTTCTAAGAAAATAAATCCATGTGTTCCTTGAAAAATCATCTATGAATGAAACATAATACACATATTTACCTAGGGATGGAACATGAACAGGTCCAAACACATCACTGTGTATCAAATCTAAGATCCCCTTTGCTCTTGTAGCACCAGATGGGAATCTTACTCGATTCTGTTTACCATATATGCAATGTTCACAGAAATCAAAATCCAGAGTGCAATTAGACATACCTTCAACCATTGTAAGTGTTCTATGGGATGAAATAGGTCCACAATAGGTCAAGCATGTGTGTAATTCTTGAGCAATACATGGATGGATACTAACAATATAGTTGAAATCATGGCATCTCTACAATGGTTTAAACAATCCCATTGTTATAGTACAAACAAGTCACATGGTGACCAAATCTCAACCAAAACTAGAATCAACATATTGAAAAATACAAGTAGTTATACAATGAATTTAACCTTATGGAAAGGCCAGAGAATGAAATAATTTCACGCCATAAGGGTTATATGTGTTTAATTAATTAAAAAAACCCCAAAATATAACTTAACATAACTACTTCTTCAAGAGTTGTGTCAATGACATAGAAATCACTTGGATAATTATGGTGAAATTTCAAAGAGATACAATTGTAAAAACATGCATGCTATAGTTACATAGCCATGGATAGGTCTTGTAAGGTTACTATTCGGCTAGTTTTTGAAGAGGATCATACTAAGATGAGTGTGATACCCCCATGAAGATTTTCCAAGAAGATTCAAGCATTGAACACCTATAAATAAAAGCATTGGGCGAATAGTTTGATATTTTGAGTTGAGGGAATTTTTGTGCTTCCAAATTATGAATACAACCACACTTCTTTTTCTTCACTTGCTTGGGGGTATCTGCATGCACCAATATCACTTCAATTTGAGGAGAGATAGAAGAGAAGAAGCTTAAAATTACAAATGCAATGAGGAGGAGGTTAGTGGGACCATTTTACTCACAAGGATTGGTTTCCCATTGTAAACATCTCATTCTTCGTTTTATAGAATCTAGTTCTTGCTCTCTCTGTCATTTTTTAGCTTGTTATGTGTTCATTTGCTTCATTTTTTGTAGTTTATGAATTCTAACATAATCGTGAGTATTTTATGATGTTTTTAAGGTTTTTTTCCATTGGATTTTTTATATACGTAAGGTATGTTGTGGTTGGTTATGTGTAAGTGCTATGAATGCTTTAGAGGGCTTGTTTCTCTCCTCTCTTAGTTAGTTGCATACCCATAGGAACTTGACACAAAAAGAATTTGAAGTGAGAGCTATGCTCCTCCCCCTCCCTTAGTTGTCGTTCATTTCCATGGAAGGGTTTGCAAAAGTAGATATTAAAGTGAACTCCTTACATATGTTGTTTTATAGGGATTTGAGCACATTATAGGGTAAGAAGTTAATCACTAACTGCATAAAAATATCCCCCCAACACCCATGATCTTTAAATTTGGTGCTTGGTGATAAAGGGTAATTCCCAAGTAATTATTCAAAAGCTCTAACAATCTCATTATGGTAGGAGATTAGTTGAGTTACAAACTAATTGTCCCTTTGCATTATTATGGTCCTACTTCCTATCTTCCAATGCACCCAATCCCATTGTGATTCAGATTTTTTTTCGGTACGAAATGAGAGCGGAGATATAATAAAGCAATGTACAGAGATATCTCAAATATCCAATAATATAACACAAATGTATCAAAGATGCAACCATAAAAACAGAGATACATTAATACATACTTTTCTATTAATGAGCGAAAATGTACAAAGACTGTAAAAATACAGAGTGAAAGACTCGCTAGAATGGTGGCAGCTTATCTCTGAGAAGGATGTGTCCGCTACTCGCATTCACAAGAAGATGATTTTAAAATGAGGCTCCAAAGGCCCTTTTATCATAAAGAAAATAAAAAACCCTAACCCCGGAAGATGAAAAGACAATAGTTTTGTGGACCCCGTTTTCGGTAGTTTGGTGTATCAACTTCCTGAGGGTGTAACTTTGGCATACGATCTTCATTTGGGGCGCACAATAGCTCATTTGAAATTTATCGTCGAGGAGATTCATTTAGGGGGGCTCAATTGGATCCTTTTGTTATCATTAAGGAGCTCTATCCCAAAAAACCTTCATTTAGGCCCTCAAAATGGCCCCGGAAGTTAAAAATTGCTAAAAATAGTAAATTGCCAAAATTGCCAGAAAACCGTTTTGAGCCAGTTGGAAAAGGTGGGTGGCAACCAATATCCACTTGGATCAATCCTCCCTCCTTAGGAAGCAATGGTCTCCATTGCGTTGAGTTCCTGGGGGAGAGGGAAAAGCGTTTGTTGAATCTGCATCTTGATGAGCTGCTTGCATTGTTGGAGAAGTTGCATTGCTTAGCTTGTTGAAGGTTGTCACAAACCTGTGGCTGGAAGGGTTGGACCTTTTTAACTAGTTTGGCTACATGAAATTCCTGTGTGCAGAAGGAATATTTACACTTTGATGCAATCTTGTCGACCTACTTCTGTTGGATAGAAGGTGCTTGGGTTGAGGTTGTAGTGGTTGCAGCATCCTTCTGTTCACCTTTTGAATAGATTGTGAAGAAGATGAATTTTGTAGTATGAGATACTACCTTGCAACACTGTTTAGGTGGAACAGTAATCAGAACTACCTCTGGTATTCTGTAGAGATGACCCCCCAGAGAAACAATGACATTGCAGGGTTGAGACTCATAAACAACATGGTGCTTTCACATATATGGTTGGCCCAAGAGAACATCACAGACATCCAGTGGGGAAACACCACATAATACCTCATCCCTGAAGGGTTGGATGTCGTATGAAAATCGACACTGTTGGCTAACACGAAGATCTCGTCCATGGCGAAGCCACCCGATGTTGTATGGTTGCGGGTGTGGTGTTGTCGACAATCCCAACTGTTTGACGACCTCTAATGAGATGAGGTTCTTCTAGCTTCCGCTATCAACAATAAAATGTAGCAGGGTCCCCTTCACCCACATTTGTGAATGAAAAAGGCGCTCCCCCTCTTCAGGATCTGTTGGTTCTTCTGGTTGAATTGCTGCGGTCGCGACAACAGCAGTGGGGTCTGCGTCAATGATCTGTCTTTTACCAGTATTTTCAGAATCAGATTCTGAATCAGGGTTCGGCTCCTTGTCTTTGATCTCAGACACCAATGAGTGTTTTTAGAGACATTCCTTGGTGTTGTGCCAAGGGCTTTTGTGGAAATCACACCATTTTTTGGTGTCCTTCTTTTTCTTCCCATGACCTTTCTTTTCCTGTGGCTTGGATTGGTTTTCATGAGACTATTTGTTAGGGTCGTCTTTATCATACTTTGGTTGTTGTAAATTTGCAGACCCAAACTCCTATTTGTTTTGGTGATTAAATTTCTGCTCGATTTTAACAACATATCGATAAGCAACATCGGGTGATGAGATGTCCAGAAAATCCATTTCAGTTTGGATGTATCTGTGTAGAGCCCCACGATATTTCAGTACCAAATGTCGTTCAGATTCTTTGATACCTAGCTTGGTGCACAAGGTATGGAAGGTATTGGTGAAATTCAGAACTGCTTGGCGCCTCTCTTGTCGCAGCGTGGTCCATCTCATGTACTGGTCCTCATAGTTGCCAATAGGGTAATATTTATCCTTTACCACATCCACAAAAAAATCCGAAGTGGGCTCGACCCCATATATTCCAGACTCCTCTGTAGATCTTTGCTCCTGGTAAGTTTCCCACCAATGTTTGACAAGGGGGAGAGCCTTAAGGAGTGTGAAGGTGATATTTTCCCTATCGGAAAAATTATGAATAGAGAAATAACCTTCTAACAAATTTAACCATTTGTCTAGGGCATCTGCATCTATTTGACCTTCAAATAGAAGAATATCAAAATTAACTTGTACCTTGAAAGGAGAGGTGCTTCCAAAGTGGTTGTTTGATGAAGATGTGATTGTTTCTATCGGTAGGCGTTGAAGGATGTGGGAAAAACTCTCCATCATTTCATCCCTATGTCGCGTGAGAGCTTGCTCAAGCAACAGACTGATAGGATCGTCTGCTCCATCGTTTTTATTTTCTTCTTCCATGGAGGGTTTCTTGGGCGTGTGAGAGAGATTGTATTGAAGAGAGACAAGCTCGAGACCCAACTTTCTATACTCGGACCTCGTCGGGGACATGCATTGAAAAATGATCAAGAGCAACTTGCTCTGATACCACTGATCCAGATTATTTTTGGCACGAAATGAGAGTGGAGATATAATAAATAAATGTACAAAGATATCTCGGATATCCAATAATATAACAGAAATGTATCAGAGATGCAGCCATAACACATAGATACAGTAATACAAACTTTTCTATTAATGAGCGAAAATGTACAAAGACTATAAAAATACAGAGTGAAAGACTCACTAGAATGGTGACATCTTATCTCTAAGAAGAGATGTGTCCTCTACTCACATTCACAAGAATATGATTTTACAATGAGGCTCCAAAGGCCTTTTTATCATAAATAAAATCCCAAACCCTAATCCCGAAAGATGAAAAGCCAACAGTTTTGTGGACCCCGTTTTCGGTAGTTTGGTGTATCAACTTCCCGGGGGCATAACTTTGGCATATGATCTTTGTTTGGGGCGCACGATAGCTCGTTGGAAAGGTATCATTGAGGAGATTCATTTAGGGGGCTCAATTAGAGCCTTTAGATGTCATTGAGGATTTCGATCCCAAAAAACCTTCATTTAGGCCCTCAAAATGGCCCCGGAAGTTAAAAACTGCTAAAAATAGTAAATTGCCAAAATTGCCAGAAAACTGTTTTGAGCCAGTTGGAAAAGGTGGGTGGCCACTGATATCCACCTGGATCACACTGCATGATCCAAAGGGATAACACCATTATGGTGGATATCTTAGAAAATAAGTCTATGTTTTCCTAGGAGGCATCAAAAGTTATGGGTCACAAGGTTGTTTCAACCCTTCCCCTAGTTCCTTTTGGATCAGGGGTTGTTTAAGGGGCATAATTAACACTCCCATGCATGATTTATTAATTTTGGAACATCAAAATCCTAGTTTTCCCCTCTTATACATGTTATAAAACATAATTTGATCATTTGCATTTGTCTAAGGGATGAGATTAATTTTGCTACTTATCATCATGACATGGACGTGAAAGAAATGGTTACGAGAGTCTTTCTCAACACATATTTCTCCTCCTATAACCAATCACATCTAGCATTACATTTTTAATCTATCAAAGGACTTAGTTTTATGTCTATCATAGGGTGATGGTATTGTATTGAGGAAATGTCTCACTATGTATTCTATCTACTTAGAGATCGAAATTGGATTAGACAAAGTCTCATTGGAGGCTTGTTGAATGCCTTGCATGCAGTCTCTTGAGGTGCAATCACATGGATATTATTGATACATTAGTACTCTACAATATCTTTTTGGCTCTATGTTTATTCTGTTATGGTGTTGCTAAGGGGTACTTTGGCCCGTGTTACTCCTTTGTTAGTCATTTCTCTTAAAGGGGTCCATGAGAATGATGTCTCTACAATCCCAAATAAATTTTGTGGTTGTATGCCATTCCTCGACATATTAATGTATATCACCTTTGCATAGTATGCTCTAGTATCATTCTCATGCCTATTTTATTTTTCTTATTACTATCCTTAAATCAAGATTTTCTTCTTATGGTTTCAGTGTATGTCTCTAGTTAGAAATAAGTGTGATCTCTTTCGTTTTTTATGAGAGGTATTAGGCATATTGTTTCACCCATGGAGGTCCATATCTTCTTATTGATTTAGTTTATCTATTCTCCCTCCCTAATTTTCATTATTACACCTAGGATTAATATGCATAATGTTGTTGGTTGGCATGTAAGATTTTTTTCTTAGGGTTGGTTGTCTTTCTTCCTCTAGTGAGTTTTACGTTAATATGGTAGGCTATCCACTATGCCATGACATTGTTTCTTATACTACTTCATTACCCTTTCCTATCTTAGATTAGGCCATGGGTTTCAAATAGCCTAGTAGTTTGTTCTCAGACGGTTTTGGCATTGGTCTCCAAAGTCAAAAATCCCTTTGTCTATCTCATATTTGTCTCTTTTGGTTCCCTTTTTATTGTGGCACTGAGAAAATGTCACTTCTTATTATCTAGTCTAGTGGTCGAGAACAAGGTCACTTCTTACTATCTAGTCTAGTGGTCGAGAACAAGGTCACTTCTTACTATCTAGTCTAGTGTCTTAGTTGTTTCTTATTATATAATCAAATGGTTAATGGGGGATGTTATATACATGGATGGGTTATACTATGTGACTCTCATGTCCATCTATGCCCATAACTTTAATTCCCTCTACTTTTGAATTTTAGTGATTAAAATCCCTCCCACAGTTTATCATCAAGAACTTAAAATTTCTATCACCGGACTTGTCTCAAGTCTGAATTCAATAGAGAGTTCTTGATAGTGTTAAGCTCAAAACCAAAGCTATTTTACATATTCTTCAAACCACAATTCTTCATTTTGAATTAGATGATCAATGAAACCCCATTGGGTGACTGGGATGTGGATGATTTGAGTTCCTTGTGTGCACCACAACTTCATTAATGAAATTCCTTCACCTTCTCTTGCAGTAGTAAAAACATTGTGAATGAGGTAAAAACACGAGACATATACCACTATGTTAGTAAATTTTATGGATAAAAACTATGTATTTGGTTTTGAAACGTCCAACATTTCGAGTGGACACTTCAACCATCATCAGGGACAGTTGAAGCTATTGTGTTGGAAAATAACGTTGAGGTTTGTATTTAAAGAGGACGATTGGTAAGTGACCTAAACACTATTTTCCAATCCTTCTCTTTAAATACAAACCTCATCACTCTTTTTCAACATAATAGCTTCAATTGTCCTTGATAATGGGTGGAGTGTCCACTCAAAATGTTGGATGTTTCAAAACCACATACACAATTTTTATCCAATTTTTTTTCTAACATTATAACTATGTAAACCTAAATAATCAAATACATATACCACTAGTTTTAATATCTAACATTTTATTTGATAATAAGATCTCTCGTATCTCTTTCTCATAGTGTCTTTCAATGTTTTGTGGTACCTTTAAATAGTTTCAAAAATAAAAAATGTTATATTAGTAGATGGGAAAAAGGTTTTATTAAGAAATTAGAGGCAACGCGAATATTATTAATAATAATTAAGAGGGCAATATCTAGAGATAAGTTCTCTTTGGTTTTGGATTTGAAAAGTTTAGCCTTTCATGTTTTTTCAAACTACACCTGCTAGTGCATATGAAAATATTCCATGTCATTCCCAAGATAAGTGGCGAGCATGTTTGTCAAATTTCTTTTATGACTTCATTGATTGAATTGATTTATCTTTTCCTCTTTGCAAATTTCAATATAAATGGTGAATTGTATTTCACTTTGTTCTTTGACATTTGTACACATACCCTAAAACTAGCTACCTATAGATACATAACATTTGTAATCATTCAAACAAAAGTGTTATCTATGATAGGGTGTTTATAGGGATCAGGCATCAAGGCATTAGGTACCCATACCAATGTTATACTTTATAAATAAATATGCAAAAAAATTTGATGCCTAAATGACTTTTGGTAAAATAAAAGTAAAGTTCTCACCAGATGATTTTGTAAATATTATATTTTTTTGATAAATACTTTTTAATATAGATATCAATGGCAAAAAGCGCTTGACAATGCTATATGTGGTCGTTTTTGGTCGTAGGAGTTAATAACTATGATAATGTATACAATTGTGTTTACAATTTTAATTAAACATAGTTATTCTACAATTGGCTAAGCCATGCTTTTAATTAAACATAATTATTCTACAATTGGCTAAGCTATGCTTTTAATTAAACATGATTATTCTAGAATTGGCTAAGCTATCTATTTGAGAAAGCTAGTCATAGGAACAAATAGTTGTCAATACATAAACTGGAGAGCGTTAGAAAAGTTGGTAATGCCATCATAATTATTTATTTAATAACGTGGATATATGTATAAAAATATTAAAAGTCTAATCTTTCAAAATACTACTTGTATGTGGTCCAATTTGAACGAGCCCTCACATCCATAATTACACCGTAACCTTACGCAAACGCTAACTAATCCATAATTTGATATTGTTACGATGGAACGAGAATGGAGGTGGAGGATAATTTTTAATGAAAATATGAAATTTATATTAAAATACTGTACGAGATGCATAACCATATCCATATCCCAAGGAATTTTTTAAGTGATCGTTAAAGTTATGGCAACGAATATAATTCTTCTACCTTGGGAAGACACTTAATCCACTAAATGCTTGTAAAAAGCTAACATATCGGGTGATGTATAAATTTATAATAAATATGTAAATAAAAGGTTTTATGTGTTTTAATGGTCATATAAATTTATAATAAATATTTGTATAAAAAACATTTTTTATATGGGAAAAAATTTGCGGGTTAAGTTTCATTCATGTTTTTTTTTTAAAGATTTGTCAATTTTCATTTTTTAAATGATTTACTCAAATTTTAAAAAGTCCAGAATTATCAGAGAGGGGTAGCATGATATTTCACAGATAGTTATGGATCTCTTATGTAAAACTACATCTTCTACAAAATCGTTCTAAGCCTTTGGTGCTAAGTCCTCTATGGTAGGTAGGACTTGCTCCTTAGTTTCTCAATCTAAAATGGAAGACTCAAAGTTTCATATTTTCCACATTCACTAATGAGGAAATGTGCATATATAGGGGTAGAGTGCGTTTCTAGGGAATATCACCTACTACATTCTCCAATAGCTCAAAAGGGCCATACTATAGAGTCTTGATTCTCTTACCAAGACCCTATAGTCTTTCTTTGTTTAGTTGCAACTAAACTTTGTCTCCCACCTTGAATATTTTCTTGATTTTGTGTTGATCATGTCGGACCTTGTACGTTTCTTGTGACTTCTTCAATGTCTCCCATACTTACAAATGGATTTGCCTAATCTTTTCAACAAATTTCTCCGCTTTCAATGCTTCACTTGTAATATCTTCCCTCACTCCTCCTTGTTGTCCATATCCAACATCCAAGGGCGGAGGCGAAGAATACACACATAAAGTTTTGAAAGGGGACTTATTGATAGAAGTATGGTCTGCTATGTTATAAGAGTGTTGAATATAGATAATATTTCATCATAGGTCTTTGGATGCTTCTAATTGTAACCCCTCAGAAGTTGAACCAAAGTCATGTTGGTTGTCTTTGTCTATGGATGGAAAGTTGTATATATGTTCAACTTGGTATCCATCTTTTCCCAAAGTGTAGTCCAAAAGGAACTGAGAAATATGGTATATGTATTTGAGATGATGCTCCTTGGTATCCCAAAGTGCACATAGACCTATTCAAAGAACATGTTTGATGCTTCTTGTTCTTTGATGGTATTTTTATAAGGAATATGAATGCACATCTTGTTGAACCTATCAACTACCACGAACATATAGTCATGTCCCTTCTTGTACTTGAAAAATCCATGGAAATGCTTTCCCAGGGTCAAGTGGGTACAGGTAAGGGATGGTATAAACCTTACTTTCTATTATTGGGGTTGTTGGTACAACAAATTACATATCCTCTAATATACCAAGCAACATCTTCTTTCATTTTAGGCCAATACACATACATTTATAAGTTGGCAACTGTCTTCCTAGCCTCTCTAATAAGCTGTAATCTTTCACCTTTAAGGGCATAGAGATTGTCTACCTTGTAGAGAAACCCATTCTGGAGATGATATTCAACCTTACTGTTACCTTCTTAGACACGAATT
>ML787938.1:343691-357681 GCA_009831015.1 Picea engelmannii | reverse complement strand
TTTATCCACACAAGATATAAAACCAACACATATTTTTAAATTCCATCATCATTGACATTTTTATCATCTTATTTAAAATAAAATTAGTTCATCCCAAAACAACTTAAATTAAATTCAAGTGATATTTAATTGACAACTTTATAATTATTTTTATTAATTAAATTTGGTCTGAATGGAGGTTACCCATCATTATCATTATCATATTAATATATTACTAACTAATATAATAATATAGACTTAATCCTTATTATATATAACTATTAAAATTATAAAAATAATTATATTTATTTAAGCTAGTCAAATAATTAGTGTATTGTTATTAAAAATTTTATCCACACAAGATATAAAACCAACACATATTTTTAAATTCCATCATCATTGATATATTTATCATCTTATTTAAAATAAATGTATATCTTAAATAGTCAACCAACTTCAAATAAGATCATTTCAATTTCAAGATCTCTATTACTCTATTTAACAACTTTAATATGAAAACTTAGCTCAAATTACTCTGGCATTCCCATTCACCTTCCTAAGGGGTGTGCTAGTTTTTTAAATAGTGTCATCAAGAACATGTAGGAGTAACACAAAGCCATCGAAGTCTTGCCCGACACCTCTTCTTTTTCAATCAAAGTGATGGACTATTGTTGTCAAATCATTTAATATCAATCTCTTTCCACATTATTATGTTATTTAGTAAGTTGATTTTGTTATGTTATTTATTATTGAATAATTTAAAAATAAAATTTTATTTTACCAATTTTATTATTTTGTATGAATTATTAAGTTTTATTTTATTAAAAAATTTAAAAACTAAATTGAATAATTTTTACTKAAAATATTTTTAATCYGATTTTCTAAAAAAAATTAACATTTTCAATATAACAAATGTTTTTTATTTAATGATGAAATTTATAAAAAAACTTGTTATTTTATTAAAATTGTTTTTATATTTTATTTTGTATATTTAATATTTAAATCAATATAATTAAAACTTGTTATTTTATTAAGATTGTTTTTATATTCTATTTTGTATATTTAATATTTACATTTTAATAAACCTGCATGTTTCAATAAACCTAAACTTGAAGTCTTTAAGTTTAGGGTGATATAAAAAAAATTGTGAGAATAAATGTTTTAAGAGATAAAGATTTTTTTTTTGGAAGATTTAATAAAATTTGACAATAAGAGTTTCCAACACTCTGAATCCATTTTTACATTCAAAATGAATTTTGAACAACAAAAATTAAAAAAATAATTAATCGACTAAAAAATTTCATCGAACGAAAGCATACAACCTAAGCGCTTCGTGAACCGTTTCCATGAATAATTCATATTCTAATACTCTCCCACTCTAACACTCTTGACGTACATGCAAATTCCTGCTGTTCTACAAATATTAAGATAGTAGAAACTGATGGATTTAAGAAACTAAATAAAATTTTATTAAAAAAAAACCTAATGATCAACGGAACAGAGAAACGATGTGGACTTTCTCGTACAACAACCTGTAAGCTTTCATAGCTTGTCGTTACATTCATGGCAATACTTGGATGCAAAATATTTGCAAGACAATGTTTCTGCAATAAAATTAACAGTGAAGCATAAAAATGCAATGGAAGATTCGATTCGATGCAAAATTTAATTTTATCATTTTTTCGATTAAGTGTAAATGAAAATTAGCTTACTCTTCGTACTCTCGTTTCACAGGGATAGAGAATTGTACTACCCATGAAAATTAGCGTACCCTTCATACTATCATTTCCCAAGGATAGATAATTGTACTACCCTAAAATTAATTTTATCCTAAAATTCGAAAAGCTGCCTCGTTTAGAACCGGGCTTACGTTGTTGTTAAGAGGCAGTAGTAGCCAACTGTGTATAACTTCATATGGGCTATGCTTTGGCCATACACGAGAGAGAAAGAAGGCCCATAACATGTGTCAAACATGGCCATACACCAGAGAGAAGGAAGGCCCATAATCAAACACAACCACTCTGCAACTAATTAAAAAAATACATACAAGTTTAAAGGAAAATCTTATATATGTTAGTGAAAAACATATATGCGATGTCCTGTGTGGTGTAGTGGATCTTCTTGCCTTATTTTAACTGTTTGATTGAAGAAATACTATCATTATATAACAGGAGGGGCTTGCGGCTATGGTGGTGTATTGAAAGATGTGGCTTATGGATAAAAAATAGCTGTAGGAAGTCCAGGCTTGTTCAATGGAGGACAAGGCCATGGAGTTTGCTATCAGGTATAAACAATTTAACTCGTTCTTAGAGTATTTATTAAATATATTTGTCTTTGTCAAAGAAGCTTACAAAGTTACAAGTCGTGTATAAACAAGGTAAAGTGCACAATGAGCGATTTGTGTAACCCAACGGGCGTGATTGTAGTGATTACAGACTCATGCTCAGGTGAAATCTGCGCATCTAGCCAACCACACTTTGATCTCGGTGGCACTACCATCGACAACATCGCAGCTCCTGGTAAAGCTGATGCTCTACGAAACGCTGGGGTGGTGCCTCTTTTGTTCCAACAATATTAATCTTCCAGGAAAACTGCTCATAAAATTTGATACAATTATATTTCTTTTGATAGGGTTAATATTTTTAGGTTGAACCCAAAATATGTGAAAAGGATAGACAACTTCTCTTGAAATTAATTGATGAACTTCTTTATGCAAATGAAAGAAAGTAAGATCCGTCTAACGACCATGGAGGTTAGGTAAGCCTTGTTAAGTATAGTCCTAAGATGATAAGGTGGATTTAATTTGATGTGATAATTAGTTTGAAAGGATGTTATTCAAATACTTGAATTTTGAAAAAAATAAAGTATATGTCTGCCATGCATCACATAAATATAAGGCCCTGTAGGTTCCACACTACACATGAAACATTACCAGTAATAAAACAAAACAAGTGCACCATTACCAGTAATAAAACAAAACAAGTGCACCATTACCAGTAATAAAACAAAACAAGTGCACCATAGTCCCTGCCACGCAAACCATCTGAAAGATAATATGTGGAGGTATGTATTTGAGTGGATTTATGTTACACCCAAATAACCATCTTATAAACATAATGACAATACTAACCAATACTTTCAGCAACGTCAGGGTTGGATAAACCTGATGAATAGTTTATCGCGTTGATCTTTAAAAAACTTAATTCTGTTTCCACGGACTGCATTTTTGGATTTGCAATAGTCTACCCACTGTTGGTCGAATGCTCATGACCCTGTTGCATGAAGAAATGATAGGCAAAAAGTCCATATTCTTCCATTTGTCAAATCTACGAATGCATAATCCTTAATTTCATGTCTCCACAGGCCAAAGTGTGCCATGGCATGCCTTTGGTATATGATCAACCTGCTTGAATCCGCATCTGACTGTGAATTTTTTTTCTCAAACAAGCGAATAAGCGACATCTTAGAGGAATCAAGAAATGCGAATAAGAGTTAATACTGAGTTGAGGGAAAGACTCAAATGCCTATTGAAATGGTAAGTTAATAATTTGCAAGCAAGTGGTTGTTTCTTTCAAATCAGTGCCAACCCTAGTTAGTGCCGACCTAACTATATTACTCATTTCTTTCAAATTACTATATTACTTGTGGTACATTTGATATTTCTAAAATACATATCCAAGCCTATAACTTAACATATCACATATGAAATTCAAACATTATATATTTCAACATCATATATTTTAAACATTATGATTTACGATCAATTTTAAGAACCTTGTATTTTATAAATTTATGATTATACAAAATATGTGATTATAATTTGTTATAATGATTAGTTTTTTTTATTGTTAATAATAATAATATGTATTAAATTTATAATTATAAAAAATATGAGTATAATTTGTTATAATGATTAGTTTTCTTTAATAATAATAATAATAACATGTATTTTAAACATTTTGAAGTTATGATATATTAAATTTGATTAAACTTATTTTATGATTATATATTTATTCTGAATTATAAATAATATGTAAATCAATTCACAAAGATATATATAAGTAATTGAGTTTTCAAAAAATTATATATTTATAATAATAATAATAATCTATTTTTAAGGTCATCATTAAGTTATACATCAAATTGGTGTATGAGATCCTCTTGTTTGTGGGACAAGGGATTTTCTCAGCCCAAACGATTTGACTCGTAAAGTCTATGGAAGTATACATACCCTAATTCCTTCTGGATTTGAAGTACACAAATTTAAAACATTTATAATTCAAAAAAATTATACAAAAAAATYTACAAATATAAAACATTATATAAAACAAATTACATATATATAAAATATTTATAATTCAAAATAATTATATATTTATAAATTAAATTTAATGTAGATGACAAATATAATTTATAAATAAAAATAATTACATATCTGTAAAATAAATTTGATTAGCCGCGAAGGTGTAGAACAATGTCATGGAGTGTACTGTTAAGGCACTCTTTTATGTTTTAAGTCATTAGTTCGAAACTCTCGACTAACCTTGTGTAAAGCGTGACAAGTAGCTTTGACATGCTTGCGTTATAGTGGTAGGAGTCCAAGAACACATGCTCGTATAAAAAAAAGATTAAACTTAACAAATTATAAACTTTAATTTAATATTTATAATATTTAAAATACATATTATCATATATAAATAATATAAAAAAAATAAAAATTAATCATCATAAAAAAATTATAATCATATATAGTTTGTAAATCAAAATGATTATGAAATATAGGATTGATCAAACTTAATCAAACATACATTATAAACTCTAACCCAATCATGTTTTAGAGTGAAAATAAAAGAAATCTATTGATCTACCCGGATGAGGTGGAAGTGATGGGACGTGGGGAGGCTCTCACCATCCCCAAGATAGATGACAACAACCACATGGTCGTCGACATGCCCTCCCACCCAGACGTCTATACCATCCTTGACTCAGCTATGAATTGTAGTTCCTGGGAAGGACAGGGTTGGATTCAGGCTAATCTTTTCACCCCGCAGGGAAGGACGGGGTTGGTACGTAAATATACGAAGACTCAGAATATACATGAAGACTGGAGAGGATCGATTTGTCAGGCTCTTCTCATTTGCAGAGACACGATTATTTCTCTCTCATTTGCAGAGACACGACCATCGCCTGACTATCAAGGCTTGTTACCTAACGTGGCATCTACACCATACGTTAAATTGTTTTAGATAGATGGAATTATTTTTATTTTATTTGTAAAGGACAGATGATCAAAGAACTTTAAAACCTCTTTCTTAAAAAAATACTTTAACATAATTTCCAGGAAATTATTTTGTTCCATGTTGTTTGTATGCCATTTGGCTACTCGCGGTTGCTGATTTTATTGGCCATTCTTACACATTTTTAACTTCACCTCCGAGCATTTTTTCATCTTATCTAAAGAAATTATGAGTGAACTAAAAAAAATTGCTTTGTGGTTTGAGGAGAAGATTTACATAGTTTCTATGAATTGGGTGTGCTACTCAATTGTTCTTACAATTTTCTTCTGAGGATAGTAGATTTGATCAATTTTTGTTATCTTGCCTTATGGTATAATGAGTAATGAACTGTGATGCAGGAGCATCGCCAAATCATCAAGGAGCATCGCCCAAGACAAGCGAGCCAGCATGAAAGACAACGAACAACTGGACAAGGCCAGCCGAAACTTTTTGAATCCTCATTTAAGAGATGTGCCAATGTATAAATGAACCATTTATGGAAAGTGCCTTTGTATATTATCGTGGACCTTGAGCCTTTAAGCTCTCGTCCTTAGGTAGATGAGGCCTTTAATAGATTTAATGCAGGTATATAGATATGTAGTCTAGATTAGACAGTTTCAGTTTTCGAGAGGGAAAACGGATATATACACCCTCACTTGTACATTGTAACATTATTCAGAAGCCAACATTCAGAAGAGAAGAACAAGCAGAGAAAACTGTGAATAACACCCATGTATAGATGTTGAATTAATAGATTGAAGTTCTGATTCAAATTCATGGCTGGTGTTGTTTTCTTTGTGTTGATGTTGTGCTCATGAATGTTTGTTTTCTGGGTATGCATTTGTTTGGTATATGCTGTGCATGTGATTTCAGGGTTTCAAACTGAAGTCTGAGAGAGAGAGAAGAGAATAAGTTTCAATTGTTTCTCTATCCGAGCCAGGAGATTCCTGCATAGAGTGCAGTTGAATTCATCCGAAAAGAATGCATTGATGAGGCTCGATAGTTAAACACTTATTCTCATTTACCCAGAAGTTGTAGGGTTGTTATGGAAGCCGTGTGAAGAGCGCACAAGTGGAATTAGGAATCTCAGTTGTTAGCCTGAGAAAAGGGAAGCTAAAGACTGCTGTCGCAGGAGTTGCACAGAGTTGAAAGTATTCAATCCTTGAGGTGGTTGAATATCAAGTGCAAGGGTTATGCGCAGGGTTCTCTGAAGAATCAGAGTTGAAGAGAAGCTCAGGAGGTTTAGAACCTTTATGGGTATTGTCAAAAGAAGAGCACAGGAAGTGCGCCACGAAACATTTCAAGGAAGAGTTTAGTGCAGGTGTGGAAGGAAAGCTCGAGAGGAAACACTTAGTTATTTTAAGAAATCCTTGAGGAGGAGGAGTCGACGGTCAAGGTTCGCAGAGGAGCCTTGCAAAATTCCGCCAGCCGTCAGATCTCGAGGAGATGGACACGGGTTAACTCTAAGCATGTTGAGGAGGATCCCAAGAGCCATCGGGATTCGTCTCATTGGGGTTTATGGAGACGGGAGTTTTGTGCCTGCTGAAATCACGATTAGCGATTTCCCGACGCAACTGGAGCCATTGATCGTCGCGGGGACACGTGGCTCAAGATCACTACAGGAGTGTGGGGTCTAGGCACCAGGGAGAAAAGGACAGGTGGCATCAGAAGTCGGGGATCGGAGATCCCAAGGGTGTGAGTTCTACGTTATTCGAACTCGCGAATTCTGAAATCCTGATAAGTGTGAAGGATGTGGTCTCGTGGTCAGAGGTCACATGCAAGAGGAGCCGGCTAGGGCTAAAGGGTAATAAGGTGCCATCGAAATCAGGAATCAGGGATTGCGAGGTGAGAAATCTGTGACCTCGTATATACCGATTTCCCGATGGATAAATTCCCGATAAGGGGTAATAACACTGTGGACGAGTGATCATCGGGATTCGGGGATTGGTGAGACCTGATTCTGTGAATTCAGGAGTCGCGATATCGCAAGGTCCGATCTCCCGAATTGAAGAAGTGGAGGTCACGAAGGAAGTCTGTGGGTATTGAGAACTCCCGACAGGGGGTTGAAGAGTAATTTAACTCTTCGGGCCTGAGTAAATGAAGGTCCTGGTTGGAGCGGCCATGCCCTGAGGGCCGACTGCGTCAGTGTGGTATCAGAGTGGGATAAGTTCTCTGTTTTCTGTAGCAGAGAAGGGGAAAGAATAATTCACCATGCCGCTCAGAAGAGAAAGACAATCACCCGACCCAGAAGACAGGGAGGTGAGAAGAAGAGGCAGGCCGGCAGGGAATCCAGAGATGGAAAGACAGATTCAAGATCTCAGAGCGATACTCGAAGAGATGGAAACCGCTCAAAGGCGCACAACTGGTGCAGGGGATCTTAGTGATTCTGACAATGAGGTTGAAGCTGAACCACAAGGAGAAGTTGCAGCTGAGTTCAACCAACGAGCGGTTAATTAAGGCTATCGCTCGGATGAGTTCAAAGACGAAAATGGACATTCCAATCTATGAAGGAATTCTGGATGCAGAAGAGCTATTAGACTGGATCAGGGCTCTTGACACCTACTTCGATTATGAAGATATCGAAGAGGATAAAAAGGTTAGGCATACTGTCACGAAGTTGAAGAGACATGCAACATTATGGTGGGACGAGCTACAGGCAGATAGACGTTCCAAAGGTAAACAGAAAATTAAAATCTGGGATTGAATGATTGCTAAGATGAAGGCAAAATTCATCCCAAGGGATTATCAGATCACCCTGTTCAGGCGAATGCAGAACCTAAGACAGAAGTTGATGACGGTGAAGGAATACACCGAAGAGTTTTACAAGTTCAATATCCAAGCAGGTCATCAAGAGAGCAATGATGAGAAGGTAGCCAGATACCTGAATGGTCTGAGATATGACATTCAGGATGAATTAAGCATGACGACCATCAGAACTATTGAGGATGCTTACCAGATGGCTCTGAAAGCCGAGGAGAAGCTGAGCCGTAAGCAGGGACAGCGAGGGCGAGGCAGAAGTCAGCCCAGAGGCAAGGCAGTTGCCCAAGAGAAATATTAGAAGCCCAAGGAGGAATGGAAGAAACCTCAGGGTAAGATTGAGAGAGGTGGAACCTCACAATGAGGACAGAAATATGCTGAGCAAGGAGGACAACATAATGAGCAGAGAGGAGATTATGTTGATGCAAACACTTTTCCTCGTACCAGAGGTAGAGGAAGAGGCAGAGGTGGAATCATCACATGTTTCACATGTGGGAAGGATGGACATAAATCCGTTGATTGTCCAGACAGGAAAATGGACAGAGGAGAAGCTCACATCGCTAAAGCGCAGAGGCGTGATGTTGAGAACAAAGACACCGAAGCAGGGAGATCACTGACGGTGCATAAAGTCCTTTTGACACCCGAGAAGGAGGTGGAGAGTTCAACTCAGAGGACCAGACTGTTCAGAATAGCTTGCAAAACCAAGGACTGGAAATGCAAGGTCATTGTGGACAACGGAAGCACCGACAATCTCGTTTCGACCGAGATGGTGGAAAAGTTGGAGCTGGAAACAACTGATCACCCAAGTCCATATAAAGTATCATGGTTACAGAAGGGACATCAGGTGAGTGTCACTAAACAATGTTTAGTTGAATTTAAAATTGGGGGATATGAGGATAAAGTCTCGTGTGATGTCATTCCCATGGATGTATGTCATTTGTTGTTGGGTAGACCATGGAAATATGACCGAAATGTGGTTCATGACGGGAGGATGAACACATATACCCTGGAAAAGGATGGGAGGACACACAGATTGCTTCCGATAAAGGATAAAGAAGTGAAATCGGAAGTAAGCAACACTATACTTCTCATGAGTGGGAAGGAGCTTCTCACAGAGATGGAGAAGAAGGAAGATCCACAATTCTTTGTGGTCAGGAAACCGAGAATTGTCCTGACTAGCACAAGAGTGGATGACTTACCAGTTGAGATTCAGGGACTGTTGGAAGAGTTCGCTGACATCATAGTGGACAAACTACCTCGTTCATTGCCACCGATGAGGAGTGTGAGTCATCACATTGATCTCATACACGGAGCCAGTTTGCTGAACAAAGCTGTGTACAGGTTGACGAAGCAGGAGAACGAAGAAGTCAAAAGGCAGGTATAGGAGCTGCTAGATAAAGGACTGGTCAGGGAGATTCTAAGTCCGCGTGCTGTTCCAACGGTACTGAGTCCAAAGAAGGATGGAGGTTGGAGAATGTGCACTGATTCAAGAGTGATCAACAAAATTACCATCAGGTACATATTTCCACTGCCGAGAATGGATGATCTGATGGATTGCCTGAGCGGGGCAAATTATTTCTCAAAGATAGATTTGAAGAGCGGATATCACCAGATTCGCATGAGGGAAGGTGATGAATGGAAGACAACATTCAAAACAAATGAAGGTTTGTACGAATGGCTGGTCATGTCATTTGGCTTGACAAACGCGCCGAGCACATTCATGAGGCTGATGAATGAAGTCTTGAGGGAATTCATCGGGAAATTTGTAGTCGTATATCTATATGATATATTGATCTATAGTAAGACAAAGGCTGAACATTTGAAACATTTGGCCATTGTAATGAAGAAGCTACAGCAAGAGAAGCTGTTGATCAACATGAAGAAATCCTCATTTATGAAGACAGAGCTCATTTATCTGGGTTTTGTTATTTCGGCGAATGAGTTGAAAATGGATCCGAGTAAAGTGGAAGTGATCAAGAATTGGCCATCACCGAGAAATGTTTTCGAGGTGAGAAGTTTCCACGGGTTGGCAAGTTTCTACAGGAAATTCATTAGGAATTTTAGTGGAATTAGCGTAGCAATGATGGACACGGTGAAGAAGCGGCACAAGTCTTTTCATTGGATAACAGAGCCTGAGAAGAGCTTCAATCTTTTGAAGCGAAAGATAACGGAACGACCAGTGTTGGTGTTGCCGGACTTCAAAAAGACTTTTCAAGTGAAATGTGATGCGAGCGGATATGCCATAGGAGCGGTCTTGAGTCAGGAGGACAGGCCAGTTGCATATTTCAGTGAGAAGTTGGATGACGCAAAGATGAAATACTCCACGTATGATAAAGAGTTTTATGCCATCATACAAGCATTGAAGAAGTGGAGGCATTACTTGATCCCAAAAGAATTTGTATTGTACAGCAATAATCATGCATTGAAGTTTGTGAGTCAACAGGAGAAGTTGAACCAAAAGCATGCAAAATGGGTAGAGTACATGCAGAATTTCACGTTTGTGATCAAACACATTTCGGGTATTGCTAACAAAGTGGCTGATGCTTTGAACAGGAAATGTTTGTTGCTGCAAGAATTCCGAATCAAAACATTGGGTTTTGAAAATATGAAGGACATGTACGCAGGAGACGCAGACTTCGGAGAAGCATATGAAGCAGTTGAGAATCCTGTTCTCAGGGATCGGAGCCCATGGATAGATTATATGATCCAGAAGGGATTGTTGTTCAGAGGCAATCAACTGTGTTTCCCAAATTTCTCCATGAGGGAGAATTTGGTGAAAGAAAAGCACAGTGGAGGCTTAGTAGGGCATTTTGTCCACGATAAAACATTCGCAAAGTTGAGCAAATCGTATTTTTGGCCAGGAATGCGAATAGATATCAAAAGGTTTGTTGACAGGTGTCGAATTTGTCAGCATTCGAAGGGGAGAGACCATGGGAGGCGATCAACATGGATTTTGTATTAGGTTTGTCGAGGATGCAGAGAGGGGTTGATTCCATCTTTTTGGTGGTGGACAGGTTTTCAAAGATGGCATATTTTATTCCATGTCATAAGACCAACGATGCGACCCACATCGTGAATTTGTTTTTCAAAGAGGTTTTTATACTTCATGGATTTCCGAGAAGCATAGTCTCGGACAGGGATACGAAATTCATAGGGCATTTTTGGAGGACCTTATGGAAGAATCTAGGAACAAACTTGGAATTTAGTTCAGCATACCATCCACAGACAGACGAATAGACCGAGGTGGTCAACAGGAGTCTGGGAGAATTGCTGAGGAGCTTGGTGACAGAGCACCATAGCAGCTGGGACAACATATTGCCACAGGCAGAGTTTGCATACAACGATTTTGTGAATCGGAGTACAGGCAAAAGTCCATTTAAGATTGTGTATGGGACACAACTGAGGGGAGTCTCTAAACTCAGGGAGTCACAACAGGCTGCGACTAGCAGTGCGAGCGCAGAGGAGTTCGCTGAAGCGATGAAGGAACTTCACACCAAGGTGAAGCAATGACTGATTGATTCAAATCAGGAGTACAAACGCAGAGCCGATCAACATCAGAGACAACTTCAATTCAAAGTTGATGATCTGGTTCTGGCACACTTGAGAAAGGAAAGGTTCCCAAGGGGAACATATAACAAATTAAAAATGAAGAAAATTGGGCCATGTAAGGTCCTGAAGAAATTTGGAGAGAACGCCTATGAGATTGAGTTGCCAGATGACATTGGGATATCTCCAATATTTAATGTTTCGGATTTATACCCATATAGGGATGGAGGAGCAGAAACTGGACCTGAGGAACCAGTGATCCAGTGGCAGAAGCAATTACCAGTAGCAGAGAAGCCACAGATGGAGTGCATACTGGACAAGCGAGTGGGAAAGAAAACCAGGCGAAAGCAGTATTTCAAGTACCTGGTCAAGTGGAAAAATCACCTAGTGGAAGATGCCAGCTGGGAAAGCGAAGCAGAGATACAGAAGCATGGACAGACCGTGCAGGAGCTCATGGATAGGAGCCCATGAAAATTTTCGAGCCAAGGAGTATGATGCATGAGCATCGCCAACTCATCAAGGAGCATCGCCCAAGACAAGCGAGCCAGCATGAAAGACAACGAACAGCTGGACAGGGCCAGCCGAAACTTTTTGAATTCTCATTTAAGAGATACGCCAATGTATAAATGAACCATTTATGGAAAGTGCCTTTGTATATTATCGTGGACCTTGAGCCTTTAAGCTCTCATCCTTAGGTAGATGAGGCCTTTAATAGATTTAATGCAGGTAGATAGATGTTTAAGTCTAGATTAGACAGTTTCAGTTTTCGAGAGGGAAAACAGATATAGACACCCTCACTTGTACATTGTAACATTATTCAGAAGCCAACATTCAGAAGAGAAGAACAAGCAAAGAAAACTGTGAAGAACACCCATGTATAGATATTGAATTAATAGACTGAAGTTCTGATTCAAATTCATGGCTGGTGTTGTTTTCTTTGTGTTGATGTTGTGCTCATGAATGTTTGTTTTCTGGGTATGCATTTGTTTGGTATATGCTGTGCATGTGATTTCAGGGTTTCAAACTGAAGTCTGAGAGAGAGAGAGAAGAGAATAAGTTTCAATTGTTTCTCTATCCGAGCCAGGAGATTCCTGCATAGAGTGCAGTTGAATTCATCCGCAAAGAATGCGTTGATGAGGCTCGATAGTTAAACACTTATTCTCATTTACCCATAAGTTGTAGGGTTGTTATGGAAGCCATGTGAAGAGCGCACAGGCGAAATTAGGAATCTTAGTTGTTAGCCTGAGAAAAGGGAAGCTAAAGACTGCTGTCGCAGGAGTTTCACAGAGTCGGAAGTATTCAATCCTTGAGGTGGTTGAATATCAAGCACAAGGGTTATGCGCAGGGTTCTTTGAAGAATTAGAGTCGAAGAGAAGCTCAGGAGGTTTAGAACCTTTGTGGGTATCATCAAAAGAAGAGCATAGGAAGTGCGCCATGAAACATTTCAAGGAAGAGTTTAGTGCAGGTGTGGAAGGCAAGCTCGAGAGGAAACACTTAGTTATTTTAAGAAATCCTTGAGGAGGAGGAGTCGACGGTCAAGGTTCGCAGAGGAGCCTTGCAAAATTCCGCCAGCCGTCAGATCTCAAGGAGATGGACACGGGTTAACCCTAAGCGTGCCGAGGAGGAGCCCAAGAGCCATTGGGATTCGGCTCATTGGGGTTTGTGGAGACGGGAGTTTTGTGCCTGCTGAAATCGCGATTAGTGATTTCCCAACGCAACTGGAGCCGGTGATCGTCGCGGGGACACATGGATCAAGATCACTACAGGAGTGTGGGGTCTAGGCATCAGGGAGAAAAGGACAGGTGGCATCGAAAGTCGGGGATCAGAGATCCCAAGGGTGTGAGTTCTACGTTATTCGAACTCGCGAATTCTGAAATCCTGATAAGGGTGAAGGACGTGGTCTCGCGGTCAGAGGTCACATGCAAGAGGAGCTGGCTAGGGCTAAAGGGTACTAAGGTGCCATCACAATCGAGAATCGGGGATTGTGGGGTGAGAAATCCGTGACCTCGTATATACCGATTTCCCAACGGATAAATTCCTGACAAGGGGTAATAACACTGTGGACGAGTGATCATCGGGATTCGGGGATTGGTGAGACCCGATTCCATGAATTCAGGAGTCACGATATCGCGAGGTCCGATCTCCCGAATTGAAGAAGTGGAGGTCACGAAGGAAGTCTGTGGGTATTGAGAACTCCCGACAGGGGGTTGAAGAGTAATTTAACTCTTCGGGCCTAAGTAAAGGAAGGTCCTGGTTGGAGTGGTCATGCCCTGAGGGCCGACTGCGTCAAACTGGGATTCTTGTTTGGTTAGAGTAGTACACCCAGTTGGATTAATGTTGAGATAAAAAGTTTTTATGTTCCAGTTTTGCATTAGGTCTATCAGACTTCTATACCTTGAAAATATACATCAAGTTACCTAGCTCATGAATTC
>ML787938.1:309898-333767 GCA_009831015.1 Picea engelmannii | reverse complement strand
GGGTGGACTCTGGCCGTCCATATCTGTTCACCGCTTATCCTAAAGCATGTTCACGTCCTGGCTTAAGTTAACATCTTATTTTCCACATCTAATGGTCCTTACAGACCCTGATATCCTCTGAAAGAATCTCTTTCATCCTTATCCCTCCTGACCATAGGCCTCGAACCATATGACTGTTAACCTGTGAATACGGTCTTATCTCTTATCGGGGATCAGGGTTTCACGTATCAAAATGCACCTAACCACTTGTCAACAGAATCCCCGATTTCCCGATGCACAGCTTCACCGATGCCTGCCCCTTCTACCTTGGATCCTGGACCATATGACCAGAATTCATAAGACCACTACCATATGTCCTCAGTCAACCCTCTCGTCGGAGTTTTGGGGTTTACGATGCCAAGATGCATACACCCACAGGATTCTCGATTCCTCGAATCCCGATCCCCCGTCGTGCTGACAGCTGGCCTCCACTATGGAACTGTCTTCCGCCTTTGCTGTGCTGACAACTTGCTTCCACTATGGTTCTTTCCTCCTTATCGGGGTTTCAGGATTCGCGGTTTCGAAATGCAAAGTTTCCGCGTCCACTGAATCCCCGATATGCCGATGGACGACCTCCTGTCGGACCTTCCTCTGATGGCACCGACCTCCTCCACACGTCCCTTCCAGATGGATGGTCTCGATTAACTCTTGGGGTTTCGAGACTTTTGATGTCCCAATTCCTTTGACCTTAGGAATGCTGATTTCTCGACGCGCCAAACGCCGATGGCACTTGATGTCCACCACGTGTCCTCTGCCAACGGATGGTCCAGATCCCTGTTGGGATTTCGAGACTTGTGATGTTTCAGTTCTCACGACCTCGAGAATCCTGGTTTCCCGAGTGTCGATATTCCGATGGCTAAACCTCGTGCCACTCCTGTTCAATCTGATGGTTGTCGGGTAAACTTCCCAGATCTGACGACCCAGATCTGTTCTTCTGCGCACACTCTAGAGACTAAGCTCCAGACATCTTAACCCTATCTAACGGCTGATGGGTATCTGCTCAAGATCTGACGGATTCATATCTATCCCACCACACGCACTCTTCTACTACTTCGTGGATGTGGAAAGATTAACGGTCCAAATGTTCTCATGGACCTTGGGGAACCTACAATCCCGATTTCCTCGCTATTCACGAAGATAGGGGGAAAAGAAGCAAGAGGTATAACGCTCTTACTAATCTTGTTAGTCTGATGGTCGTGAATGACCATGGGTCTTCCGACAGGATCTCATCCATCGATTTGTTACTCATCCCTACGCTGTTACCTCGGAACCTTAAGAGGGTCAGTCCTCCTTGTACCGAGTTATTAAGACTTGCCCATTCAAGTCCTTTTTCTGGGTTCTTGGTGAACCTTTCTAAGGAGGAAATCTCTGTGAAGAGATCTATACTGAGCATCCCTGGAGACGGGTAAGGGAAAGAAACTTTCCGAGCTAACTTAGCTCAATCTAGGCATAAATAAAATTGCTTTATCCACGTACGTCCTGCGTGGGTTCCTCTGTTATGAGCATATATCTATTCATTCTTATCAAACAATGCACATACATTCTTACACAGAAATCATTTATAATTTTGCAGTTCTATGAGCATATATGGTGTAGACCTACCCTCACTGGCACGTCCGCTTCCTCAGGACCTTCTTTTTCTCGACCCAAAGAACGTCGATGGTTCTTCTGATCCCTTATTGGGAATCTTCCTTACCCACAGCTCCTCTTTGATCAATCCTCCTTTTCGGCACTCGGAGGATTGGAACTTCACAGCTTCGCGAGTTCACTATCGGTTTCTAGGCTCTCGGATCCCCAAGACCCGGTGTGTCAGTCGACGTTGACTTTCACCCGCCTTATTGGGACTTCCACGCTTTCGCGACCTCGCACTATCATGACACCAAGCACTCATTTTCCAAACCCCGACACATGAGACGCCGAAAGGCCGAGACTCACGATCTCGCTCCCTCGCGACTTCACTACTCGCGACCTTGACCACTGATTTCTCCATCTTCCGAGTCCCGATGTGACGAGACTCTGATATTCTACTATCGCGCCTTCGCCACCTTGCGCCTCGCGACTTGAACCTTCAAATGTTTGAACTTTCAACTTACGAGCCCCGAGCTTGTGAGACCCCGATTTTCCGCCACCTATCCTCCACTTACTCCTGTGGTCCCGCAAGACTTACGTCGTCGTTGGGGTATCGCACCTCATGATTTCACGCCTCCCGTCGCCAATTCTTCGACACCTTTCTCACGAGATCCCGATAGGCGCTCCCACGAGTAATACAACGGCTCTATCCGACTTGTATTAGCACTCTGCCCTCCTGGACTTAGAAACATTTATCGCTTCCGCCGTAACCTCCTTGCACCTCCGCAAGATCCACGGCCCACGAAACTTCACGAAATCTCCTCGAAGGATTTCGATCGTCCGTTCTTCCTCGCACAATTCCACAAAAAGGAAGAAATGTCTCTCCACGAGACTCGTTGTCTGCTCGTCGACCTGTGACGCTTCCTGCAAGATTTCAATAGCCGCTTCCTTGCACGTACCCTTCGACGAATTTGAAGGCTTACTCCTTCCTAAACTTTTCCAAGACTTCAATCTTCTTGGAAACCTCTTGCACGCACTCCTTACGGAAAATCTTCAACTTTCTCTAAAGTGTTGAAGTCTTCTAACCCTACACACTCCTGCAACAGAAATCACTCAATACTTTGCTCAGAATCGCAACTATGAGACTTCGCTTGGCCTACACACTCCTTGCACGACACTATGCCTATCTGCACTCTCAAGGAAATGAGAACAAAAGCTATCTCTAAATGAACCCTTCTGTCAACGCACTCCTTGCAGACAATTCAATTGCACTCCTTGCAGGAATCCTCTGGCTCACTTAGAGAAACAATTGAAACTCATTCACTCACCCTCTCAGACTTCAATTCAATCATGAAATCACATACACAACATATAAAAGCAAATGTATGACAGGAAGCAAATATTCATGAGCATAATAACATCAACACAGAGACTAGACACATAACCATGGATTTGAATCAAAGCTTTCTTCTATTAATTCAATATCTGTACATGGATGTTCTCTACACAGTTCTCTGCTTGCTCTTCTCTTCTTGCTCCTGTTTCCATATGTTACAATGATACAACGAGGGTGTCTATATCCATTTTCCCTCTTGAACTCTAAGCTATCAAATCTAGAATTAAATATTCTATCTACCAGCATTAACTAAATTAAATGCCTCATATAACTAAGGACGAGAGCTATCCACTCAAAGTCCATTACAATATACAAGTGCACCGTCTCTTAAATGGCCCTTTTAAGATCACGCAACATTCCTAAAGTATTTTCAAAATGTGTGTTGGCTTATCCAATTTTCTTCCGCTCCACGCTGGCTCGCTTGAGGTGTTGGCGATGCTCCTGCATCATACTCCTCGGCTTGAAAAATTTCATGGGCTCCTGTCCATGAGCTCCTGCACAGTCTGTCCATGCTTCTGTATCACTGCTTCATTTTCCCAGCTGGCATCTTCTACTGGGTGATTCTTCCACTTGACCAGATATTCGTAGTATTATTTCCTCCTGGTCTTCTTTCCCACTCTCTTGTCCAGTATGCACTCCATCTGTGGCTTTTCTGCTATCGACATCTGCTTCATCCTCTGGATCACTGGCTTCTCAGTTGCAGTATCTACTTCTCCAGCCCTGTATGGGTATAAATCTGCCACATTGAATATCGAAGATATTCCAATACCATCTGACAACTCAATCTCATAAACATTCTCTCTGAATTTCTTCAAGACCTTGCATGGCCCGATTTTCTTCATTTTCAATTTATTGTATGTTCCCCTTGGGAACCTTTCTTTCCTCAAGTGTGCCAGAACTAGATCACCAACTTC
Source organism: Picea engelmannii (assembly GCA_009831015.1). NCBI lineage: Eukaryota > Viridiplantae > Streptophyta > Pinopsida > Pinales > Pinaceae > Picea > Picea engelmannii. The sequence continues at coordinate 329,849 of ML787938.1, read as the reverse complement.
AAATTGAATTTGTCTCTGATGCTGATCTACTCCGTGTTTGTACTCCTGATTCGAGTCTATCAATCGCTGCTTCACCCTGCTATGAAGTTCTTTCATCGCCTCAGTGAATTCCTCTGCACTATCACTGCTAGTCGCAGTTTGTTCTGAATCCCGCAGTTCAGAAACTCCTCTCAACTGCATCCCATATACAACCTGAAATGGACTCTTTCCTGTACTCCGATTCACTAAATCGTTGTATGCGAATTCTGCCTGTGGCAACATATTGTCCCAGCTGCCATGGTGCTCTGTCACCAAGCTTCTCAGCAAGTCCCCCAGACTTCTGTTAACCACCTCTGTCTGCCCATCCGTCTGCAGATGATAAGATGAACTAAATGCCAAGTTAGTCCCTAGCTTCTTCCATAGCGTCCTCCAAAAATGACCTATGAATTTCGTATCCCTGTCCGAGACTATGCTTCCCGACAATCCATGAAGTCTAACAATCTCCTTAAAAAACAAATTTGCGATGTGGGTCGCATCGCTGGTCTTATGGCATGGAATAAAATGTGCCATCTTTGAAACCCTGTCTACCACCACAAAGATGGAATCAACACCTCTCTACATTCTCAACAATCCCAATACAAAATCCATGCTTATCGCTTCCCATAGTCTCTCTGGTATGGACAATGGCTGATAAAACCCTGCATTCTGCTTTCTTCCCTTCGAATGTTGACAAATTCAACACATGTCAACAAACCTATTGACATATTCTCGCATGCCTAGCCAAAAATATGATTCACTCAACTTCGTGAATGTTTTGTTGTGACCAAAGTGCCCTGCCAATCCACCACTGTGCTTTTCCTTTAGCAAATTCTCCCTCATTTAGCAAATTGGAATACACAGTTGATTGCCTCTGAACAACAATCCCTCCTGGATCATGTAGTCTATCCATGGGCTCCGATCTCTGAGAACTGGATTCTCAGCTGCTTCATATGCTTCCCCGAAATCTGCATCTCCTGCATACATATCCCTGAGATTTTCAAAACCCAATGTTTTGACTCGGAACTCCTGCAGCAACAAACATTTCCTGCTCAAAGCATCAGCCACTTTGTTAGCAGTACCTGAAAGGTGTTTAATTACAAACTTAAAATTCTGCATATACTCCACCCATTTTGCATGTTTCTGATTCAACTTATCATATTGACTCACAAACTGCAATGCATGATTATCACTGTACAATACAAATTCCTTTAGGATTAAATAATGCCTCCACTTCTTCAACGCCTGTATGATATCATAAAATTCCTTATCATACGTGGAGTATTTCAGCTTTGCTTCATCCAGCTTCTCACTGAAATATGCAACTGGTCTGTCCTCCTGGCTTAAGACCGCTCCTATGGCATATCCGCTTGCATCACACTTCACCTGAAATGTCTTCTTGAAGTCCGACAATACCAACACTGGTCGTTCCATTATCTTCCACTTCAACAGGTTGAAGCTCTTCTCAGCCTCTTCTGTCCAATGAAAAGACTTATGTCGCTTCTTCACCGTGTCCATCATCGCTGCGCTAACTCCATTGAAATTCCTGATGAACTTTCGGTAGAAACCAGCTAAACCATGGAAACTTCTCACCTTGAAAACATTTCTCGGTGATGGCCAATTTTTGATCACTTCCACCTTACTCAGATCCATCTTCAACTCATTCGCCGAAATAACAAAACCCAAGTAAATGAGCTCTGTCTTCATAAATGAGGACTTCTTCATATTAATCAACAACTTCTCCTACTGTAGTTTTCTCATCACAATTCCCAAGTGCTTCAAATGTTCAGCCTTTGTCTTACTGAAGATCAGTATATCATCCAGATATACGACTACAAATTTCCTGATGAATTCCCTCAGGACTTCATTCACCAGTCTCATGAATGTGCTCGGCGCATTTGTCAAACCAAACGGCATGACCAGCCATTCGTACAAACCTTCGTTTGTCTTGAATGTTGTCTTCCACTCATCACCTTCCCTCATGAAAATCTGGTGATACCCGCTCTTTAGATCAATCTTCGAAAAATAATTTTCCCCACTCAGGCAATCCATCAGATCATCCATTCTCGGCAGTGGAAATCTGTACTTGATGGTAATTTTGTTGATCTCTCTGGAGTCGGTGCACATTCTCCAGCCTCCATCCTTCTTTGGGCTAAGCACTGTTGGAACGACACACAGACTTAAACTTTCCCTGACCAGTCCTTTATCCAACAAATCCTGGACCTGTTTCTTAACCTCCTCATTTTCTTGCGGCATCAATCTATACACAACCTTATTCGGAAAACTGGCTCCTGGTATGAGATCAATGTGATGACTCACACTCCTCATCGGTGGCAATGAATGAGGTAATTCGTCCACAATGATGTCAGCGAACTCTCCCAGTAGTTCCTGAATCTCATCTGGTAAATCATCCACTCTTGTGCTAGTCAGGACAATCCTCTGCTTTCTGACTACAAAGAATTGTGGATCTTCTTTCTTCTCCATATCGGTAAGAAGCTCCTTCCCACTCATGAGAAGTATTGTGTTTCTTACTTCCAGCTTCATTTCCTTATCCTTTATCAGAAGCAACATGTGTGTCCTCCCATCCTTATCTAAAGTGTATGTGTTCATCCTCCCATCATGAACCACATTTCTGTCATACTGCCATGGTCTACCCAACAATAAATGACATACATCCATGGGAATGACATCACATAGTATTTTATCATTATACCCACCTATCTTGAATTCAACTAAACACTGTTTAGTGACACTCACCTGATGACCCTTCTATAACCATGAAACTTTGTACGGTCTTGGGTGATCAGTCGTCTCCAGTTCCAACTTCTCTACCATCTCGGTCGAAACGAGATTATCTGTGCTGCCGCTATCCATGATAACCTTTCATTTCCAGTCTTTGGTCTTGCAAGGTGTTCAGAATAGTCTGGTCCTTTGTGCTGAACTCTCCACCTCCTTCTCAGGTATCAAAAGGACTTTGTGCACTGTCAGTGATCTTCCCGCTTCTATATCTTCATTCTCAACATCACGCCTCTGCGCTTCAGTAATGTGAGCTTCTCCACTATCCTTCTTTTTCTCTGGACACTTGAATGACTTGTGCCCATCCTTTCCACATGTGAAGCATGTGATTACTCCACCTCGACCTCTTCCTCTACCTCTGGTATGAGGAAAAGTGGTTGCGTCAACATAATCTCTTCTCTGCTCATTATGCTGTCCCCTCTACTCAGCATATTGCAATCCTTGTTGTGAGGTTCCACCTCTTTCAACCTTACCCTGAGGTTTCTTCCATTCCTCCTTGGGCTTCTGATATTTCTCTTGGGCAACTGCCTTGCCTCTGGGCTGACTACTGCCTTGCCCTCGCTGACCTTGTTTACGGCTTAGCTTCTCTTCGGCTTTCAGAGCCATCTGGTAAGCATCCTCAACCGTTCTGATGGTTGTCATGCTTAATTCATCCCGAATGTCGTATGTCAAACCATTCAGGTATCTGGCAACCTTCTCATCATCGCTCTCCCGATGAACTGCTCTGATGTTCAGTTGATAGAATTCCTCAGTGTATTCTTTCACTGTCATTAGTTTCTGTCTCAGGTTTTGCATCCTCCTGAACAAATTTATTTGGTAGTCTCTTGGGATGAATTTCGTTTTCATCTTTGCAATCATTCAATCCCAGCTTTTGATCTTTTGCTTACCCTTGGAACATCTATCCACTTGTAGCTCGTCCCACCATAATGCTGCATGTCCCTTTAACTTTGTGACAGCATGCCTGACCTTTTTATCCTCTTCGATATCCTCATTGTTAGTAACAATTGTGGTATCGGGATTTTAAAGGGTAAGAGGGCCGATAAATTTCGAGTCTCGAAAGATCAATGGGATCCTAGCCATTGATCTTAGCAGGACACGCATCAGACATCAGAAGGAGAGTCGGGATTTCATTCCATCGGAGGATCGGAGTTTCTGGAGGCAGGGAACTCTTACATGAGTGAATCGCGATACATGATTTCCCGACCAAATCAGAGTCGTCCGTCAGCAGAGGCACATGGCGAGAGATCCTGCAGAGTCGGGGATCAGGGAGTTGAAAGTCCCATGCACATGATAGCAAGAATCACGATATCCCGATACTCGATTTCCCGATGTCGGGAGCAGCTTTCAATAGTGGAAAATAAGTGGCAATCTTTGCACCAAGGAGTGGACCGTTGACAAGTCAATGGCCATGAGCCATCGGGTTCGGGATATCACAAGTTTCATGGACACAAACATCGTGTCGTCAAGAACGTCGAAAATCCGATGGAAAGTTGGACTGTGGTCACACAAGGACAGGTCATATGGACTATGGTCTAGCCGGTAGGGGATAGCTCCCAGGAGGAGGAGCTCCTCGCACATCAGGATATCAGGGATCCCATAGGCAAGGAAATCGTGCACTTCAAACTCACGAATCCCAAATTTCTGAAAGCCCAAAACCTCATCACACTCTTCCTTGCTGCCACGTCCATCCCCGTGTCATGCCAACTCATATTCTCTTCCCAGCCCCTGTGTCTTGTCCACCCGACTCGTACACTTCAAAGCTCATGAATCCTGCCACGTACATTTTCCCTATCACTTTCCCTCTACCCATCCGTCCACATGGCCTCTCCTCGTCTCATATCTGCATCGAGCGTGTCCAACTACCCCTGCCTGGTCACCATCTGTCCATCACTTCGTGTCAAGTCTCCCAGTCATCATGAAAGCCTCCATGTCTTGTTGATACAGAGTTGACCAGGTCTTTCCCGATCTCAGTGAAGTAGTTATTGCAGTAGTTAATGGTGGTTGAACATCCTTTCCTCCATAAATGGAAAGCCCAGAAATGACTGTAAGCTTGTCAATTCATTCATAGGTCCTCTGAAACGCTATTGCGTCTAACTGAAGTTCACGAACGTCTAGAGACTGCATGTGTAGTAAATGTGAAGACGTAATGTCTTCAATGCGATGTCTCGATTTAGCTTCTAGTGTTTTTGTTCCAAGTATATGTAGGCATTTCTGTCATTTTTGAAGGTATCGATGGTTGAGCTGAGCTCCCGGTTGTAAAGTTTTAATGAAGCATTGTTGTTCTGGATATATATGAACTTTGGAGACTTCTTGCCTTATGAATGGTAGTTTCTTTCATGTCTTTGTTTACACTGTATTAGAGCAGCTCGAAATTGGAGGGTCCAGTCGAGCTGTAGCTATTATAGGATGATGTTGTAATGGATCACTGTAATAGTTACAGAGCCTCTAGTCAGTTCCTGTGATTTATCTAACGCTGAATGATTTGGGATTGGAGGATCCAGTCAGGTCCTTTATTCAGTTTCTTGAAGCCCAGAAACCAGGAGGATCCTGCTTTCGGAGTTTCCCCCCTACAAACCGCCATAGCCTGTTGCTCATAGCTGTTTGTTCATCTTCTCCTAAGTCTTCCACCTGCTCATCTTTTAATCAACCCACTGGCTGAAGTTAGGATTCCATGCCTCCTCTGTTCTTTACGTACTAGACTCAGTCCCTGAGTTAGAGTGATACCTCCTAGAGCCATTATCTCCATTTGATCACCCTTTATAAACAAATCATGACATAAAACTGATGGGCGTTGGGCTCTGCTCTTGCAAGCAAGCCAGGAGTGACTTCTGACGCTAACATTTCTGGCGCCGTTGCTGGGGAAGGAATTGAAGATTTTCCCTGGGTAGAATGACATTGAGCCTCTGAATCCGAAGGTGCATCGGATTATTAGAGCCTTTTAGATTTCTAATTTTCACCTGGTGACTCCATTGTGACGACTCCACTGGGGAGAACCTGCTCTGTTAATTGTGGCTTTCAGAGGCAGGCATACGCGGTCTCACCCACAGCTACCTCTAGCTACACTTGAAACAGATCCAGAGGTGGTGCTCAGAAAGGGAAAGGCCTCTGAAGAAGAAGCATCCATCACCGAACCAGGTAATCCACCATATCCTTCTGTTGGAGCTCCTTTTTCTCTTCCTCAGTTATTTGACAGGCCTGTTTCTGTAGTTTCCCATTTCTTAAATTTTGGGAGTGTTCCTGTTGAGTTTCCTGGTCCAGGACCAGAGGGACAAGACTTTGTCACTCCCCTCTCCTTTGAAGCTATACCTTGGCGTAGACCCTCGACCTCAGAAGATTTACCCACTCCTGCACAGGGAGGAGAACCTGCCGACTGGAGCTCGGTAGCCTGTTCCTTGAATCACCTCTTGTTTCCCACCCCACTCCGAGATTTACTCCTGCTAGCCCCTTCGCGAACTCCTTCTCCTCCCAGCTCTCCTCCACCTAACATTCCTATGGCTGGTGCTAATCCCCCTCCGAATAGAATGGATTCCATAGTCGCTGCCAGATATGCTCCCTTAATCCTACCCCATCCTGTGAATCCTCTTCCTGCTGGGGATTACTTGAAATACATGCCCAAGTTCACCGGGGAAGGAGACATAACTGCTGAAGAGCACCTGGCTGCTTTCTACAGTTATGCAGACAACATCAACATTGAAAGCGAAGATGTCTGGATGAGAGTTTTCATCCAGAGCTTGGATGGTGAGGTAAGGAAGTGGTTTAGAGGATTGGCTCCAGGGTCCATCACTGGGATTGAAGCTCTAGATAGCATTTTTCTGAGACAGTGGGGAGACAGGAAGGATTTTATGTATTACATGACAAAGTTCATGTCTTTGAAGAAATTGGAAGGAGAGTCTGTCTCTGACTTCTCCAAAAGATTCAATAAAATGTATAATAAGATTCCTGCGGAGATAAAGCCCTTAGAAGCCTCTGCCCAAATTTCCTATGTTGGTGCATTTGACCCTGATTTATGCCTTTTTTTGAGAGAAAGAAGAGCCACCTCCTTAGCCCAACTGCAATATGGGGCCATAGAAGTGGAATCCAACATATTAGCCGCTGACAGACTGAGAAACAAGGCCGACATAGACAAAAGAAAGGGAAGGTCAGAAACCTCAACCTCTGGATCGTTGGTATCCCACCCTCTAGTGGACGAACTGACCAAGATGGTGAAGTCTCTGTCTGCAGAGATGGAAAGGATGAGGATGGAAGGGAGGCAGGCATATAAAGGCCCTCAGATCGCTGAAAACAAGGGAGGTTTCAAGAAGCCAAATAATTTTACTCCCCCGAATATGCAAAAAGAGAAGGGAAGAGACAGAGAAGACCAAAAGATTCAGGCCCCTTTCCAAAACAATTTCATGGCCGAGGGGGAAGAAAGAGAAGAATATGAGCTTGATCCTAAGATCCATTGCTTTGGAGACACCCCTCCTTTTCCTCATCTCACCCAATCTGCATACGAGGAGTCTCTCATGGATAGTCGGCTGAATGAACTAAGCAAGGGAGACAAGGCTAGTGGCGGCCGAGGTAGGTACAACCTAAGGTCTGATAAAAAGACAACAGTGCCTGACATTCCTGAGCAGTCCATTAGAGTAGAGAGACCTGCTAATGAAGTAGCAAATGGTCACAGAGGTAAGAAATCTCAAACCCCCTCTCCCATTATCCATAATCATGTTCCTGAAATAAAAGAAATTCCAAATCCTACATCTTCTTTTAATTTTGAGCATGAGATTCAAAGGATCAGAATCCCTGTGCCCGTCACTGAGTTGATTAAACATGACGAATTTAAAAAATGCTTCTCTGAGATTTTACAGTCTGAAGCCTCATGCCTTCCATCAGATTCCATAAACCTCCAAGATGAAAAGCCAGCTGTTGTCCTAGGTCCCATGGTAGAAGACATAGATGACTCATCCCCTCCCTTCTACACCTCCTTGAATATACATGACAAAGTGCTGCACAACTGCTTAATGGATTCAGGGGCCTCTCACAACCTCATGCCCAAAACTGTTATGGAAGAGTTGGGACTAGAAGTCACCCGAGCCTATCATGACCTCTATTATTTTGAATCCAGGAGAGTTCAGTGCCTTGGAGTTATTAAAGACCTGGTTGTAACCTTGTTTCAATTGCCTATGAAAAGTGTGGTCATGGATATTGTAGTAGCTGATGTCCCCCCCAAGTTTGGTATGTTGTTATCAAGATCTTGGATAAAAAGACTGGGGGGAACCTTGCAGATGGACCTCACATATGCTACTATCCCAGTGTTCAGAGGAGAGCATAGAAGAATGTACAGGGAAGCTCAATTGGCCTATATAATTAGTGATGAAGCCAACCCCACCAACCATCCTATTTTTTCCTTAGACACTGATTTAGGCTCCAGTTTACTACAACTCACCCATGCCCCAGAGCCACCTCTGAGACTCAGAAAACAACCCACTGTTTCCCCTAAAGTTCCTCTCTCCATCACCCCAATCTGGAAAATGTTTTTTGATGGAGCCTGTTCCTGAGAAGGCGCTGGAGCTGGATTAGTTTTTGTGTTGCCTGCTCAGGAAACCATATCACTATCATACAAATTATAATTTGAAGCTACCAACAATGTGGCAGAGTATGAGGCTCTTGTTCTGGGACTAAGGGCTGTGAGGGAAATGGGAATTTAGGAAGTAGCAGTGTTTGGTGCTGCGGAGTTGGTGGTTTAGCAGGTCAAGAACGCTTATCAAGCTAAGCATCCTTGAGTCAGGAGTTACAGGAATGAGGTCTGGGACCTTGTAGACAGTTTCTTCTCATCATTTAATATTTCTTTCATCCCAAGAGAGGAGAACACCTTGGTAGATTCCTTGGCTGCATCGGCTAGCAATTTCAAAATACCTCTGCCACCAAAATTCAGATATGATGTAGAAGTAAAATACAGACCCTCCATACCTGACAATGTCAAACATTGGAAGGTATTTGAGGATGATCTTGAGGTCAAGAGATTCTTGGAGACTGTTGAGGAATTTTCAGAAATGCACATAGACCAAGATGCCGTCTCAGAGGAAGAGCCCGATGGGGGTAATCTTTTGAATAAGATTGTAGAGCGTGACATTGTACAACTGCCCAACAACCATATTCCCAGGGGATTCGTTCCTTTGGAAAGGCTTTTTGATAGTAATGATGTGTCGGTAAAAGGAAAGATCTCGGAGGAGGACGCTGATACTATTCAGTGCAATATTGGAACTGAGAGTGAGCCCAAGTATGTCAAATTGTCAAAAGGTCTGACAGAGGAACAAAGGTTCGAATACAATGCACTTTTAAGGAAATTTGCTGATGTGTTTGCCTGGACCTACGAAGACCTCAAAACCTACGACACCTCAGTCATAGAGCATAAAATTCCATTAAAGGAGGAGGCAAAGCCGTTCAGGCAGAAGCTGAGACAGATCAATCCCATGCTGCTACCTATCATGGAGAGAGAAGTGAAGAAGCTGCTTCAAGCTCAGATCATTGTTCCACTGAGATATTCAGAATGGGTGGCTAATTTGGTGCCAGTAAGGAAAAAGAATGGAGAGATCCGACTCTGTGTAGACTTCAGAAACCTCAACAGAAGCTCATGAAAGGATAACTACCCCTTGCCGAAGATGGAACATATACTGCAGAGGGTCACAGGAGCTTCCAGGATGTCCATGATTGATGGTTTCTCTGGCTACAATCAGGTCTCCATTCTGCCTGAAGATAGGGAAAAGACAACATTCACCACTCCATGGGGCACATTCATGTATGCCAAGATGCCATTTGGACAAATGAATGTGGGGCCAACTTTCCAGCGTGCCATAGACATAACTTTCGTTGGGGAAAAGGACAAATTTGTGGTCGTTTATCTGGATGACATCACAGTATTTTCAAAATCTGATGTAGAACACCGTTGTCATCTTAGGAAAGTTTTCTTGAAATGCAGAAAGTTTGGCATTTCATTAAACCCCAAGAAATCCTTATTCGCCATGTAGGAGGGAAAATTGATAGGCCACATAGTATCAGCGGAAGGAGTCAGGATTGACCCCAGTAGGGTTGAAGCGATACAAGCCTTGTCAATCCTGAGGTCCAAAAAGGAAGTCCAATCTTTCCTCGGTAAAATTAATTTTCTAAGGAGGTTCGTGCCTAACTTTGCCGAGGAGGTAAAGCTCATAACAACCATGTTAAAGAAAGAGAATGAAGTAAGGTGGACCCCTCAATCACGACATTCCTTTGAACAAATCAAGAAGGCCCTGACTGAAGCTCCTGTGCTGATCAGTCCTGATTACTCAAAGGATTTCCTTATTTTCTCCTTTGCCTCACTCGACACAGTGGCTGCCGTTCTATTACAGACAAATGACCATGGGCTAGAGTAGCCCATCGCTTATTTCAGCCGGGCATTAAGGGATGCTGAAGTCAGGTATGACACCATGGAAAAGTAGGCTTATGCTCTAGTAAAAGCTCTCAAATCTTTTAGAACCTACATTCTACAGTCAAAGATCATTGCTTGTGTCCCCTCAGCTGTTGTTAAAGACATTCTTATTCAGCCTAACATGGACGGGAGAAGGAGTAAATGGATAGCCAAAATCATGGAGTTCGACCTGGAAATAAGGCCCACCAAATTAATCAAATGGCAAGGTTTAGCCAAGATGTTGGCTGAAGCAATCTGCCAAGCGCTGGGAATAAGTTTCATCAACGAATGCTCAGGTATTCAGCAGGATCGACTGCCTGACGTAGACCATCAAAGGGAGCCCCCATTGGATCGATGTCCTTGGTATAAGGATGTCATATACTTTCTGCAGGAGCTGCGGCCTCCAGATGGCTTGCAAAAAAGCAAAGCCAGAGCTCTAAAGCTCAAAGTAGTCAGGTACTGCCTAATCGATCAAGTTCTATATTGGAAAGACCCCCTGGGGGTGCTTCTAAAATGCATAAGTCCACCAGAGGCCGAGATGATCGTGGCTGAATTTCACAACGACCTATGTGGAGGGCACCATTTCTTGAGAGCCACAACCCACAAAATCGTCAGGGCTGGGTACTACTGGCCTACCGTGTTCACTGATGTCTCCAAAGGGGTCAGAGCTTGCATCAAATGTCAAAAATTTGCAGGAAAGCAACAGCTTAGGTCTCTGCCGTTAAATCCGGTAGTGGTTTCAGGGCCTTTTCAGCAGTGGGGCCTAGATTTCATTGGAGAAATTCACCCTCCCTCTAGTGGGCAGGATAGGTGGATCCTGACTGCTATATATTTCTTTACCAAATGGATTGAAGCTATTCCCACCAGGAGTGCTTCCCACAAGGTGATCATTGGATTCTTGGAGGACCTCATCACAAGGTTCGGCTACCCAAATAAGATTGTCACTGATAATGCAGCCGCTTTCGGGTCTGAGCCATTAGCCAAGTTCTGTGAGCAGTTTGGGATTAAGCTGATTCACTCCACCCCATATTATCCACAGGGCAATGGTTTAGCAGAGTCCTCCAACAAAAGTTTAATAAGAATCATCAAAAGGCTGTTGGAAGACAATAAAAGGGCTTGGAACTCGAAGCTTAAATTCACCCTATGGGCTGATCGGGTGACTACAAAGAGAGATACAGGCCTCTCCCCTTTCCAGTTAGTCTACGGAGCCGAAGTTGTCTTCCCTTCTCAGCTAGCCATCCCTGTAGCGAAATTCCTCCAGGACCATCAGGAGGAGCTTGATGACATGATCAGAAGGATTCATCAGCTAGTAGAGGTCCAACAGGCTAGGGAGCAGACATTGGACAGGATCCAGGACCATCATCAGAAAATCAAGCAGGTCTTCGATAGGAAGGCCAAGAAGGAGCGTTTCCAGGTAGGAGACCTGGTACTGAAATGGGATGCTCCTAAACAAGATAAGAGAAAACACATCAAGTTCGAAGCCCTGTGGATCAGGCCTTTCAGAATCTCTGAGGTTTTCTCAAACAACACATACAGGTTGCGAGATTTGGGAGTGAAGAAGTTTTCAGCGGCCCAGTAAATGGGCATTTCCTGAATAAATGTTTTGTTTGAGTCTTAGATGACTCTTTGTTTGTAAATACTATCCTTTCTTTCTTAGCTTGTTTTCATTTTTGCGGCCTAGTAGAGACTCCATAGCCCAATGGAAAGGCGACTGGAACTGCAGAAGGAGTTCTTAGAGCATCGCAGGGATGACTCTATCCCCCATGGAGCCTAATGTTAGTAACAATTGTGGTATCGGGATTTTAAAGGGTAAGAGGGCCGAGACCTTTCGAGTCTCGAAAGACCGATGGGATCCTAGCTGTTGATCTTAGCAGGACACGCATCAGACATCAGAAGGAGAGTCGGGATTTTAGTCCATCAGAGGATCGGAGTTTCTGGAGGTAGGGAACTCTTACATGAGTGAATCGTGATACGCGATTTCCCGATCGAATCAGAGCCGTCCGTCAGCAAAGGCACATGGCGAGATATCCTGCAGAGTCGGGGAGCAGGGTGTTGAAAGTCCCATGCACATGATAGCAAGAATCACGATATCCCAATACCCGATTTCCCGATGTTGGGAGCAGCTTTCAATAGTGGAAGCTTTGCACCAAGGAGCGGACCGTCGACAAGTCAATGGCCATGAGCCATCGGGTTTCGGGGTATCGCAAGTTTTGTGGAAACAAACATCGTGTCGTCAAGAACACCGAAAACCCAATGGAAAGTTGGACCACGGTCACACAGGGACAGGTCATATGGACTATGGTCTAGCCGGTAGGGGCTAGCTCCCAGGAGGAGGAGCTCATCGCACATCGAGATATCAGGGATCCCGGAGGCAAGGAACTCGCACACTTCAAACTCGCGAATCCCGAATTCTCGAAAGCCCGAAACCTCATCACATGCTTCCTTGCTGCCACATCCATCCCCGTGTCATGCCAAATCATATTCTCTTACCGGCCCCTGTGTCTTGTCCACTCGACTCGTACACTTCAAAGCTCGTGAATGCTGCCACGTACATTTTCCCTATCAGTTTCCCTCTGCCCATCCGTCCACATGGACTCTCCTCGTCTCATATATGCATCGAGCATGTCCAACTACCCCTGCCTGGTCACCATCCTTCCATCACTTCGTGTCAAGTCTCCCAGTCATCACGAAAGACTCCATGTCCTGTTGATACAGAGTCGACTGGGTCTTTCCAGTTCTTAGTGAAGCAGTTATTGCAGTAGTTAATGGTGGTTGAACATCGTTTCCTCCATAAATGGAAAGCCCAGAAATGACTGTAAGCTTGTCAATTCATTCACAGGTCCTTTGAAACACGATTGCGTCTGACTGAAGTTCACGAATGTCCAGAGACTGCATGTGCAGTAAATGTGAAGATGTAATGTCTTCAATGCGATGTCTCGATTTAGCTTCCTGTGTTTTTGTTCCAAGTATATGTAGGCATTTCTGCCACTTTTGAAGGTATCTATGGTTGAGCTGAGCTCCCGGTTGTAAAGCTTTAATGAAGTATTATTGTTCTGGATATATATGAAATTTGGAGACTTCTTGCCTTATGAATGCCAGTTTCTTTCATGTCTTTGTTTACACTGTATTAGAGCAGCTCAGAATTGGAGGATCCAGTCGAGCTATAGCTATTATAGGATGATGTTGTAATGGATCACTGTAATAGTTACGGAGCCTCTAGTTAGTTCCTATACGCTGAATGAATTGGGATTGGAGGATCCAGTCAGGTCCTTTATTCAGTTTCTCGAAGCCTGGAAACCAGGAGGATCTTGCTTTCAGAGTTTTTCCCCTACAAACCGCCGCAGCCTATTGCTCATAGATATTTGTTCATCTTCTCCTAAGTCTTCCACCTACTCATCTTTTAATCAACCCACTGGCTGAAGTTAGGATTCTAGACCTCCTCTGTTCTTTACATACCAGACTCAGTCCCTGAGTTAGAGTGATACCTCCTAGAGCCATTATCTCCATTTGATCACCCTTTATAAACAAATCGTGACATAAAACTGATGGGCGTTGGGCTCTGCTCCTGCAAGAATTCCAAGAGTGACTTCTGACGCTAACACTCATAATCGAAGTAGGTGTCAAGAGATCTGATCCAATCCAACAACTCTTCTGCATCCAGGCTTCCTTCGTAAGCTGGAATGTCCATTTTCATCTTTGAACTCATCCAGGCGATAGCTTTAATCAATCGCTCGTTTGTTGCATCTTTGGCTGCAAATTCTCCTGGTTGTTTAGCTTCAGCTTCGCCTTCGGAGTCACTCAGATCTCCTACATTGGATGTGCGTCTCTGCGCTGCCTCCATATCTTCTAATCTCGCTCGGAGATCATGTATCTGCCTTTCCATCTCCGGATTCCCTGTCGGCCTGCCTCTTCTTCTCACCTCCCTGTCTTCTGGGTCGGGTGACTGTCTTTCCCTTCTGGGCGACATGGTGAATTCTCTCTCTCTGCTATGGAAACAAAGAGTCAATCCTGCTCTGATACCAGTTGGTGCAGACCTACCCTCACTGGCACGTCCGCTTCCTCAGGACCTTCTTTTTCTCGACCCAAAAAATGTCGATGGTTCTTCTGATCCCTTATCGGGAATATTCCTTACCCACAACTCCTCTTTGCTCAGTCCTCCTTTTTAGCACTCGGAGGATCGAAACTTCATGGCTTTGCGAGTTCACTATCAGTTTCTAGGCTCTCGGATCCCTGAGACCCGGTGTGTCAGTCGACGTTGAATTTCGCCCACCTTATCGGGACTTCCGCGCTTTCGTGACCTCGCACTATCGTGAAACCAAGCGCTCGTTTTCCAAACCTTGACACACGAGACGCCAAAAGGTCGAGACTTGCGATCTCGCTCCCTCACAACTTCGCTACTCGCGACCTTGACCACTGATTTCTCCATCTTCTGAGTCCCGATGTGACGAGACTCCGAGATTCTACTGTCGTGCCTTTGCCACCTCGCACCTCGCGACTTGAACCTTCAAATGTTTGAGCTTTCAACTTACGAGCCCCGAGCTCGCGAGACCCCGATTTTCCGCCACCTGTCCTCCACTTACTCCTGTGGTCCCGCACGACTTACGTCGTCGTTGGGGTATCGCACCTCGCGATTTCATGCCTCCTGTAGCCAATTCTTCGACACCTTTCTCATGAGATCCCGATAGGTGCTCCCGCGAGTAATACAACGGCTCTACCCGACTTGTATTAGCACTCTGCCCTTCTGGACTTAGAAACATTTATCGCTTCCGCCGTAACCTCCTTGCACCTCCGCAGGATCCATGGCCCACGGAACTTCGCGAAATCTCCTCGAAGGATTCTGATCGTCCGTTCTTCCTTGCACAATTCCACAAGAAGGAAGAAATGTCTCTCCACGAGACTCGTTGTTTGCTCGTCGACCTGCAAAACTTCCTGCAAGCTTTCAATAGCCGCTTCCCTGTGCATACCCTTCGACGAATTCGAAGGCTTACTCCTTCCTAAACTTTTCCAAGACTTCAATCCTCTTGGAAACATCTTGCATGCACTCCTTGCGGCAAATCTTCAACTTTATCTAAAGTGTTGAAGTCTTCTGACCCTGCGCACTCCTGCAGAAGAAATCACTCAATACTTTGCTCAGAATCACAACTCTGAGACTTCTCTTGGCCTGCGCACTCCTTGCATGGCACTATGCCTATCTGCACTCTCAAGGAAATGAGAACAAAAGCTATCTCAAAATGAACCCTTCTGTCAACGCACTCCTTGCGGAAAATTCAACTGCACTCCTTGCAGGAATCCTATGGCTCACTTAGAGAAACAATTGAAACTCATTCACTCACCCTCTCAGACTTCAATTCAATCATGAAATCACATACACAACATATAAAAGCAAATGTATGACAGGAAGCAAATATTCATGAGCATAATAACATCAACACAGAGACTAGACACATAACCATGGATTTGAATCAAAGCATTCTTCTATTAATTCAATATCTGTACATGGATGTTCCCTACACAGTTCTCTGCTTGCTCTTCTCTTCTTGCTCCTGTTTCCATATGTTACAATGATACAACAAGGGTGTCTATATCCGTTTTCCCTCTCTAACTCTAAGCTATCAAATCTAGAATTAAATATTCTATATACTAGCATTAACTAAATTAAATGCCTCATCTACCTAAGGACGAGAGCTATCCGCTCAAAGTCCATTACAATATACAAGTGCGTTGTCTCTTAAATGGCCCTTTTAAGATCATGCAACATTCCTAAAGTATTTTCAAAATGTGTGTTGGCTTATCCAGCTGTCTTCCGCTCCACGCTGGCTCGCTTGAGGTGTTGGCGATGCTCCTGCATCAATATACATATATGTATCATTCTATAAATTTCAAGAGGCAATATGTAAACAAAACACTTATCAGAAGTGACTTCAGAAATGGGTGCAACTACTGAGAGGGGTGCTCGTTTCCACCCAACTGTAGGCTCAGCGACTCCCAACGGATTTACCACTAGCCATCCCCGAGCTGAGACCACGATGCTCTGAGACTGCGTCTCTCTGTCTGCCAGTGACCAGGAGCGAAGGTTGCAATCCTCCCTCTCTGCTATCACTCACTCTACGTAATGCCAGAGTTCCCCTCGCGTCCGCCCTCTCAATCGCCTCTGCCATACGCCTTATCCTCTCGCGAGGTTGCGTGTGGCGTGATTTCCCTCGCACTGATCAGGCCTGACGGCTCTACGGATGGGCAGTTCACCATCCCATCCCTCATCAAGCCATCTGCCTACCAGTCTGTGAGCCATTAATTTTTAGGGCCAACGAGCTGATTTTGGTTCTCCGGGCCAGTGGAGTTGATGCAGGAGCATCCACAACATATCAAGCGAGCCAACACATTTAGAGAAACCAGCTGGACAACGCCAGTACAAATTTTGAAATACTTTGGAAGTTGTTGCGCCGCTCTTTAATGAAGTCATTCATGGAGAAGCACACTTGTATTGTAAAGGGGACCTTGAGCCTTTAAGCTCTCGTCCTTAGTAGATAGGAAGGTATTTAATATATTTAATGCAAGTAGATAGGAATTTAACTCTAGATTAGACAGTTTCAGTTTTCGAGAGGGAAAACTGATATAGACACACTCCTTTGTATCATTGTATTATTATCATTCAGAAATCAAACAGGAGCAAGAAGAGAGGAGCAAGCAGAGAACTTGTGGAGAACACCCATCTACAGATTGAATTAATAGAAGAGAGCCTTTGATTCAATTTCATGACTGGTGTTGTTTCTCTGTGTATGCTGTTTAGGTGCTCACGAATGTTTGTTTTCTTTGTATGCATTTGCTTTGAATATGCTGTGTATGTGATTTCATAGTTGATTTGAAATCCGTGAGAGAGAGGAGAATAAGTTTCAATTGTTTCTCTGTCTGAGCCAGGAGATTCCTGCATAGAGTACAGTAGAATTCATCCGCATAGAGTGCGTTGATGAAGCTAGATAGTTAAACCCTTATTCTCATTTGCCCAGAAGTTGAATTGGGTTGGTAGAGCTGTGCAGGAAAAGTGCAGGTTGAACTTGAAGTCTTAGTGGACAATCTGAGCAGAAGAAGGTAGAGACTTCTTTTGCAGAAGTGCACAGAGTCTGGAAGATTCAACACTTCGAGAGCTGTTGGAGGTCGAGCGTGAGAATCATGCGCAAAGTCTCTGAGGGAGTTAGAGTTGACCAGCTTAGGAGAGATAGTTCCTTCGCGATACTGTAGGAACAGACCCAGGAGAAGGTTCGAACAGGACGGAGCTTTGGAGTAGAGATTTCTTCAAGGAGGAGGAATCGACGATCAGTTCTCACAGGGAAGATTTGCGAAAACCCGTCGACCATCAGATCTTAGTGAAGTTGCGAGGGGTTTAGCCCTAGGCGTAGGAAGGAACTAAGGCTTATCGGGATCCAGCTTATCGGGTTTCCCGGAAGCAAGAGTTTCATAGCTGTTGAAATCACGATTAGCGATTTCCTGATCTAATCAGAACCGTTGATCGCTAGGGGACAGGTGGCACGAGATCCCGGGAAGTCGGGATTCGACATTCAGGACTTTTCGGTGCAAAGGAATTGAGACCTTTGAAATCGCGATCCCACGATTCCCGATAGGGCGGAGAGAGGAGGTGACGTGGAGAGGAATTGGCGCACGTGCATATCGGAGTTCGGGGATTTGTGAAGGCAGTGACGCGTGACAACACAAATGCCGATTTCTCGATAGCGAAACCTCCGATAATAGAAGAGGAGAAAGTCAATGATTGACCCATATCAGGGTTCGGGATTCGTGAGACATAAGGCATGCGAGCATAGAATTCGCGATATTGCGAATTCCAATTTTCTGACTGTTAAGGGAGATCATTGCAGGAGTACTGTGGGTAAAAAAAATTCCCGACGGGGAATTAGAGGAGCATTGACACTCTTCGGGCCAAAGATTAGAGAAGATCCTAGTGGAAGCGGTTGGACTGCGAGGGTCATACTGCGCCAAGTGGTATCAGAGCCGGAAGCCTTTGCTTTTAGGAGTAGAGAGGAGAGAAAACATCATGCCGCCGAGAAGAGAAAGACAGTCACCAGATCCCGAAGACAGGGAGGTGAGGAGAAGAGGTAGGCTAGAAGGGAATCCAGAGATGGAGCGACAAATGCGAGATCTCCGAGCAAGGCTTGAGGAGATGGAGACAGCGTAGAGACGCGGAGTCGACACTGGAGAGTTCAGTGATTCCGAGGTGGAAGAGGAAGCTGGACATGCAGAAGAAGTCACAACAGAGGATGCATCAACAAAGCGATTGATAAAAGCTATCGCCAGAATGAGCTCCAAGACCAAAATGGATATTCCAGCTTATGAAGGAAGCTTGGATGCAGAAGAGTTGCTGGACTGGATCAGGGCTCTTGATACCTACTTCGACTATGAATATATTGAAGAGGATAAGAAGGTAAGGCATGCTGTTACCAAATTGAAAGGACATGCAACCTTATGGTGGGACGAGCTAC
Source organism: Picea engelmannii (assembly GCA_009831015.1). Lineage (NCBI taxonomy): Eukaryota > Viridiplantae > Streptophyta > Pinopsida > Pinales > Pinaceae > Picea > Picea engelmannii. The sequence goes on along the minus strand of ML787938.1, from coordinate 311,129 downwards.
AAGCGGACAGACGTTCCAAAGGCAAACAGAAGATAAAAAGTTGGGATAGAATGATTGCTAAGATGAAAGCCAAGTTCATCCCGAGGGATTATCAGATCACACTGTTCAGGCGAATGCAGAACCTGAGACAGAAGATGATGACGGTGAAGGAGTACACCGAAGAGTTTTACAGACTCAATATCAGAGCAGGTCATCGGGAGAGCGATGATGAGAAGGTGGCGAGATATTTGAATGGTCTGAGGTATGAAATTCAGGATGAGTTAAGCATGGCAACTATCAGGACTATTGAGGATGCTTACCAGATGGCTCTGAAAGCCAAGGAGAAGCTGAGCCGTAAGCAAGGACAGCGAGGGCGAGGCAGGAGTCAACCCAGAGGCAAGGCAGTTGCCCAAGATAAATATCAGAAGCCCAAGGAGGAATGGAAGAGACCTCAGGGTAGAATTGAGAGAGGTGGAACCTCACAGAGGCAATAATATGCTGAGCCGAGGAGACAACATACAAAGCAGGGTGGCGGTTATGCTGATGCAAACACTTTTCCTAGTACCAGAGGTAGGGGAAGAGGCAGAGGAGGAATCATCACATGTTTTACATGTGGGAAAGATGGACACAAGGCCGTTGACTGTCCAGACAGAAAAATGGACAGAGGGGAAGCTCACATTGTTGAGGCGCACAGGCGTGATGTTGAGGATGAGGACACCGGAAGTGGGAAGTCGCTGACGGTGCATAAAGTTCTTTTGACACCCGAGAAAGAGGTGGAGGACACAACTCAGAGAACCAGACTGTTCAGGATAGCTTGCAAAACTAAGGATAGGAAATGCAAGGTTATTGTGGACAGTGGAAGCACCGACAATATCGTTTCAACGAAGATGGTGGAAAAATTAGAGCTGGAAACGACTGATCACCCGAGTCCATACAAAGTATCATGGCTACAAAAAGGACATCAGGTGAGTGTCACTAAACAATGTTTAGTTGTTTTCAAAATGGGTGAATATAAGGATAAGGTCCTATGTGATGTCATTCCCATGGATGTCTGTCATGTATTATTGGGTAGACCATGGCAGTATGACAGAAATGTAGTTCATGATGGAAGGATGAACACATACACCTTAGAGAAGGATGGAATAACACATAGATTGCTTCCGATAAAGGACAAGGAGGTAAAACCGGAAGTAAGCAAAACAATACTTCTCATGAGTGGGAAGGAGCTTCTCACAGAGATGGAGAAGAAGGA
>ML787938.1:271075-293682 GCA_009831015.1 Picea engelmannii | reverse complement strand
TGAAAGCTCTGCAACCTTGTCGTTTAAGCAACGATGCTTTCTCTACCCTCAAAACAAGTTCACTTTCTTAAGAATGTCGCTCTCTTTGTTTTACTTCGGGATCTCGCAGGTCAGATAATATAACTCATGAAATTACACGTCCCGAGTCACGAAACGACGAAGTCTTTTTAAAATTTTCGCTCAAGATAGTAACCAGGGTAAGATCTTTTAACCCAGTTATTAGACGTCGTCGGGGTTTCATGCCTTGACGGTCGATAAGTTTGAATTTTTATTTTTACAGCTCCGAGAGCCGAGAACACGAGGTTCTTTTGGGCTAATCCTGGTCAAGGATTAAAGGCAAAAAAGACTAATCTTGGTTAAATCTATTCTCGGCATCTCGCCACTCGACGCTATCTTTTCGAAAGTTATGGCGTCTAAAACCCCAACTCACGAAGTCGCGACGTAATTATAGCAATATTAATTAGGTGCCTAATCTAAGATTTCCCCCCCTTAATTGAGTCTTAATTATCATCATCTCGCAGTTTCGCGACTCGACATACTAATCTCCTAGAAACTTGTCTTCGAAGTTCCGAGTCGCAATATGGTGAATACATTGATTATAAAATTAATAATTCTCTAAATCATGATTACTGTTAATTAAGCCAAAATCGGTCCTCGCAGTCTCGCGAGTTGAAGACTCAAAATATTAAAAGAAAATCAACGATGCAGCGAAAAGCGAGAAAGATATTAACGTTGCTAAGTTTTGATAATTTAAAATAAAGCAAGATATGTCCCGCGCATCGAGGCTTGCACGTTTCCAGAGGTAGCCATCACTCTCCCTACTCTGACTGACCGTCAGGCCGCCAAACATTGATGACATTAATGGAGAATCAGAGTGAATCCACGAATAATAAGATCTGATTTTTACGAAATAAATTTGTTTCTAATTGCAATTTGACAGACTTATTTCGAAAAGTATAGAATTTTCAAATATATACAGGAGTTTCATTTTATTTTAATGAAAACATTTTTCATAAGCGCACAGAGCTCGTCATTCTCCGAGTGAACTAATTTCTGCATGTATACACAGTTCTATCACAGAAGGGTGAAAACGCAAGTTTCAGTTATGGCCCCATGGAAAGCAGCGAAGGTGAATGTAGAAGTCGCAGGACAGGGCACAGACAATGTAGCCGATACTTCACCCCGAAGTGTCGACTCAATTCCCGACTGGTCATTTGTCTCAAATGTTCTGCAAGCAGAATTGGTATATTACGCAGACGACTCCAATGACATTGAAAGGGATGATCTAGACACCAAGTACAAGATAATCGTCCAATCGGGGATGCACAAAATAGCAACCAGGCCACGCTTGCTTCCATATTATGACATGATCCGGTGGGCATTGGACCACGTAGACTTACCCACTAGGACGATCATGAACAACCAGCGAGTTACTGTCGGGACTTTTAGGCCCGAGCATCTACAAACCATGTACAAGCTACCTTCAACGTCTGAATATACATATGGTGCCGATTTCCTGGAGGAGTTAAAACAGAAAGAATGTGTCTAGTATGACAAAACCATGCCCAGTTTGATCAAAGATTGGGTTTCGCGCTCCGCGAAATTCAGAGAAAACGACCAGGGTGTTTATTCTATCTCTTCTTTGGAGCCACAGTATAAATATGTGGCCATGATGACATTGAGGCTCTTTGGGAGAGAAGACACAACAGATTTCTACATCGCGTGGGTGCCTCTCATGTTTCGGGTAGCAGAAGGTTGCTCGTTCAATTGGGCCAAGATGCTCTCAGACAGTCTGGACAACAGGGTCACAGAGTATCAGGAGCAGAAGTCAAGTGGAAAACCGTCTTCTATTTTCATGTCAGCATATATCATGGACGCGGTATGTTCCATGAAACCATTCCCCTTAATGAACTGGGCTTGGAATCTAGCTCAAGAAAAACCTGTGCACGAATATCATGACAAACTATGGGAGAATAAAGCAGGAAAATTCATATATGAGATTTTTAACTGTGTGATGGTGCCCCTGCATATCGCCATTTTTGGGCACCCACCACCTAGCATCTCGGACAACATTGCAACAGGTTTGAGTGGCATAGCAGATTAGTATGTGGAGGTAGAGTTTTCGTATTTTCGAGTTTTCGGAGCTTCTGTTCCCCCGCATGCACTGCCCTTGTTCATCCTTGACAAGCTGGCTTGTCGAGAAGTTTCCTAGCAAATGGTAATTGGAGGCGTAAGAAATGAACTCAAGGGTTACTCAAAGAAGGTATGGCCTTCTTTTCCTATTCGTTTGAATTCCTATTCTTTATTAGATTTCGGGCATGCCAAAGCCGAGGCTGCTGCCCTGGAGGACCTAAGTTTGGTCTCCATTGAAGTTAAAAAGCATGATCCAAAGAGGGTTGTGAGCAACCATTTGGATCATTGTGGGCTCAAGAGATTTGAGCATGAAAATTCACCCTCGGATGCCGTTTTCTGAGGGGCGAGATCGTATGAAGAAGTGCTAGCCCAGATCCAATCATTAACACCTGAAGACACAACATCTGTATTAAAGTTCCAAGAACATAGATGAAGAAGCCTTCCCATTGTGTTGGGGGGTTTGGGTATTTCAGAGGTGAAACAGAAGAATGCTGAAGGTGCTTAGGACCCAATTTCTAACCTCAAAAAACACCAGGAAGGGGAGCAAATGAAGAATCCCGAAGCAGAAGAGGAGACCACGGACCCACCCAGGGAACAGAGTTCAGAGGTGGAAGTAAAAACCACAGACTCACCAAGGGAATAGAAACCAGAGACTGAAACAGAGACTCTGGGTACGCCAAAGGTGCAGAATCTCGTCAGTACTCCCAAAGAATTGACAAAACAAATAGGATATCCCATCACCTCGGTCACACCCTTGCAGTCGACACAGGGAAATGTCGGCGAGGGATGGATATTTGATGAAGAAATGAGGCCCATTAGAGCAGAGGAACTCCCTCCAAATGAGTTCTTTTTTGATAAAAAGAGGAAGGCAGTGGTGAAAAAAGAGTTCTATCAAGAAGGAGAGTCCACTGTAAAAAAATATAAAATCATGACCGATGGCAAAAATAAGAAAGGTGACCAACTTGCCACTGAAATCGCGGGAACGCTGGGGGCATATGCTTCAGCAAATCAATTCTCAGTTGGGCTTTTGAATAATCAATCAAAAAGGAAAAATCACCTAATCAGGACCCTCAAGGCTAGATTGGCTAGAGTCACGGAAAATGCTAAAGGTCAGGTCAGCGTGGAGATAGAACAGGCCAGGGTGGCAGACAAAAATGAAATAGAAATGCTCAAGACCAAGCTTGAGCAAGCATAGTTGGTGATCCGAGATGGTAGAGCGCAGGCGAGCCAACGGATAAATCTGATTGAACAGTTGCATACTCGGGCAGAAATTGCCGAGAACAGAGAAATAAACATTGCAATATTTAAATCCCGAGCTAGCGAGATTCAGAGAAAAATATTTTCAGTACAACAAAATTTGCTTGCTAGGATAGGAGAGATTCAGGAGAACTGTCTTTTGGTGAATCAGGTGTCCAAGAACTTGATTGCCAGGGAAAGGGAGGCCGAAGTGGCTCGGGTCACTTTCCAGGACGCGGTAATTGCCACAAATAATAGGTTTTCGACAGGCACTCCTGGGCTCGCCATCCCTGAACAAACCAGAGGCAATATTCTATTGAAAGATTGGGAGAATAACATTGCCTTGGGAAAGGAACAAGTCCAAAAGGTAACCCACTCTTTAGAAGAAGCTTTTAATTCAATAGATGGTGAGCTGTTGTATATTGACAGCCGAGGCGATGCAGAAGCATTGATGCAAATAAACCTGGAACATATCTCACTCAATCTGAAGGAAAAAGATGAGAGAGATTCGACCGACATATCCCAGATGGATACGGTGGACATGGCCAAAATTGATAAGCACTTGATCAAACCCAGCGCGCAACTAAGTTCCCTCGACATCGTCGATGCAAAAATGGGGGACAAGCTGCAGCAGTTAGCCCGAGAATGTTATTTCACTGAGGCTAGCTGTCAAGCGGAACCTTCGCAGCTCGTATCTCAGTTTGTGGAAAAATGTATCGCTTGCACCGAATTCGCGCGAAGACGAGCACCTGGCACCAAGTAAAGATAGAATAGGAGAAAAGGAGCAATTGCGCTCCTCTCGGTTGTAATTGAATTTGTGTAACCGTTGAGATTCTAACTGATCTGTAAAGTTGTATAAATATATCACAGAACGAAATAAACAAGGCTGGACCTTTTTTGTGTCGATTGTAATAGAGTTTTTTGCATTCGAGAAGTTAATATTAGCAAATCTGGAGATTCTCGATTCCGTCAAGACTGTGTTACAAGTTTGTTTCTTTATGTTTCATGTTTTGTTTCATTTCATTATTCATAATTGATGTGTTTCATTATACTTTAGTACGACCACTACTATAACAAAAGGATTTCATTTTTCTGTAATTGGTTATTGTCTTTCCTCTGCACCAGCTATCAGCGGGTGTAAGACCAATATGCACTTACATAATTCTATATATATTTTTGCTATGTCAATTATTTCTTTACTAATTTCCTCTTCTGTTTATATGTGAGTTTTCTCTTTGACAAGAACCTTCCGTTATATGCAGCTAAATGTTTTTCTCTCGCCCCACACCCTTATATTAAAATATAATACAGTTACGAGAAAGAGCCTTCAATTTGCATTCCTATTTTATTCTTAAAAAATAAAAATTTCTCTTTATTTCGACCAAATCGAGACAACGTTTAATCTCTCTTTGAATCCTTTCCTACTCTTATTGTTCCTCAATGACTGTCCCTGCAGCAACACAACCTAATATCAAACCCGAACTATCTAATCAAACACATATTGCATTAAACCTTTTTGACATAGTCCTTAAAACTGCTAATAACCGGGAGGAACTTGAATGTTCATGAGCAGCCATTGAACAAGATATAACTACTCAGGAACAATTGGAAGCTAGACGACGCGAACGTAGAAATCTTCCCTAGTTTCCTATACCGAAGGTTGACGTTACCCTCTTACCCATCTTTCACCTACTTTCGGATTCCTTGACACTGTACTTTTTATCCTTAAGTACAGACTCAGGAACAACATCTTTCTGGCGTCGTTGCCGGGGAGAGAAGTTACGAAATCTTTTCCCTGGGAAAACGACATTTATTTCGTTGAAAGTGTTAATCCTTGATAGTGAACATAGAGTAGACACAATTTTAAGGCTCTGTCAATCTTTCACTTGGCGACTCCACGAAAAAATATACTGGCATTCGATAGAAGGAATACCAAACAGAACCTGGATGGTAAGCCTATTACGCCTGTTACTGATCCCGAAAAAATCTTAAAGACTAAAAACCAAATCTTAAAGACTAAATGCCATTTAGAACCTTTTGCTTCACACAGTCCTCTGTTTGATACTAAAGATCTGAAGTCAAATTGATCTGAAGTTAGGAGTGAGATTCATCAGACTTTCCCACCTGTATACAAGGGAAAAGGTCCTCTAGAAAGTTTGTCGATAGTTGATATACCGACTTTTCTTCGATAGAACTTCCTAGTCTCGCCTGATTCCAAAGAGTGTGTTACACACTCATTTTCTACACCCGAATCAATGGCAGGCGTCAGAGGAGGTGGTGGAGGTGCTCCTGGAGGAGGAGGTGGAGGTCAAGTGCAAGTCCCTCCTCCCAGAGTTTTCGCAAAGGTAGCAGCGAGATATGCTCCCCTGGTTTTGCTCGTCCCCCTCCATGATTTGCCTAAAAACTACATCAAAAATCTTCCGAAGTTCACTGGGGAGGGAGATCTAACTGCAACCGAGCATATAAATTTCTTTGACCAATTCGTAGACATCTGTGGTATTGAGCACGAAGATGTCTATTTGAGAATACATTTCCAGACCTTTGAAGGACAGGTCCAAACTTGGTTTCGGAGCCTCCCCGCAGCTTCTATCCGGACATATGATGCTTTGGAAGATGCTTTCCTCAGACAATGGGGAGAGTGAAAAGATCACTTATATTACCTTACCGAGTTTGGGTCCCTAAAGAAAAAGAACTCAGAAACAGTTATGGAGTTTATTCTGAGATTCAACAAACTGTATAATAAGATTCCAGCCGCTGTTAAACCCTCCGAACCCTCAGCCAAAGTAACCTTCGCGGGAGATTTCGAACCGTATTTCGCACTACTTTTGCGAGAAAGAAGAGGAGCCACCATAAATAGAATGCAAGACAATGCTATCGAAATAGAATCTAATATGATGGCTTTAGGTAAATTAAAGGCTAAAGTAGAAACAATCAACCACGAATATAGACGCTATAGGGAACCAGCGGGTCCTTCGGGGTCAAATAGATACACTGATGACAGAGTAGATGATATGGCCCGAATAATTAAATAACTGTCTAACAAAATATCTAGGATGGAGTTGGATTAGGTTAAAGCTGATTCTTCTAATAAAAAAGACTTCAGGAGAAACCCAAATCCCCAAAATCAACAGAGACAAATAAAAAATGAAGATAAAAAAATACAAGCTCCACTAAAAAATGAAAATTTTATAGGAGCAAATGACCTCCAAGATTTCGGAGATTTGGAAGATGAAGTCGCGAATTTCGGTGATGAATGTTTGCAGCTATATCTGACTCGGGAATACTATGAAAAATCTTTGAATAACCCACAACCGTTTAATGAAGATGAAGAAGGTGATCACACTGACCTCTGTGTATCTCAACTAGAAACAGAAATGATAGTGGCTGAGTTTCAACCAAAGTACAACCTAAGATCTAAAAATAAGCCCACCTCAATGGATAAACCTAAGAAAATCCTTCAAAGGGGCCAAGCTCATGAACCTCTTTTGGAAGAGACCTTGTTACCCAGCAAAAAAGTCAAGGTAGCAAGCACTCAAGAGTCTGAGGTGAAAAAAGTTGAAACTCAAACAAAAGAAACGGGAGCAGTAGATAAAGTTACGTCTTCAACTAGGATCATGAGTGATAAAGATATCCAGACAAGTAAGTCAGAAAGAAATATCTCGGAAGTCTCAACCAAAGAAATGGACAAGGTAAATACATCTTTCAGTTTTGAAAATGAGTTAAACAAAATTAAGATACCGATTCCTTTGGTAGAATTAGCAAAAAACCCCGCTTATTGGAAGCAAATTTCCAAAGTGATGGGTGTCTATGAGCCAGAAAGTCACTCTGATGTTATCAACCTGGAAGACGACAGACCTAACATCATATTTGGTCCTCATTTTGAAGGGTCCAAAGACAACATCGCTGCCTTTTATATCACCCTGAATATACATGATCAATTATTGCATAATTGTATGTTAGACTCCGGGGCTTCTCATAATGTTATTCCCAAGATTATAATGGACAAGTTGGGTCTCCAGATCACAAGACCTTATGGAAATATGTACTCTTTCGATTTGAGAAAGTTTAAATGTATGGGGATGATAAAAGATCTGGTAGTTACCTTGGCTCAGGTCCCGATCAAGAGTATCCTGATGGATGTAGTTATCGCAGATATTCCCCCCAAATATGGCATGCTGTTATCCAGATCATGGGGAGCCAAGTTGGGGGGTTCTCTACAGTTGGACATGACATATGCCGCAATCCCTGTTTTCGGTGGTCAGTTCACTCGTTTGTACAGAGAAATAAGATTAGCATATACCGTCAGTGATCCTCAAAATCCAAATAACTTTCCCATTTATGTTGCAGATCAAGACCTGGGGAATTGCATATTGTCTTTTGATGATGGTTTAGATGGGTGTCTAGAAGAAATCGATATGAAGTAGGAAGATTTTATCCCCTTGATAGAAGATCTGTGCAATACTGGTATTTGGAAAATGTATTTCGATGGCGCTTCATCTTCTGAAGGAGCTGGTGCTGGGGTACTTTTGGTAGCACCTGAAGGTAAGTTCATTGTTCCTTTTCTCCTATCATTTGCAGTGGGACATAGATTACACCAATAATGTATGTGAGTATGAAGCATTAATATTAGGATTAGAGGCTGCAAAGAAGTTAAATATAAAAAACTTGGAGGTATACGGTGACGCGGAATTGATAGTAAGACAAGTAAACCGACAATACCTAGCCAAGCATCCCAGAATAAGAACATACAGAAATTGTGCTTGGGATTTGATGGAGAATTTTTTCTCATCTGTAAAGGTCCATTTTATTCCTTGTGCAGAGAATCTACATGCTGACGCATTGGCCAAGGTAGCTTCAACCTTTTCTCCTCCCACGATCGTCAAACTGAAGTATCACATTGAAATCAGATACAAACCCTCTATACCAGACAATATCCAACACTAGCAGGTCTTTGAAGATGACGAACAAATTCAGAAATTTCTTATAGCAGTAGGTGAGTTCTCTGAAACTCATCTAGACTAAGAGAATCAAAATGACCCGATGTGGATTATGCAAGAGGGTGAAGATCCTGAAACCTTCCGAGAAAAAATAGCGGATCATCGTATGTTGGTCCTTAAAAGCAACCAAATTCTGAAAGGCTTAATTCCTTTAGAGAGACTTTTCGATCAGAATGACATACCTGTGAAATCCACTCTGCAGCCTCAACCAGAAGAAGTGGAGGACTGCGATATAGGAACTGAAAAAGAATCCAAGATAGTAAAGATATCTAAGTTCCTCCCTACCAAAGTAAAAGCCCAGTACAGAGACCTACTTAGATAATACCAAGATGTTTTCGCCTGGTCCTATGATGAGCTTAGAACGTATGATACTTCCATAATCGAGCACAAGATACCTTTGAAGCCCGGGGTCAAGCCGTTTAGGAAAAATCTTAGGCAGATTAACCCCATTTTGTTGCCTGTGATTGAAAAGGAATTTAAAAATCTTTTAAATGCGAAAATAATCGTACCTCTGAGGTACTCAGACTGGGTGGCAAATTTGGTCCCGGTCAGGAAAAAGAACGGAGAAATCAGACTATGTGTGGATTTCCGAAACTTGAATAGGTCCTCTCTTACAGATAATTATCCGCTACCTAAAATGGACCATGTCCTAGAAAAGGTAGTTGGAGCAAATCGAATGTCTATGATAGATGGGTTCTCTGGGTACAACCAAATCGCCATGAACGAGCAAGACAGAGAAAAAACTACTTTCACCACACCATGGGGTACATTCATGTATGACAAAATGCCATTTGGTTTGATGAATGCAGGGGCTACATTCTAGCGTGCTATGGACATCGCTTTCGTAGGAGAAAGAGACAAGTTCATAGTCACCTACCTCAACGATTTGACGGTTTTCTCTAAAACCGATGAAGAACATTTGATCCATCTAAAACCGACTTTCGAAAAATGCCACCGGTATGGTCTGTCTTTGAACCCAAAGAAATCACATTTCGCTATGCGGGAAGGTAAGCTTCTGGGGCATATCGTATCTAAGGATGGTATTAGGATTGATCCTAAGAGGATTGAAGCAATAGAAACTATAAATATTCCTAGAAACGTAAAAGAAATTCAATCTTTCTTAGGTACAATAAATTTTTTACGAAGGTTTATCCCCAATTTTGCTGAGATTATCAAATTGATCACAGGAATGCTGAAGAAAGATAGCAGAGTAAATTGGATGACCGAGGCTAAAGCATCGTTCGCGCATATTAAAAAAGTCATCAACGAGGCACCTGTGTTAGCAAGCCCAGATTACTTGAAAGATTTCCTCATCTTCTCGTTTGCTTTTGAACATACTATCTCCGCGGTGCTCCTGCAAAAGGATGATGAAGGATTCGAACGACCGATCACGTTTTTCAGTAAGATCCTTAGAGACGCTGAACTAAAGTATGACATAATGGAAAAACAGGCGTATGCAATGGTGAAAGCGCTAAAAGCATTCAGAACCTATGTACTGCATTCAAAAATTATCGCGTACGTGCCAACCAGTGCTGTGAAAGATATATTGGTACAACCAGATAGTGATGGAAAACGAGGGCGCTGGCTCGCTAAAATACAAGAATTTGATCTGGAAGTCAAGCCTACTAAATTGATAAAGGGGCAGGGTCTGGCCAAACTCTTCGCTGAGTCGAACCTTAGAGCTGTTGATATTAATTGCCTCCAAGGGGAAGACGGAGACACACCCTTGCACGAGTCGGATGACCAGACAGATCCAAGCAAGGTTGAAGAAAAATTCATATCATCAGGCTGGTATAAAGACATAGTGTTCTACTTGTTAAACCTGAAATGTCTAGATGGACTATCACCAGCCAAATGCATAACTTTAAAAATCTATGCTGTAAAGTATTGCATCGCCGAAAATCAGCTATACTGGAAGAATCCACTCGGGTTCCTACTAGTCTGTTTGGTTGAGTCGGAAACTCCACGGGTTATAGAAGAATTTCATGAAGGGGTCTGTGGAGGACACCATGCATGGAGAGCCACAACCTACAAGATCTTGAGGGCTGGATACTATTGGCCGAAACTATTTTCGGACGTTAATGCCAAAGTGCGTTCCTGCAACCCATGTCAAATATTCGTTGGGAAACAGAAACTCCCTGCACTACCACTCGTTCCATTCAAAACTGAAGCCCCATTTCAACAACGAGGACTAGATTTCATAGGGGAAATTAATCCCCATTCTAGTGCTCAACATAAGTGGATCTTAACAACCACATATTATTTTACAAAGTGGGTGGAAGCCATTCCAACCAAAAGGGCAACAAACTCGGTGGTGATCGACTTCTTGGAAGATAATATCTTGTCAAGATTCGGGTGTCCCCGAAATATTGTTACCGACAATGCCCAGGACTTCAATTCCATGGCTATGATAAGCTTCTGTCAGAAGTACAATATCATTCTCGACCATTCTACTGCTTATTACCCCCAGGGAAATGGGCTGGCCGAATCATCCAACAAGAGCCTGGTAAACATAATCAAGAAAGTACTGGATGAAAATAAAAGATCCTGGCATGTGCACTTGAAGTACGCATTGTGGGAAAACTGCATCAGCACTAAAAGGACTATCGACATTTCGCCATTTCAAATGGTCTATGGGACAGAGGCGGTTCTACCTATAAACTTAGCGTTGCCAGTAATGAAATTATGGCAGGATCAAAATGAAGAACCCAATCATGTAACTAGGAGAATTAACCAGCTGATCGAGGTTCAACAACATAGAGTGGAGGTTGATGAGAAAATGCAGAAGTACCAGGACGATATGAAATCATTGTTCGACCTGAAGGCAAAATACATAGAATTTCTCCCAGGCGACTTAGTATTAAGATGGGATACGAGAAGGGAAGAAGCCGCGAAGCATAGCAAATTTTACCACCTTTGGTATGAACCATTCAGAGTCTCGGCTCCAGAAGGGAAAAAATCCTTTCTTCTGGAGAATATAGACGGATAAGTCCTCAGTGCCCCTGTCAACGAGTGATACCTGAAGCATTACATGACATAACACTTGTAAAAAAAAATAAAAAAATTGTAAATAAATAAATTTCATGTTTTGTACATACATATATTTTCATTTGAACATTTTCTTTTAATTTCATTTTTTGTTCCTAAACTCTCGACACATTTCCAATAAGATTTGTATTTGTTTGTTACAGGATTCCAGCTGCAGACGAAGCTAGCAGAAAAAGTAATTTGCAGGTCGGTGTTGGAAATAGAGCGACATAAAACAGGTGATACCAAATGATAATTCATAAGTGCACAAAGAAGTGAAAAGAAAAGACAGAGGTGAGATTTCTCAATACACAGGTTATGAAAGGCTGTTAAAGTAAAATAAGGTAACATCTTTCAAACTGCAATATAAAAGGTTAGATAACAGGAGGATCATTGCTTGGTTTGATAATTTTTGTTTTAAAATAAGTTGAATAATACACTAAATAAAAAATGGGCAGTTGAAATAAACTATTCCTGAATTTATCTACAAGAGTCAGTCTCGAGTTGTTTCGACCCTCATATTTTCAGTCAATGAATCGTTGCTTTGTATCCTGTCTATCTTCGGGTCTAACTTTTACCAAGTCACCGTCTTCCCGAGTTATTGCGAAGGGATAAAATTATTTCGTTTTAAACCTCATGGGTTTCGAAACGGATCTTGATAGGAAAGCTGGTCTTCACAACTACTTGATCTCCTACTAAGTGAAGGAATGTTTAGAGCGATCCTAACTTTCCTAGGTTTTTCAACAGTTTTGGAAGAATCAAAGCTTGCTCAAACAGGATGTCCCTTAAAAATTTATTATTTTCCCCTGTCTCCCTAAGAACGAAGGTGTTGTGAAGGTCAAAGGAAGATTGATACTGAGTAATCCAAATAAGTTGACAGACCTCTGATACAAAATACTACACAGATATCAGCCCTGATACAAACTGATTGCCCCCATCTTCGTGCTTTAAAAGTAAATTATAAGACAGGTGGTGAAAGGAAATTTAGAAATGATTTCTCCCACCTAGTCCAGGAAGACGATGAAAGGAAATTCAGAAATGATTGCCCTCGTCTCAGAGTTTAAACACATAAATATTTTTCGAAGTGGTGAAAGGAAATTCAGTGAAAGGGGCCAGACAACTTCACCGGGGTACTAAACAAGCTCGCTGGCAGTGAAGCAATGTTTGAGATATCTGTAAGGCTGTTATACATGAATATCACTCCACTCTGGTAATCAATGCTTTCTAAAAACCTGATCAATACCCCAAATTCAGACGAGACTTCCCGATTTAAAAATATATAATATCATTCTTTTGATGTAAGCTGAGAATCACAAGATCTGTTGAATCTCCTAGGGTCGTTTCGACTGTCTTAAAACATCCCCAAGGTTAGTAGTGGAAAAGGGAAAATTGTGAAAGGGACTACAACTGTGTTTGGAAAGAGTATCTGAGTTCGAAAAAACTTCTCGAGGTAAAAAAAGAAGTCTTTTTCCCCCTTCTATCCTTTCCCTCAAATTTTTTTCGCTTGTTTTAGCGTATGAATCCATTTACCCAATATTGGCACGTGGTCTACTATTCTTCCCGCCTCACAAGAAGGCAGGATCCCTAGTTGGAGCCTATGTTGGAGCCGCCCTTGTTTTATTGTTACCTTGCACAATCTTCATTTTGGATACTTAAAATTCAAAAGATGGCCCTTTGATTTTTTCCCCCCCGAAACTTTGAAAGCTCTGCAACCTTGTCGTTTAAGCAGCGATGCTTTCTCTACCCTCAAAACAAGTTCACTTTCTTAAGAATGTTTCTCTCTTTGTTTTACTTCGGGATCTCGCAGGTCGGATAATATAATTCATGAAATTACACGTCCCGAGTCACAAAACGACGAAGTCTTTTTAAAATTTTCACTCAAGACAGTAACCAGGGTAAGATATTTTAACCCAGTGATTAGACATCGTCGAGGTTTTGCGCCTCGGCGGTCGATAAGTTCAAATTTTTATTTTTACAACTCCGAGAGCCGAGAACACGAGGTTCTTTCGGGCTAACCCTGGTCAAGGATTAAAGGCAAAAAAGACTAACCTTGGTTAAATCTGTTCTCGGCGTCTCGCCACTCGGCGCTATCTTTTCAAAAGTTATGGTGTCTAAAACCCTGACTCACGAAGTCGCGACGTAATTATAGAAAGATTAATTAGGTGCCTAATCTAAGATTTCCCCCCCTTAATTGAGTCTTAATTATCGTCATCTCGTAGTTTTGTGACTCGGCATACTAATCTCCTAGAAACTTGTCTTCGAAGTTTTGAGTTGCGATATGGCGAATACATTGATTATAAAATTAATAATGCTCTAAATAACGATTACTGTTAATTAAGCCAAAATTGGTCCTCCCAGTCTCGCGAGTTAAAGACTCAAAAAATTAAAAGAAAATCAATGATGCAGCGAAAAGCGAGAAAGTTATTAACGTTGCTAAGTTTTGATAATTTAAAATAAAGCAAGATATGTCCCGTTCATCGAGGCTTGCACATTTCCCGAGGTAGCCATCCCTCTCCCTACTCCGACTGACCGTTAGACCACCAAACATTGATGACATTAATGGAGAATCGGAGTGAATCCACGAATAATAAGATCTGATTTTTACGAAATAAATTTGTTTCTAATTGTGATTTGACAGACTTATTTCGAAAAGTACAGAATTTTCAAATATATACAGGAGTTTCATTTTATTTTAATGAAAACATTTTTCATAAGCGCACATAACTCTTCATTCTCCGAGTGAACTAATTTCTGCATGTATACACAAGTCTATCGCAGAAGGGAGAAAACACAAGTTTCAGTAATGGCCCCACGGAAAGCAGCGAAGGCGAATGTAGAAGTCGCAGGACAGGGCACAGACAATGTAGCCAATACTTCACCCCGAAGTGTCGACTCAATTCCCGACTAGTCATTTGTCTCAAATGTTCTGCAAGCAGAATTGGTAGATTACTCAGACGACTCCGATGACATCGAAAGGGATGATCTACACACCAAGTACAAGATAATCGTCCAATCGGGGATGCACAAAATAGCAACCAGGCCACGGTTGTTTCTATATTACGACATGATCCGGTGGGCGTTGGACCACGTAGACTTACCCACTAGGACGGTCATGAACAACCAACGAGTTACTGTCGGGACTTTTAGGCCCGAGCATCTACAAACCATGTACATGCTACCTTCAACGTCTGAATATGCATATGGTGCCGATTTCCTGGAGGAGTTAAAACAAAAAGAATGCGTCTAGTATGACAAAACCATGCCCAGTTTGATCAAAGATTGGGTTTTGCGCTCTGCGAAATTCAAAGCAAACGACCAGGGTGTTTATTCTATCTCTTCTTTGGAGCCACAGTATAAATATGTGGCCATGATGACATGCAGGCTATTTGGGAGAGAAGACACAACACATTTCTACATCGCATGGGTGCCTCTCATGTTTCGGGTAGCAGAAGGTTGCTCATTCAATTGGGACAAGATGCTCTCAGACAGTCTGGCCAACAGGGTCACAGAGTATCGGGAGCAGAAGTTAAGTGGAAAACCGTCTTCATTTTTCATGTCAGCATATATCATGGACGCGGTATGTTCCATGACACCATTCCCCTTAATGAACTGGGCTTGGAATCCAGCTCAAGAAAAACCTGTGCACGAATATCATGACAAACTATGGGAGAATAAAGCAGAAAAATTCATATATGAGATTTTTAACTGGGTGATGGTGCCCCTGCATATCGCCATTTTTGGGCACCCACCACCTCGCGTCTCGGACAACATTGCAACAGGTCTGAGTGGCATAGCAGATTGGTATGTGGAGGCAGAGTTTTCGTATTTCTGAGTTTTCGGAGCTTCTGTTCCCTCTCATGCGCTGCCCTTGTTCATCCTCGACAAGCTGGCTTGTCGAGAATTTGCCTGGCAAATGGTAATTGGAGGCGTAAGCAAAGAACTCAAGGGTTACTCAAAGAAGGTATGGCCTTATTTTCCTATTCGTTTGAATTCCTATTCTTTATTAGATTTCGGGCATGCCAAAGCCGAGGCTGCTGCCCTGGAGGACCTAAGTTTGGTCTCCATTGAAGTTAAAAATCATGATCCACAGAGGGTTGTGAGCAACCATTTGGCTCATTGTGGGCTCAAGAGATTTGAGAATGAAAATTCACCCTCGGATGACGTTTTCCGAGGGGCGAGATCGTATGAAGAAGTGCTAGCCCAGATCCAATCATTAGCACCCAAAGACACAACATCTGTATTAAAGTTCCAAGAACATAGACGAAGAAGCCTTCCCATTGTGTTGGGGGGTTTGGGTATTTCAGAGGAAAAACAGAAGAATGTTGAAGGTGTTGAGGACCCAATTTCTAACCTCGAAAAACACTAGGAAGGGGAACAAATGAAGAACCCCGAAGCAAAAGAGGAGACCACAGACCCACCCAAGGAACAGAGTTCAGAGGTGGAAGTAAAAACCATGGACCCACCAAGGGAACATAAACCAGAGTCTGAAACAGAGACTCTGGGTCTGCCAAAGGTGCAGAATCCCGTCAGTACTCCCAAAGAATCGGCAAAACAAATAGGAGAGCCCATCACCTCGGTCACACCCTTGCAGTCGGCACAGGGAAATGTCAGCGAGGGATGGATATTTGATGAAGAACTGAGGCCCATTAGAGCAGAGGAACTCCCTCCAAATGAGTTCCTTTTTGATAAAAAGAGGAAGGTAGTGGTGAAAAAAGAGTTCTATCAAGAAGGAGAGTCCACTGTAAAAAAATATAAAATCATGACCGATGGAAAAAATAAGAAAGGTGACCAACTCGACACTGAAATCGAGGGAACGCTGGGGGCATATGCTTCAAAAAATAAATTCTCAGTTGGGCTTTTGAATAATCAATTAAAAAGGAAAAATCGCCTAATCAGGACCCTCGAGGCTAGATTGGCTACAGTCACGGAAAATGCTAAAGGTCAGGTCAGCATGGAGATAGAACAGGCCAGGGTGGCAGACAAAAATGAAATAGAAATGCTCAAGACCAAGCTTGAGCAAGCACAGTTGGTGATCCGAGATGGTAGAGTGCAGGCGAGCCAACAGAGAAATATGATTGAACATTTGCAGGCTCGGGCAGAAATCGCCGAGAACAGAGAAATAAACATTGACATATTTAAATCCCGAGCTAGCGAGATTCAGAGCAAAATCTTTTCAGTACAACAGAATTTGCTTGCTAGGATAGGAGAGATTCGGGAGAACTGTCTGTTGGTGAATCAGGTGTCCAAGAACTTGACTGCCAGGGAAAGGGAGGTTAAAGTGGCTCAGGTCGCTTTCCAGGATGCGGTAATCGCCACAAATAATAGGTTTTCGACAGGCGCTCCTGGGCTTGCCATCCCTGAACAAACCAGAGGCAATATTCTATTGAAAGATTGGGAGCATAACATTGCCCTGGGAAAGGAACAAGTCCAAAAGGTAACCCACTCTTTAGAAGAAGCTTTTAATTCAATAGATGGTGAGCTGTTGTATATTGACAGCCGAGGCAATGCAGAAGCATTGATGCAAATAAACGTGGAATAGATCTCACTCGATCTGAAGGAAAAATATGAGAGAGATTCGGCCGACATCTCCCAGATGGATATGGTGGACATGGCCAAAATTGATAAGCACTTGATCAAACCCAGTGCACAACTAAGTGCCCTCGACATCGTCGATGCACAAATGGGGGACAAGCTGCAACAGTTAGCCCGAGAAGGTTATTTCTCCAAGGCCAGTTGTCAAGCGGAACCTTCGTAGCTCATATCTCAGTTTGTGGAAAAATGTATCGCTTGCACCGAATTCGCGCGAAGATGAGCACCTGGCGCCAAGTAAAGATAGAATAGGAGAAAAGGAGCAATTTCGCTCCTCTTGGTTGTAACTGAATTTGTGTAACCGTTGAGATTCTAACTGATCTGTAAATTTGTATAAATATATCACAGAACGAAACAAACAAGGCTGGACCTTTTTTGAGTTGATTGTAATAGAGTTTTTTGCATTCGAGAAGTTAATATAAGCAAATCTGGAGATTCTCGATTCTGTCAAGACTGTGTTACAAGTTTGTTTCTTTATGTTTCATGTTTCGTTTCATTTCATTATTCATAATTGATGTGTTTCGTTATACTTTAGTATGACCACTACTATAACGAAATGATTTCATTTTTCTGTAATTGGTTATTGTATTTCCTCTGCACCAGCTATCAGCGGGTGTAAGACCAATCTGCACTTACAGAATTCTATATATATTTTTGCTATGTCAATTATTTCTTTACTAATTTCCTCTTCTGTTTATATGTGAGTTTTCTCTTTGACAGGAACCTTGCGTTATATGCAGCTAAATTTTTTTCTCTCGCCCCACACCCTTATATTAAAATATAATACAGTTACGAGAAAGGGCCTTCGATTTTCATTCCTATTTTATTCTTAAAAAGTAAAAATTTCCCTTTATTTCGACCAAATCGAGACAACGTTTAATCTCTCTTTGAATCCTTTCCTACTCTTACTATTCCTCAATGACTGTCCCTGCAGCAACACAACCTAATATCGAACTCGGACTATCTAATCAAACACTATTGCATTAAACCTTTTTGACATAGTCCTTAAAACTGCTAATAACCGAGAGGAACTTGAACGTTTATGGGTAGCCATTGAACAAGATATAACTACTCAGGAACAGTTGGAAGCTAGACGACGCGAACGTAGAAATCTTCCCTAGTTTCCTATACCGAAGGTTGACGTTACCCTCTTACCCATCTTTCACCTACTTTCGGATGCCTTGACACTGTACTTTTTAGCTTTAAGTACAGACTTAGGAACAACAGGGGGCAAGGCTTTTCAAACCCTAAGAGTCCAAACCCTAGGTGTAAAATTAATTAGGCCTAGGATGTCTTCTTTCTTCAATTTATGTTTCAAACTAACTCAAGAAAAAGAGGAACTAGTGTAGCAATGGCTAGGCTATGTTCTTCTTAATCAAATGACTAATCAAGCTTTTATCATGGGGACATGAAGCAAGGACCTACTTGTGTGCTTGCTCCCTAGGGTTTCAATGACTAAGCATAAAATAACAATGTAACCATGCATGTAAGAATTTTAAACTACAACCATTCAATCAAGAAGTTTTGTATGAGAAAAACACTTACAAATCCAAGATGAGATTATCAAACCCTAGTTGTAACACCTTCCAATGATAAAAATGCCATATGCATGCCAAAGATAATCCTTCCAAGAGTAGCGCCTCAACTCCAAGATCCAAAATTAAGACAAAAGACTAAAAAGTATCACTCTCACAAGAGAGCAAGTTGTGTTATTTCCAAAATGAGGCTCAATGTCCTCAATATATATCATCCAAATGACCTTAATTTACAAAATAGATCATTAAAAATAGTCGACAAGGTTGACTTAACAATATTCCATTATTTGTTACATTAAATGCTAAAATGTCAAAGTAAGAGCTAAAAAAGGAGATGCCAGGCCCCTCTGAGGGAGACATTGGTCCTTTTTGGGCATCATCAGCATCCGGAAGGCAAAACGTTGGCCCTCCTGGGGCTCCTGCAACCTTCCACATGTGCCAAACAAGCCCAACACAATGCCACCTGCTCTAGAAAACGTCCAACATGTCCTGGATGGCGTCCTGTCCATCAATGCCATCATCTCATCTGCAGGGGGTGATCTCCCCTAGTTTGATCTCTGCCAAAGTGTCCTGGTGAGGGCGTCCTTCTGTCATCTTCATGCAAGGGCTCTTCACAATGTTGTCCTGCCTCTCCCATCCCAATAACCATCTGATGGACTTTTCAGCCTCATGGAGGTCCGAGCTAATCATCTCCCCATGTGTACCTGTCCTCTGGTACCTGTCCGTCGGGCATGGTCCTGCACATCAAAAACTGCCCCCTCCATGGGCTCATCAATCCTAGAGATCATAGCAATTTAAATCACATTTCATCATCAAAGTTATCAAATATATGAATGAAATCCATAACATATCATCTAAGAGCTCAAAGATATTACACAGATCTACTATACAAAGCTAAGGAAACCAACAGAACAACCTATTGGGCTAATACCCACAAGAGATGGAAAGTTTCCTCAGAAGATCATTCAAGCCATGTTTAATGAGGTGATATGGTTTTTAGGGATGTCCAGTCATAGTAAGACCAAGGGCAGGTGTTGTCNATGGATGCATTTTTTCCAAGCCCTTTATTGCCTTCATTTTTCTTTTATTGCTTTTTCTTTCTTTTTTACTACAAGGTCTGACCAGAGGACACTACCTTGGCTTGGTGGCTAGAACTGACAGTGTTACCCATTGGTATCTTCGCATAAATGATAAGGCTGACTCGTGATGAGACCCCCTTTCCTTTGGCCATGCAACCATAGGTCACTGCCATGGCTTGGTGACCAGATAGTGGCAATGTCATACTGCTAAATACCCATGAAAATAATGGGCCAGCTCGTGATGAGACCTCCCATCCTCTTGGTTAGGTCTTGTTTTTATTTTATCATTTTTCTTAGGGTCCCTTAGTTTCTTATCGATAGGCTTTTTATTGCCTTCTCGGGGATCCCCTGGGCGAAGCATCTCTAGGTTTCATTTCCTATGGCTTTTATCTTTTACCAGCTTCTTTTACCCCCTGGGCCTTTAGCCCCTTCTTCCCACAAGACAAAGTGTAACCCTGAAAGGTCATCCTGATGGCCAGACTAGGGGAATGGGATGGATGAGTGGGGTATAAGATGTAAATATGATAAGATGGTGGGAGAGGGCGATGTTTCTGCAAATCCCCCTTGGTGGCTAACCAAAACCCATGAATATCAGCTTGCTAAGTCACCCAATCAATCACCCCAACAATGGTCAAGTGGATTAGTGTAAGATCCAAGTAGTCATCAGAAATGAAAGGAACCTAATGCATATATAAGAAGGTTATAACGATCAAATATGACACATACCATGATACCTGGGGCCAATTACCTCATGGAGCAAGAGTCCTCTACGATGCAAGCCCAGGCTGGTGGTAATGGAAGCTGCTACTGCTGACAGGACAAGTCTGAATGAGAAGAAAGATGGGCCCTCCAGGGCCATGCTCAAGTCAATCCTTCTCTTGGTACTCCATGTCTAGGACCATGTGGGCCTCGAGACATGATCTCCTAGTTATCCCTAGATGTCGGGGATAACATCTGGCTCCAACTCGAGGACATGTGCTAACTGTAGAGCGCATGAGAACCTCAGCAATCTCTGGTGTAGACCTGTACACCTGCTCACACTTGACAAGAAAGCATCAGCGAAAAAAGGTGGGGTGGTATTGCCACCTCGCAAAATAAGCATGTGCATATAAGGCAATCATAAATGTAGATAGAAAATGAAAATCTTACCTGTACTTACCTGCTGGCTGTATGTTGGTATAGTCAAACAACTAATGAAGCCAATTCAACAATGCTCCTTGATACGTGCGTTTGTGCTTCTTCATAAACCAAAACAATGATACATCAAGCACAAAAATGTCATGAGTTATAATATACATCATATCATCGGAAAAGTCAGAATCTAACTCATGGAGGCGGGTGGGAGGTATAAAATCTCGCCAAGTCCATCTTTGAGAAAAGCACTCAATCCTATCTGAGAAAGGGTCATGAAAAAGACAAGGTTCAGAAAATTGACTCAAAGGGCCTGTAAACTGGTTACCTAGGACGTGCTCATGCTCTAAGGAAAGAATTGACAAAAGTTTAGTAGACGACTGGAAAATCATCAAAGGAAAGTTGAAAAACTGATTGGAGCTAGTATTACCCAACCAACCCTTGAAGTCTAGGGTTTGCCCAGAAGGAAACTCAACATGAAAAAGGTATTTCCCAACTACACCTTTAATAGAAAATCCAGGCAAAGTAATAACAGGTTGTTGGGGTGAAAAATCATGAGAAACCTTCTTGAGGCAAACAATATCCTTACTTGTACCAAAATCTGAGCACAGCTGTGGTCGGCAATCATCTTCATGAAAGGGGTCCAAGTGTTCAGCAGGGTACTCATCAAACATCTCAAGGTAAGACTGAAAATCATCCGAAAAATAGGGTACTAGGTCATCCTTGGTGTTTTGAAAGCTACAAGTAAAAACTTCATCTCCTTGTTGCCATTGGTCGGAAGAAATCTGCGGTGACAAATGTAAGGGCAACAACTAGAAATGGCCCTCAACGTCATAGATGGGATCCAGGTCATAGCCAACTATATCCCACCTACGTCTCCCAACATGTATGAACTCATCAATATTATCAACAGTGTCACTATCTATGTCATAGCATGCAGGATTTGTAAAATTTAAAATTTCCTCCTCCTCCTTCTTTTCATCACAAGGTAAAGAATCAAAAGTTAGGGTAGGAGGGTAACTCAATGTTTGTTCCTATGCAGGGTCTTCGATGGCTTTGGTGTTTTCAGCATGCGTTATTGCTTCATCATCATGAATTGCTTCTTTGTCTTTGATTGCACAATAAGGAACATCCACTTCATCCAAGGCTTCCATTTTCTCCTCACTCTCTGAATCATGAAACGAGGTGTCATCGAAATTGCTAGAAGAGAAACAACTAACCTCATCTTCTTTTTGTTGTGCAGGAGAAAAGGGCTCTTGGATTGCCTCATCGGAGGGAGGATCACAGGTAGTCACTTCATCATCTTGTTCAGGTTCTTGCTCCTCATCCATGTCTTCATTATGCTGGTTGAAAACTTGTCCCCCTCTCTCTTGCATATCTTCAACAAAGTTTCCATGGGAGATTGTTTCCACACAAGATATAAAACCAACACATATTTTTAAATTCCATCATCATCGATATATTTATCATCTTATTTAAAATAAATGTATATCTTAAATAGTCAACCAACTTCAAATAAGATCATTTTAATTTCAAGATCTCTATTACTCTATTTAACAACTTTAATATGAAAACTTAGCTCAAATTACTTTGGCATTCCCATTCACCTTCCTAGGGGCTGTGCTAGTTTTTTAAATAGTGTCATCAATAACATGTAGGAGTAACACAAAGCCATCAGAGTCTTGCCCGACACCTCTTCTTTTTCAATCAAGGTGATGGACTATTGTTGTCAAGTCCTTTAATATCAGTCTCTTTCCACATTATTATGTTATTTAGTAAGTTGATTTTGTTATGTTATTTATTATTGAATAATTTAAAAATAAAATTTTATTTTACCAATTTTATTAATTTGTATGAATTATTAAGTTTTATTTTATTAA
>ML787938.1:251523-266367 GCA_009831015.1 Picea engelmannii | reverse complement strand
TCAGGCTAATCTTTTCACCCCGCAGGGAAGGACGGGGTTGGTACGTAAATATAGGAAGACTCGGAATGTACATGAAGAATGGAGAGGATCGATTTGTCAGGCTCTTCTCATTTGCAGAGACACGATTATTGCTCTCTCATTTGAAGAGACACGACTATTGCCTGACTATCAAGGCTTGTTACCTAACGTGTCATCCACACCATACGTTAAATTGTTTTAGACAGATGGAATTATTTTTATTTTATTTGTAAAGGATTTATTTTATTTGTAAAGGACAGACGATCAAAGAAATTTAAAACCTCTTTCTTAAAAAAATACTTTAACACAATTTCCACGAAATTATTTCATTCCATGTTGTTTGTATGCCATTTGGCTACTCGCAGTTGCTGATTTTACTGGCCATTCTTACACATTGTTAACTTCACCTCTGACCATTTTTTCATCTTATCTAAAGAAATTATGAGTGAACTAAAAAAAATTGCGTTGTGGTTCAAGGAGAAGATTTACACAGTTTCTATGAATCGGGCGTGCTACTCAATTGTTCTTACAATTTTCTTCTGAGGATAGTAGATTTGATCAATTTTTGTTATCTTGCCTTATGGTATAATGAGTAGTGAACTGGGATTCTTGTTTGGTTAGAGTAGTACACCCAGTTGGATTAATGTTGAGATAAAAAGTTTTTATGTTCCCGTTTTGCATTAGGTCTATCAGACTTCTATACCTTGAAAATATACATCAAGTTACCTAGCTCATTGATGCAGGAGCATCGCCATCACATCAAGCGAGCTAGCGTGGAGCGGAAGACAGCTGGACAAGCCAACAAAAATTTTGAAATTGCCTTGGAAACTGTTGCGCGTTTCTTAAATGAGTCATTTGAGAGGTGGCACACTTGTACATTGTAAATGGACCTTGAGCAGATAGCTCTCGTCCTTTAGCAGATAGTCGACATTTAATTTAGTTAATGCTGGTAGATAGGATTTTAATTCTATATTTGATAGCTTTAGAGTCCAAGAGGAAAATGGATATAGACACCCTCATTGTAACATTGTAACATAGAAAGAGATATAGTTGAAGCAGGAGAAGCAAGAGCAAGCAGAGAGCTGTGTATGAAGAACACCCATGTACAAGCATTTGAATTAATATAATAAATCTTGATTCAAATTCATGGTTTGTTTTATTTCTCTGTGTATTGATGTTATGCTCATGAATGTTTACTTCCTGTCATACATTTGCTTTTATATGTTGTGTATGTGATTTCATGGTTGAATTGAAGTCTGAGAGGGTGAGTGAATGAGTTTCAATTGTTTCTCTAATTGAGTGAGAGGATTCCTGCAAGGAGTGCAGTTGAATTTGTCCGCAAGGAGTGCGTTGATAGAAGGGTTCAATTAGAGATAGATTTTGTTCTCATTTTTCTCGAAGGTGTAGTTAAGCATAGTGTCGTGCAAGGAGTGCACATGCCAAGGAAAAACCTCAGGGTTGCGAACTTGAGCATAGCTTTGAAGACTGCTGCTGCAGGAGTGCGCAAAGTCGAGCGACTTCAACACTTAGACAAGGTTGAAGATTATCCGCAAGGAGTGCGTGCAAAGTTCCTTTTAAGGATTTGAGGATCGCAAGGAAGCTCAGGAGGAGTAGGCCTTCAACCTCATTGAAAAATAAGTGCAGGGGAGACTACTATTGAAAGTCCGAGGGAAGTGTCGTAGGTTGGCGAGCAGGAAAACGAGTCTCGTCGAGAGACACTTCATCAATTTCGTGGATTGCACAAGGAAGAACGGACGATCGAAATCCTTCGAGGAGATTTCACAAAGTTCCGTGGGCCGTTGGATCTTGCGGAGGTGTAAGGAGATTACGATGCGAACGTCTGAGGGTTCAGAGCTCAGGAGGGGCAGAGCCGTCGATTCGAGTCACTAGGATCATCGGATCTACGCGCATATCGTGTATCGGGGACTCACAAGGTGAAGTTCCAAAATTTCACAACAAGAATTGCGATCTTGCGAGATGTGATATCCTGACAACCAAAGGGTAGCGTGTGGGACCATAGGAGTAAGTGGAAGACAGCTGGCAGAGATCGAGAGATCTCACGAACTCAGAAGTTCGCAGGGTGAAAGCCCAAACATTGGGTACTCCAAGTTACGAAGATGCAAGGTCGTGAGTAGCGATAGCACGATAGGATCGTATTGATGTTTCGGCGCATTGGATATCAGGAGTCGGTAACCTAAGGGTCTAGTATCGTGAGTAGCGAAGTCGCGATAGAGCGAAGGTTCCGACAAGAAGGAAGTCAGAATTGACTGACCATCGGGTCTCGGGGATACGAGAGCCCAACAATCAACAAAGAACTCGTGAAGTCATGAGTTCCGATTCCCCGATACATCAAGGAAGGGGGATCGCAAAAGAGATTTGTGGGTTTATATTTCCCGATAGGGAAATAGAAGAACCTTGGAGCGCTTCGGGCCGAAAGGAAAGAAGATCCTGTGTGAGTGGACGTGCTCCGAGGAGTGTGGCTGCGTCAGGTTTGGTATCAAAGCCAGGTTGTTCTTTGTTTTCTGTAGCAGAGAAGGAGGAGAAATTCACCATGCCGCTTAGAAGAGAGAGGCAGTCACCTGACCCAGAAGACAGGGAGGTGCGAAGAAGGGGCAGGCCGGCAGGAAATCTAGAAATGGAGAGACAGATGCATGATATTCGAGAAAGACTTGAGGAGATGGAGACAACTCAAAGACGCATAGCTAGTGCAGGGGATCTCAGTGATTCCGAAAGCAAAATTGAGGCTGAACGCGAGGAGGAGGTTGCTTCCGAAGATGCATCAACTGAGCGGTTGATAAAAGCTATTGCCAGGATGGGTGTAAAGGCAAAAATGGACATCCCAATTTACGAGGGGAACTTGGATGTAGAAGAATTACTAGACTGGATTAGAGCTCTTGACACCTACTTCGATTATGAGGACATCGAAGAGGATAAGAAGGTCAGACATGCTATCACACGCTTGAAAGGACATGCAGCATTGTGGTGGAACGAGCTACAAACTGACAGATGCTGCAAAGGCAAGAAAAAGATCAAGAGTTGGGATCGAATGATTGCGAAGATGAAGGAGAAGTTCATCCCAAGAGACTATCAAATTACTCTGTTCAGGAGAATGCAAAACCTGAGACAGAAGCTGATGATAGTGAAAGAATACACTGAGGAATTCTATCGACTGAACATCAGAGCAGGTCATTGGGAGAGCGATGATGAGAAGGTTGCTAGATATCTGAATGGTCTGAGATATGACATTTAGGATGAATTAAGCATGGTTACCATCTGAACGATAGAGGATGCTTATCAGATGGCTCTGAAAGCAGAAGAGAAGCTGAGCCGTAAGCAAGGTCAGCTAGGGCGAGGCAGGAGTCAGCCCAGAGGCAAGGCAGTTTCCCAGGACAAGTATCAGAAACCCAAGGAGGAATGGAAGAAACCTCAGGGTAGAATTGAAAGAGGTGGGACCTCACAGCGAGGACAACCACATGTTGAATAGAGAGGACAACATACAGAGAAGAGGGGAGATTATGCAGACGCAAACACTTTTCCTCGTACTAGGGCAAGAGGAAGAGGAAGAGGTGGAGTCATCACATGCTTCACATGTGGAAAGAATGGGCACAGGTCGTTCGAGTGTCCAGAGAAAAAGAAGGATATTGGAGAAGCTCACATCACTGAAGCACAGAAGCGGGATGTTGAGACTGAAGACACAGAAGGTGGAAGGTCGTTGATGATGTGTAAAGTTCTCTTAACACCCGGGAAGGAGGTGGAGGGCTTAGCTCAAAGGACCAGACTCTTCAGAACATCTTGCAAGACCAAGGATTGGGTATGCAAGGTTATTGTTGATAGCGGTAGCACGTATACTCTCGTTTCAACCGAGATGGTAGAAAAGTTAGAGCTGGAGACAATTGATCACCCGAGTCCATACAAAGTTTCATGGCTACAGAAGGGACATCAGGTAAGTGTCAGTAAACAATGTTTAGTTGAATTCAATATAGGAGGATATAATGATAAAGTACTCTGTGATGTCATTCCTATGGATGTATGTCATTTATTGCTGGGTAGACCATGGCAATATGACAGAAATGTGGTTCATGATGGGAGAATGAACACATATACTTTAGAGAAAGATGGGAGGACACACAGGTTGCTTCCGATAAAGGATAAGGAGGTGAATTCGGAAGTAAGAAATACAATACTTATCATGAGTGGGAAGGAGTTTCTTACGGAGATGGAGAAGAAAGAAGATCCACAATTCTTCGTGGTCAGAAAGCTGAGGATTGTTCTGACTAGCACAAGAGTGGATGATCTACCAGATGAGATTTAGGAACTGCTAGAAGAGTTCGCTGACATCGTGGTGGATGAATTACCTCGTTCGTTGCCACCAATGAGAAGTGTGAGTCACCACATAGATCTCATACCAAGAGCTAGTTTGCCAAAAAAAGCTGCGTACAGGTTGATGCCGCAAGAAAATGAAGAGGTTAAGAGGCAGGTCCAGGATTTGTTGGATAAAGGGTTAGTCAGGGAGAGCTTGAGCCCATGTGTTATTCCAATAGTGCTCATTCCAAAGAAGGATGGAGGCTGGAGAATGTGTACCGATTCAAGAGCGATCAACAAGATAACCATCAGGTACAGGTTTCCACTGCCGAGAATGGATGATCTGATGGATTGCCTGAGTGGGGCAAAGTATTTTTCAAAGATAGATTTGAAAAGAGGATATCACCAGATTCGCATGAGAGAAGGCGATGAGTGGAAGACAACCTTCAAGACTAACGAAGGGCTGTACGAATGGCTAGTCATGTCGTTTGGCTTGATGAATGCGTCTAGCACTTTTATGAGGTTGATGAATGAAGTCCTAAGGGAGTTCATAGGAAAATTTGTCGTCGTGTATTTGGACGATATACTGATTTACAGTAAATCAGAGGCTGAACATTTGAAGCATTTGGCCATTGTGATGAGGAAGTTACAGCAGGAGAAACTGTTGATTAATATGAAGAATTCCTCATTCATGAAGACATAACTCATTGTCTAGGATTTGTTATATCAGCAAATGAGTTGAGGATGGATCCAGATAAGGTAGAAGTGATCAAGAATTGGCCATCACCGAGAAATATTTTCGAGGTGAGAAGTTTTCATGGTTTGGCTAGTTTCTACCAGAAATTCATCAGGAATTTCAATGGAATTAGTGCAGCAATGATGGACACAGTGAAGAAGCGGCAAACATATTTTCATTGGACAACAGAGGCTAAGAAGAGCTTCAATCTATTGAAGCGGAAGATCACGGAACAACCAGTTTTGGTGTTGCTGGATTTTCAGAAGACATTTTAGGTGAAATGTGATGCAAGCGGGTTTGCTATAGGAGCGGTCTTGAGTTAGGAAGATAGACCAGTTGCATATTTCAGCGAGAATATGGATGAGGAGAAACTGAAATAATCCACGTATGATAAATAATTTTATGCTATCATACAGGTGTTGAAGAAGTGGAGACATTACTTGATCCCAAAAGAATTTGTATCGTACAGTGATAATCATGCATTGCAGTTTGTGAGTCAACATGAGAAGTTGAATCAGAAGCATGCCAAATGGGTAGAGTATATGCAGAATTTCACATTTGTGATTAAGCATATTTCGGGTACTGCTAACAAAGTGGCTGATGCTTTGAGAAGGAAGTGTTTGTTGCTGCAGGAATTCCGAGTCAAAACATTGGGTTTTGAAAATCTCAGGGACATGTACGCAGGAGATGCAGATTTTGGAGAGGCGTATGAAGCAGCTGAGAATCTAGTTCTCAGGGATAGGAGCCCTTAGATAGATTATATGATCTAGGAGGGATTGTTGTTCAGAGGAAATCAACTGTGTATTCCAATTTGCTCCATGAGGGAGAACTTGTTGAAAGAGAAGGACAGTGGTGGATTAGCAGGACATTTTGGCCATGATAAAACATTCGCGAAGTTGAGCGAATCATATTTTTGGCCAGGCATGCGAGCATATGTCAAGAGGTTCGTTGACAGGTGTCGGATTTGTCAGCATTCGAAGGGAAGAAAATAGAATGCAGGATTTTATCAACCATTGCCCATACCAGAGAGGCCATGGGAGGCGATCAGCATGGATTTTGTATTGGGATTGCTGAGGACACAAAGAGGTGTAGATTCCATCTTTGTAGTAGCGAACAGGTTTTCTAAGATGACACATTTTATTCCATGCCAGAAGACCAGCGATGCGACTCACATCGCAAATCTGTTTTTCAAGGAGGTCATTCGACTTCATGGATTGCCGAAAAGCATAGTTTCGGACAGAGACACAAAATTCATAGGGCATTTCTGGAGGACGCTATGGAAGAAGCTAGGGACTAACTTGGTGTTTAGTTCTGCTTATCATCCTCAGACGGATGGGAAAATGGAAGTGTTCAACAAAAGTCTGGGAGACTTGCTGAGGAGTTTGGTGACGGAACACCATAGCAGCTGGGACAATATATTGCCACATGCAGAGTTTGCATACAACGACTCAGTGAACAGGAGCACAGGAAGAAGTCCATTTCAGGTTGTATATGGCATGCAGCCGAGAGGAGTTTCTGAATTATGGGATTCAGAACAGACTGCTACTAGCAGCGCTAGTGCATAAGAATTTACTGAGGCGATGAAGGAACTTCACAGCAAGGTGAAGCAATGACTGCAAGATTCAAATCAGGAGTATAAGTGCAGAGTAGATTAGCATCAGAGACAACTTCAGTTTGAAGTTGGTGATCTAGTTCTGGCACACTTGAGGAAAGAAAGGTTCCCAAGGGGAACATACAATAAACTGAAAATGAAGAAAATTGGGCCATGCAGAGTCCTGAAGAAATTCAGAGAGAATGCTTATGAGATTGAATTGCCAGACGACATCAGAATATCTTCGATATTTAACATCGTATATTTATACCCATACAGGGCTGGAGAAGAAGAGACTGCAACTGAGCAACCAATCATCCAGTGGACGAAGCAGATGCCGATAGCAAAAAAGCCACAGATGGAATGCATACTGGACAAGTGAGTGGGTAAGAAGACCAGGAGGAAAGAATACTATGAGTATCTGGTCAAGTGGAAGAATCATCCAATGGAAGATGCCAGCTGGGAGAGCGAAGCAGTAATACAAAATCATGGATAGACCATGCAGGAGCCCATGAAAATTTTCAAGCTGAGGAGTATGATGCAGGAGCATCGCCAGCACATCAAGAAAGCCAGCATGGAGCGGAAGACAACTGGACAAGCCAACAAAAATTTTGAAATTTCCTTGGAAACTGTTGCGCATTTCTTAAATGAGTCATTTAAGAGGTGGTGCAATTGTACATTGTAAATGGACCTTGAGCGGATAGCTCTCGTCCTTTAGTAGATAGTCGACATTTAATTTAGTTAATGCTGGTAGATAGGATTTTAATTCTAGATTTGATAGCTTTAGAGTCCAAGAGGGAAAACAGATATAGACACCCTCATTGTAACATTGTAACATAGAAAGAGAGATAGTTGAAGCAGGAGAAGCAAGAGCAAGCAGAGAGCTGTGTATGAAGAACACCCATGTACAGGCATTTGAATTAATATAATAAAGCTTGATTCAAATTCATGGTTTGTGTTATTTCTCTGTGTACTGATGTTATGCTCATGAATGTTTACTTCCTGTCATACATTTGCTTTTATATGCTGTGTATGTGATTGCATGGTTGAATTGAAGTCTGAGAGGGTGAGTGAATGAGTTTCAATTGTTTCTCTAATTGAGTCAAAGGATTCCTGTAAGGAGTTCAGTCGAATTTGTCCGCAAGGAGTGCATTGACAGAAGGGTTCAATTAGAGATAGCTTTTGTTCTCATTTTTCTCGAAGGTGTAGTTAAGCACAGTGCCGTGCAAGGAGTGCGCAGGCCAAGGAAAATCCTTAGGGTTGCGAACCTGAGCATAGCTTTGAAGACTGTTGTTGCAGGAGTGCGCAGAGTCGAGCGACTTCAACACTTAGACAAGGTTGAAGATTGTCCGCAAGGAGTGCGTGCAAAGTTCCTTTTAAGGATTTGAGGATCGCAAGGAAGCTCAGGAGGACTAGGCCTTCGACCTCATTGAAGGATAAGTGTAGGGGAGACTGCTATTGAAAGTTCGAGGGAAGCGTCGTAGGTTGGCGAGAAGGAAAACGAGTCTCATCGAGAGACACTTCATCAATTTTGTTGATTGCACAAGGAAGAACGGATGATCGAAATCCTTCGAGGATATTTCGTGAAGTTTCGTGGGCCGTTGGATCTTGCGGAGGTGTAAGGAGATTATGGCGCACACGTCTGAGGGTTCGAAGCTCAAGAGGGGCAGAGTCATCGACCTGAGTCACTAGGATCATTGGATCTATGCGCGTATCGTGTATCGGGGACTCGCAAGGTGAAGTTCCAAAAGTTCNCGCGATATCCCGACAACCAAAGGGTAGCGTGTGGGACCGCAGGAGTAAGTGGAAGACAGGTGGCAGAGATCGAGAGATCTCGTGAACTTGGAAGTTTGCAGGGTGAAAGCCCAAACATTGGGTACTCCAAGTTATGAAGACATGAGGTCGCGAGTAGCGATAGTGCGATAGGATCGTATCGGCGTTTCGACGCATCGAATATCGGGAGTCGGTAACCTAAGGGTCCAGTATCGCGAGTAGCGAAGTCGTGATAGAGCGAAGGTTCCGACAGGAAGGAAGTCAGAGTTGACTGAACATTGGGTCTCGGGGATCCGAGAGCCCAACAATCAACAAAGAACTCGCGAAGTCACGAGTTCTGATTCCCTGATACATCAAGGAAGGGGGATCGCGAAAGAGATCTATGGGTTTATATTTCCCGATAGGGAAATATAAGAGCCTTGGAGCTCTTTGGGTCGAAAGGAAAGAAGATCCTATGTGAGCGGACGTGCTCCGAGGAGTGCGACTGCGTCACTCATGAATTCCTCTGCTCCAAGAGTTCTCCCCAATATCATATACATACTCTTGTTTGTTTCAGCCTTTGATGCCAACAACAATGTGCCCATCTATAGTATGATTCCTAATCACTACTCTCCCTATATTTGCATCATTGTCCTCATGCTCATGAACTGAATCTTCAAAATCAACATTATTCTTCTTGTTCCTATATCCCCTTTCCTTTTTAGTCAATCCCACATATTTTCTTTCATCTCTATGCCCAAACCCCCTCAAATTTGGCTTCTTGCTAGCAAAAATCACAGCGGGAAATCCCTCCCTATCCTTCACAAATTTATACCCAACTTCATCTCTTCCCTAACTAAATTTTTTAGTAATACCTTTCAAAAATTTAGCACCAGTAGATGACTTGTTGTTCAAATATTCACCATACTCACATCTCCCTCCAACAAAAAACATATTTCCTACATTCCAGGATCGAGTCTAACATCTAGTCCTGGTAAACAAATCACAACGCAAAACATCCAGTCCTTGTAAACAAATCACAATGCAAAAGACAAATCAACATTACCAACAGAGGGTTCAGAATGAACACATGGTCGTATTGCACTTATACTATGTTCTATTCCTTTTCTTTCCTTTTTTTTTCCTCACAGAACAATTTCTTTCAAATGAAAATAGGCCTCTTCTTTCCTTTTCTTTTCCCTCACGGAACAATTTCTTTCAAATGAAAATACTAAATAGGATTTTACATGCACATATGATAAGTGTCAAGGTTTTGGGCTACTAACTTGGCTCTTTTCGCATGTGCCACTCCATTGTGTCACTACATAGATCTGTTGAAACACTTCCTTGCTACAAGAACACTGTCTATGAAGACATGAAGATACATGGGAAGTAGTGTAATGTGGAAGCTTCCTAGGCCTACTTTCTGGGTAACTAGAAGAGCAAGGCGATAGTATAAAGACACCATGTCTATTGACAGGACAAAATTTGCAGTTAAAAAAACTTTGTAGTTAAAAACCAAGAGTTAGCATACCTAAAAATATATGGTCTAACATATTAAATTTGTGTTCATCTTGGTAGGCAAGATATCCAAATTGTTTTTTGTTTTTGTTTTTTTCATTAGTTTTTCACCACATGCTATAGTTCTTCAAAAGCGAGGAAGAAAAAAAAACTAACAACACCAAAAGTGAGCAGCTTGTTCCATCCCTACGAGGAAGAAAAACAAGCTAACTACACCAAAAGCATAAATCAGGAGTGTGCAGGACTCCCTGACCTTTTCCTTCTGATGGGACATGCGGGTTTAAAGGCTTTGGGGGACAAATTTCTAGGTTGGTAGGTTGATTCGAACCCATGTCTCATCCTGCATTATCCAGGACTGTGCGGAAATCAATAGCATTTGTGGATTCAAGTTTTAAATGCATATATACGTGCATTATCCAGGCCTATGCGGAAACCAACACCATTTTTGGATTGAAGTTTTAGATGCATAAATGCCAGATGTGGATTGATGTATTCAGTTTCTTACCTGTTGAGATTAACAACAACATTTTACCCATCAATATTTTTAAATAACACAAATACATTGTTAAAACTATTAATTATGTTATAACTGTGACATAATGTTTTTTAAATTCAAACCCTTTGTGAGAGGACTGTCCATAAATTAGAAMCCTTTATAAAAKTATTKTTCATACTTRYAGGCCCTTTGACAAAAGTATTTCCTATGATAGGCCTAATACTTTTGTTCTGGAAGTACACAATCTATTGTCAACTCATCCTCTAAAAAGCACCGTGTTTTGAACTGATTTTGTTTCTAGCAATGTGCTACTCTTTATATGATTTCTTAGTGTGCAAACAAAATTATCTTACTGATGATGTAATGATACCGACCTACCCTCACTGGCACGTCCGCTCCCTCAGGACCTTCTTCTTCTCGGCCCGAAGAACGTCGATGGTTCTTCTATTTCCCTATCGGGAAATCTACACCCCACAGGTTCTTCTTCGTGTGATCCTCCCTTCTTTAACTTCTCAGAGGATTGGAACTCGCTACCCGTAATACCGAACTTTTGGTTTTACAACCCTCGACGCCCGAGGCACCAAAACTCCGATGCGCATGTGTGAATTGACTGTCCACACCGTCACTTCTCTCGGGACTTCCGCACTTTCGCGACCTCGCACTATCGTGACATAAGCGCTCGATTTTCCAAACCCCGATACACGAGACACCGAAAGGCTGAGACTTGCGATCTTTCTCCCTCGCAAATTCACCACTTGCGACCTTAACTATTTGTTTCTCCATCTTCCGAGTCCCGATGTGACGAGACTCCGAGATTCTCCCATCGTGCCTTCGCTACCTCGCGCCTCGTGAATTGAACCTTTAATTCTATAGATCTTAAACTTGCGAGTCCCGAGCTCGCGAGATCTCCGATATCTTCCACCTGTCTTGCACTCATTCCTGTGGCCCACCCGACTTTTGTCACGGTCGGGATGTCGCACCTCGCGACTTCGCACCTCCCGTTACCAACTCTTTGATACTTTTCCTATGAGATCCCGATAGGTGATCTCATGAATATTTCAACGACCTCGCCGTCTTTTATCAACTCTCTGCCCTTCCTGAGATTTCCACCCTTTGGGATACCTGCAATATCTTCCTCGCAACTCTGTTAGATCCACGGCCCTCGGATTCTCATGATCTCTCCTCGGAGAATTCTGACTGTCCGTTCTTCCCTGTGAAAATTCCACGAAAAGGAAGAAATGTCTCTCCATGAGACTCATTGTCTGCTCATCGACCTGTGATGCTTCCTGCAAGCTTTCAATAGCCACTTCCCTGCGCGTACCCTTCGATGAATTCGAAGGCTTACTCCTTCCTAAACTTTTCCAAGACTTCAATCTTCTTGGAAACCTCTTGCACGCACTCCTTGTGGCAAATCTTCAACTTTCTCTAAAGTGTTGAAGTCTTCTGACCCTACGCACTCCTACAGTAGAAATCACTCAATACTTTGCTTAGAATCGCAACTCTGAGACTTCACTTGGCCTGCGCACTCCTTGCACGACACTATGCTTATCTGCACTCTCGAGGAAATGAGAACAAAAGCTATCTCTAAATGAACCCTGCTGTCAGCGCACTCCTTGCGGACAATTCAACTACACTCCTTGCAGGAATCCTCTAGCTCACTTAGAGAAACAATTGAAACTCATTCACTCACCCTCCTAGACTTCAATTCAATCATGAAATCACATACACAGCATATAAAATCAAATGTATGACAGGAAGCAAATATTCATGAGCATAATAACATCAACACAGAGAATAGACATATAACCCTGGATTTGAACCAATGTTTTCTTCTATTAATTCAATATCTGTACATGGATGTTCTCTACACAGTTCTCTTCTTGCTCTTCTCTTCTTGCTCCTGTTTCCATATGTTACAATGATACAACGAGGGTGTCTATATCTGTTTTTCCCTCTCGAACTCTAAGCTATCAAATATAGAATTAAATATTCTATCTACCAGTATTAACTATTTTAAATGCCTCATCTACCTAAGGACGAGAGCTATCCGCTCAAGGTCCATTACAATATACAAGTGCGCCGTCTCTTAAATGATTCATTTAAGATTACGCAACATTCCCAAAGTATTTCCAAAAATATGTGTGCTGGTTTATCCAGCTGTCTTCCGCTCCACACTGGCTCTCTTGATGTATTGGTGATGCTCCTACATCATGTAATAAAGAAATCAACTTTGAGAAAAATACCCCAAAATCCATAATCTGAAATCTGTTGCAAGAGGCTGGATTGTAAAGTTTGGTGACAGGGTCTTTAGCTCACAATTCCTTGCTCAATGTTGGTAAAATAAGGCTTTTGAACACCCAAAATGGACTTGCATTTCAGGTGGTAATACCTCATTAAAGTATGGATCAACATGAGCATGTGTTAACGTTTTTAAGCCTTCTTTTTGCCATTCTATGAATGTCCGACTGACAAGTCTTCTTTTTACATCCCATTGTTTTGAATTAACTTGGGTTGTTTGAAATCTTAACATCTCCATGTATATTCATTGTTAAACAATTGATAGAGATGGCATTACTTTCTCTCTCCTTGAGGGTTAGTGCTTACATTTTTCATGCAAAACATGCATAAAAATCCCAGGCAGTGAACACAAATTGCATATGTCATCTACATGCAAGATCTTCAATACTTTTTTTTTTAAATAAAAAAGGGGTAGTACCTGCTATAATATATTAACCCAAAATTTTGACAAAATACACAGCATCAGAGCTAAAGTCACCAAAAAATGCTGCCGGTAACCGGAAACCAGCATTATTGGGAATAACCTAGCAGTTTAAACAGTAATATGTTCAAGAAAAGAACATTTGTCCTGCCCGTAGGAAACCAGGACAGATGCCAAAAGTCCAGAGAGGCAGATAACCATTAACACATAAAAACAAGAACCTGGAGAGCCAAGCAGCCTAGTCATCCGGTGACGTGGCTCGCCCATCAGCATCCGTCGAGATGTCAAAAGCCTGCATGCACATGTGGCACCTACGCCTCGCTGGGGTCCCTGAGAGCTCGTCGAGGAGCACATCTAAACGCTGTCCCATAGTGAAAGCCCTGTGTTCCAAGTCCGCGATGTGGCTGCGGAGCTCGAACACCAAGGCCAGGTGTTCCCCGCTTAGGAGGGGACCATGCTCTCCGTCACCATGATTGCTTGGAGGAGCATTCCTCCCATCCTCACCTTTGCCATTGTCAGCCGTTACGTTCTCATCTGTCATCAGCTTCTCCAATTGCTCAGCGTCTGTGGCATGTTGGTCAATTAACCATGGAATTTCTTCCACCACGCAGCCAGGAAGGTCGTCAACCATAGTCGGAGCGCTGTTGATGTTCTGCCTGGTGAGCGTCTCCCTGTTGCTTGACTTCTCCATACAAATCAGGTCCCCGATTGATGGGTCCTCCTCCACAACACAACCAGAGAACCAATCCACAGGTTCGGTTGCCTTCTTCTCCCTGCTGCCGCCGGTGTCTCGTTCGACGATGGAATTGAGCTCCGCCCGTCCCTCTACCCGCGCCTTCTTCCTGAGGATGGAAGAGGCTAGAGCCAAGGCTCGTTCGAGCTCCTCCTCCCTGTGCCTCTGCGCCTTGTTTTCTTCCCAGGCCGCACCTCGGCGAGGTGTACCTCTTCGCCTTACCATTTTCCCAGCGCGAATACCAGTTAGGAGCAGAACAGAGTTGGAAAGGGACCAATTCAAAAGCTTCTGCGAGTGACGAGCGCTGGAAGGCCAACTCTGTCGAAGACAGAGGGGCTCCCAGCTCTGAAGGAGCTCCTAGGTGCACAGGTATAAGACGGAAAATGACCCAGCAATTGACGCACCAGGAGCCTTCCTTCCTTGCTCGGGCTTCAAAGAAAAATTACAATCAAACTGTCTGCTCCTCCTTCCTGCCATAATAACCATGAGCTCATATGCGCCTGGGATGTTAATTACCGCGAGAGGGAGGAGTACTTCCTCCACCAGACCTCTGCTATGGCCGTCCATCTGCGTTAAATGTCGCGCGAGGGTGGCGGTCATGAGCATTTATCAATCGCTGAGTGCATATCCAGGTGGCTCAACAGCGCCTCCGCGTGTCACCCCATCCGGGGCAGATCTTCAATACTTTTAATATTCAAGCAATTTTATATTAATCTATTCTAAATCCAATATAAATTGTTTCACAATTTGCTTTGGATATGGAGTGTGCATGGACTTCCTTTAAATGCTAGAGACATTGATTCAACAACATGCATTTTCATATACATCCATGCCATTATTATCATGTTATAGTTGAATCATTTAAAGCTCGTATATTAACCACTTTAATTTTATTTTATTCATTTATGGGAAGAAGCTATTTTAAATTGAACATGTAATCATTCAGTGTTTATGGTGGTGGATATAAGTAAATAAA
>ML787938.1:222152-240220 GCA_009831015.1 Picea engelmannii | reverse complement strand
TTTTGCATTAGGTCTATCAGACTTCTATACCTTGAAAATATACATCAAGTTACCTAGCTCATGAATTCCTGTGCTCCAAGAGTTCTCCCCGATATCATATACATACTCTTGTTTGTTTCATCCTTTGATACCAACAACAACGTGCCCATCTATAGTATGATTCCTATGCACTACTCTCCCTATATTTGCATCATTGTCCTCATGCTCATGAACTGAATCTTCAAAATCAACATTATTCTTCTTGTTCCTATATCCCCTTTCCTTTTTAGTCAATCCCACATATTTTATTTCATCTCTGTGCCCAAACCCCCTCAAATTTGGCTTCCTGCCAGCAAAAATCACAGTGGGAAATCCCTCCCTATCCTTCACAAATTTATACTCAAATTCATCTCTTCGCTAACTAAATTTTTCAGTAATACCTTTCAAAAATTTAGCACCAGTAGATGACTTGACGTTCAAATCCTCACCATACTCACATCTCCCTCTAGTAGAAAACATATTTCCTGCATTCTAGGATCGAGTCCAACATCCAGTCCTAGTAAAAAAATCACAACGCAGAACATCCAGTCCTTGTAAACAAATCACAACACAAAAGACAATTCAACATTACCAACAGAGGGTTCATAATGAACACATGGTCGTATTGCACTTATACTATGTTCTATTCCTTTTCTTTCCTTTTTTTTTCCTCACAGAACAATTTCTTTCAAATGAAAATAGGCCTCTTCTTTCCTTTTTTTTTCCCTCATGGAACAATTTCTTTCAAATGAAAATACTAAATAGGATTTTTGATGCAGGAGCATCGCCAACACAATAAGTGAGCCAACGTGGAGTGGAAGACAGCTGGATAAACCATCTCACACTTTTTGGAAATACTTTGGGAATGTTGCGTAATCTTAAATGAATCATTTAAGAGACGACACACTTGTATATTTGATGCAGGAGCACCGCCAATACATCAAGCGAGCCAACGTGGAGCGGAAGATAGCTGGATAAGCCAACACATATTTTGGAAATACTTTGGGATTGCTGCGTGATCTTAAATGGCACATTTAAGAGACGACGCACTTGTATGTTGTAATGGAATTTGAGTGGATAGCTCTCATCCTTAGGTAGATGAGGCATTTAAATTAGTTAATGCTGGTAGGTAGAATATTTAATTCTAGATTTGATAATTTAGAATTCGAGAGGGAAACGGGATATAGACACCCTCCTTTGTACATTGTAACATATTGAAGAAGCAAGAAGAGAAGAGCAAGCAGAGAACTGTGTAGAGAACATCCATGTACAGATATTGAATTAATAGAAGAAAGCTTTGATTCAAATCCATGGTTATGTGTCTATTCTCTGTGTTGATGTTGTTATGTTCATGAATATTTGCTTCCTGTCATAAATGTGCTTTTATATGTTGTGTATGCAATTCATGGTTGAATTGAAGTCTGAGAGGGCGAATGAATGAGTTTCAATTGTTCCTCTAAGTGAGCCAGAAGATTCCTGCAGGGAGTGCAGTCGAATAGTCCGCAAGGAGTGCGTTGACAGAAGGGTTCATTTAGAGAAAGATTTTGTTCTCATTTCCTCTAGAAGTGCAAATAGGTACAGTGCCATGCAAAGAGTGAGCAAGCCAAACGAAGTCTCAGAGTTGCGATTTTGAGCAAAGTATCGAAAGATTTCTGTTGCGGGAGTGCGCATGGTCGAAAGACTTCAACACTTAGACAAGGTTGAAGGTTTTCCCCAAGGAGTGCGTGAAAAGTTCTTTCTAAGGATTTGAGTATTGCAAAGGAATCTCAGGAGGAGTAGGCCTTCGAATTCATCGAAGGACAAGTGCAGGAAAGTTGTTGATTTAACGTTCGAGGGAAGCATCGCAGGTTGGCGAGCGGACAATGAGTCTCGTGGAGAGACACTTCTTCCTTTTCATGGATTTTCATAGGGAAGAACGGACAGACGAAATCATCCAAGGAGATTTCGTGAGGTTTCCGGAGCCATTGGATCTCTTAGAGACGCAAAGTAGTTACTACGTAACGCAGAGAAGTCCTAAGCTCAGGAGGGGCAGAGCATTGATAAAAGTTGGCTAGGGCCGTTGTATTATTCAGGAGATCACCTATCGGGATCTCATGAGAAAAGTGTCGAAGAATTGGCAATGGGAGGTGCGATATCCCAACAATGCCGTAAGTCATGTCAGACTGCAGAAGTAAGTGGAGGATAGCTGGTGGAAATCGGAATCTCGCGAGTTCGGGGCTCGCAAATTAAAAGCCCAAATATTTGAAGGTTCGAGTCGTGAGGCACGAGGTGGCGAAGGTGCGATAGTAGAATCTCAGAGTCTCGTCACATCGGGACTCGGAAGACAGAGAAACAAATAGTTGAGATCGCGAGTAGCGAAGTCCCGAGGTAGTGATATTTCGAGTTTCAGTGTCTCGGACCTCGGAAGTCGAGGTAGGAGTCATTTGATCTCACGAGTGGCGAGATCGCGATAAGGACAAAAGTCCCAATAAGGCGGGCGAAAGTCAACATCGACTGACACACCGGGTCTCGGGGATCCGAGAGCCTAGAAACCGATAGTGAACTCACGAAGCCGTGAAGCTCCGAACCTCCGAGTACAGAAAAGGAGGATTGAGCAAAGAGGAGCTGTCGGTAAGGAAGATTCCCGATAAGGGATCAGAAGAACCATCTACGTTCTTTGGGCCAAGAAAAAGAAGGTCCTGAGGAAGCGGACGTACCAGTGAGGGTAAGTCGGCACCAAGTGGTATCAGAGCAGGAATACTCTTTGTTTTCTATAGCAGAGAGAGAGAGAATTTCACCATGCCACCTAGAAGGGAAAGACAATCGCCCGACCTAGAAGACAGGGAGGTGAGAAGAAGAGGTAGGCCGACAGGGAATACAGAGATGGAAAGGCAGATACATGATCTCCGAGTGAGATTAGAAGATATGGAGGCAGTGCAGAGATGCACAGCTAATGCTGGAGGTCTGAGCGACTTCGAAGGCGAAGATGAAGCTGAACCACAAGGAGAAGTTGTAGCTGAAGATGCAGCCAACGAGCGGTTAATTAAAGCTATCGCCTGGATGAGTTCCAAGACAAAAATGGACATTCCATCTTACGAAGGAAGTCTGGATGCAGAAGAGCTGTTGGATTGGATCAGGGCTCTTGACACCTACTTCGATTATGAGGATATCGAAGAGGATAAAAAGGTCAGGCATGCTATCACAAAATTGAAGGACATGCAACATTGTGGTGGGACGAGCTACAAGCTGATAGACGCTGCAAAGGCAAGCAGAAAATTAAGAGTTGGGATCGAATGATTGCGAAGATGAAGGAAAAGTTCATCCCAAGGGATTATCAAATTAAACTATTTAGGAGAATGCAGAACCTGAGACAGAAACTGATGACAATGAAAGAATACACTGAGGAATTCTATCTACTGAACATCAGAGCAGGTCATTGGGAGAGAGATGATGAGAAGGTTGCCAGATATCTGAATGGTCTGAGATATGACATTCAGGATGAATTAAGCATGACAACCATCAGAACGGTTGAGGATGCTTACTAGATGGCTCTGAAAGTCGAGGAGAAGCTAAGCCGTAAGAAGAGTTAGCGAGGGCGAGGCAGAAATCATCCCAGAGGCAAGGCAGTTGCCCAGGAGAAATATCATAAACCCAAGGAGGAATGGAAGAAACCTCAGGGTAAAGTTGAAAGAGGCAGAACCTCACAGTGAGGACAAAAATATGCTGAGCAGAGGGGACAGCGTAATGAGCAGAGGGGAGATTATGCTGACGCAAACACTTTTCCTCATACCATAGGTAGAGGAAGAGGCCGAGGTGGAGTAATCACATGTTTCACATGTGGGAAGAATGGACACAAATCATTTGAGTGTCCAGAGAAAAAGAAAGAAGGTGGAGAATATCACATCGCCGAAGCACAGAGGCGAGATGCTGAAGAAGAAGGCACAGAAAGCGGAAGCTCACTTCTGAGGCAAAAATTCCTTTTGACACCTGAGAAAGAGGTGCAGGAAAGTTCATCTCAAAGGACCAGACTGTTCAGAACAGCCTGCAAAACCAAGGATAGGAAATGCAAGGTTATCGTGGATAGCGGAAGCACCGATAATCTCGTTTCAACCGAGATGGTGGGGAAGTTGGAACTGGAGACAACTGATCATCCAAGCTCATACAAAGTCTCGTGGCTACAGAAGGGACATCAGGTGAGTGTCACTAAACAATGTTTAGTTGACATCAAGATAGGAGGATATAA
This sequence comes from Picea engelmannii, assembly GCA_009831015.1. NCBI lineage: Eukaryota > Viridiplantae > Streptophyta > Pinopsida > Pinales > Pinaceae > Picea > Picea engelmannii. The sequence continues at coordinate 235,980 of ML787938.1, read as the reverse complement.
TGATAGAATACTCTGTGATGTCATTCCCATGGATGTATGTCATTTATTGTTGGGTAGACCATGGAAATATGACATAAATGTGGTTCATGATGGGAGGATGAACACATACACTTTAGAGAAGGATGGGAGGACACATAGATTTCTTTCAATAAAGGATAAGGAAGTGAAACTGGAAGTAAGCAACACAATACTTCTCATGAGTGGGAAGGAACTTCTCACGGAGATGGAGAAGAAAGAAGATCCACAATTCTTTGTGGTCAGGAAACCGAGGGTTGTTTTGACCAACACAAGAGTGGATGATTTGCCGGAAGAAATTCAAGAACTACTGGAGGAGTTCACTGACATAGTGGTAGACGAATTGCCTCATTCGTTGTCGTCGATGAGGAGTGTGAGTCATCACATAGACCTCATACCAGGAGCCAGTTTGTCGAATAAAGTTGCATATAGATTGACGCCACAAGAAAATGAGGAGGTCAAGAAGCAGGTCCAAGAGTTATTGGACAAAGGATTGGTCAGAGAAAGCCTGAGTCCATGCGCTGTTCCAACAATGCTTAGTCCGAAGAAGGATGGGGGTTGGAGAATGTGCACCAACTCAAGAGCGATCAACAAAATCACCATCAGGTATAGGTTTCCACTGCCGAGAATGGATGATCTGATGGATTGCCTGAGTGGGGCAAATTATTTTTCAAAGATTGATCTAAAGAGCAGATATCATCAGATTCGCATGAGGGAAGGTGATGAATGGAAGACAACATTCAAGACAAATGAAGGTTTGTACGAATGGTTGGTCATGTCGTTTGGCTTGAAAAACGCATCGAGCACATTCATGAGGCTGATGAATGAAGTCCTAAGGGAATTCATCGAAAAATTTGTAGTTGTATATCTAGATGATATACTGATCTTTATTAAGACCAAGGCTGAACATTTGAAACATTTGGCTATCGTGATGAGGAAACTACAACAGGAGAAGTTGTTGATTAATATGAAGAAGTCCTCATTTATGGAGACAGAGCTCATTTACTTGGGCTTTGTTATTTCAGTGAATGAGTTGAAAATGGATCTGAGTAAAGTGGAAGTGATCAAGAATTGGCCATCACCGAGAAATGTTTTCGAGGTGAGGAGTTTTCATGGTTTATCTAGTTTCTACCGAAAGTTCATCAGTAATTTCAGTGGAATTAGCGTAGCAATGATGGACACAATAAAGAAGCAACATAAGTCTTTTCATTAGACTGAAGAGGCAAATAAGAGCTTCAATCTGTTGAAGCGGAAGATAACGGAACGACCAGTGTTGGTCTTGTCGGACTTCAAGAAGACATTTCAGATGAAGTGTGATGCAAGAGGATATGCCATAGGAGCGGTCTTAAGTCAGGAGGACAGGCCAGTTGCATATTTTAGTGAGAAGTTGGATGAAGAAAAGCTAAAATACTCCACATATGATAAGGAATTTTATGCTATCATACAGGCGTTGAAGAAGTGGAGACATTACTTTATCCCAAAGGCATTTGTACTATACAGTGATAATCATGCATTGCAGTTTGTGAGTCAACACGATAAGTTGAATCAGAAGCATGCAAAATGGGTAGAGTATATGTAGAATTTCATGTTTGTGATTAAGAACATTTTAGGTACTGCTAACAAAGTGGCTAATGCTTTGAGCAGGAAATGTTTGTTGCTGCAGGAGTTTCGAGTCAAAACATTGGGTTTTGAAAATCTTAGGGATATGTACGCAAGAGATGCATATTTTGGAGAAGCATATGAGGCAACTGAGAATCCAGTTCTCAAAGATCAGAGCCCATGGATAGACTACATTATCCAGGAGGGATTGTTGTTCAGAGGCAATCAACTATGTATTCCAATTTGCTCCATGAGGGAGAACTTCGTGAAGGAAAAACACAGTGGTGGATTGGCAGGACATTTTGGCCACGAAAAAACATTCGCAAAGCTGAATGAATCATATTTTTGGCCAGGCATGTGAGCATATGTCAAGATATTTTTTGAAAGATGCAGTATTTGCCAACATTTGAAGGGGAGAAAGAAGAACGCGGGTCTTTATCAACCATTGCCCATACCAGAGAGACCGTGGGAGGCAATTAGCATGGATTTTGTATTGGGTTTGCTGAGGACGCAGAGAGGGGTTGATTCCATCTTTGTGGTGGTAGACAGGTTTTCAAAGATGGCACATTTTATTCCATGCCAGAAGACCAGCGATGTGACCCACATTGCAAATTTGTTTTTCCAAGAGATTGTGCGATTTCATGGATTGTCGAGAAGCATAGTCTCGGACAGGGATGTGAAATTCATAGGTCATTTTTGGAGGACGCTATGGAAGAAGCTAGGGGCTAACTTGGCATTTAGTTCAGCTTATCATTTGCAGACGGATGGGCAAACAGAGGTGGTGAATAGAAGTCTGGGAGACTTACTGAGAAGCTTGGTGACAGAGCACCACAACAGTTGGGACAACATATTTCCACAAGTAGAATTTGCATACAACGATTTAGTGAATCGGAGTACAAGCAAGAGTCCATTTCAGGTTGTATATGGAATGCAGCCGAGAGGAGTGTCTGAACTACGGGATTCAAAATAGACTGCGACTAGCAGTGCTAGTGCAGAGGGATTCGCTGAGGTGATGAAGGAACTTCACAGTAAGGTGAAGCAGAGACTGCAAGACTCAAATCAGGAATACAAGTGCAGAGCAGATCAACATCGGAGACAACTTCAGTTCGAATTTGGAGATCTGGTTCTGGCACATTTGAGGAAGGAAAGGTTCTCGAGGGGAACATATAATAAATTAAAAATGAAGAAAATTGGGCCATGCCGAGTCCTGAAGAAGTTCAGAGAGAATGCTTATGAGATTGAATTGCCGGATGGCATCGGAATATCTCTGATATTCAATGTGGAAGATTTATACCCATATAGGGCTGGAGAAGCAGAAACTGGAACTGAGGAACCAGTGATCCAGTGGGCGAAGCAAATGCCGATAGCAGAGAAGCCTCAAATGGAGTGCATACTAGACAAAAGAGTAGGTAAAAAGACCAGGAGAAAAGAGTATTTCGAGTACCCGGTCAAATGGAAGAATCAACCAGTGGAAGATGCCAGCTGGGAAAATGAAGCAATGATACAAAAGCATGGATAGACCGTGCAGGAGCTCATGGACAGGAGCCCATGAAAATTTTCAAGCTGAGGAGTATGATGTAGGAGCACCGCCAATACATCAAGTGAGCCAGCGTGGAGCGGAAGACAGTTGGATAAGCCAACACATATTTTGGAAATACTTTGGGATTGTTGCATGATATTAAATGGCACATTTAAGAGACGACGCACTTGTATGTTGTAATGGAATTTGAGCGGATAGCTCTCGTCCTTAGGTATATGAGGCATTTAAATTAGTTAATGCTAGTAGGTAGAATATTTAATTCTAGATTTGATAGTTTAGAATTCGAGAGGGAAATGGGATATAGACACCCTCCTTTGTACATTGTAACATATTGAAGAAGCAAGAAGAGAAGAGCAAGTAGAGAACTGTGAAGAGAACATCCATGTACATATATTGAATTAATAGAAGAAAGCATTGATTCAAATCCATGGTTATGTGTCTATTCTCTGTGTTGATGTTGTTATGTTCATGAATATTTGCTTCCTGTCATGTGCTTTTATATGCTGTGTATGCAATTCATGGTTGAATTGAAGTCTGAGAGGGCGAATGAATGAGTTTCAATTGTTCCTCTAAGTGAGCTAGAAGATTCCTGCAGGGAGTGGAGTCGAATAGTCCGCAAGGAGTGCGTTGACAGAAGGGTTCATTTAGAGAAAGATTTTGTTCTCATTTCCTCTAGAAGTGCAGATAGGTACAGTGCCATGCAAAGAGTGCACAGGACAAACAAAGTCTCAGAGTTGCGATTCTGAGCAAAGTATCGAAAGATTTCTGCTGTGGGAGTGCGCAGGGTCGAAAGACTTCAACACTTAGACAAGGTTGAAGGTTTTCCACAAGAAGTGCGTGCAAAGTTCTTTCTAAGGATTTGAGGATTGCAAAGGAAGCTTAGGAGGAGTAGGCCTTCGAATTCATCGAAGGACAAGTGCAGGAAAGTTGTTGATTTAACGTTCGAGGGAAGTGTCGCAGGTTGGCAAGTGGACAACGAGTCTCGTGGAGAGAAACTTCTTCCTTTTCATGGATTTTCATAGGGAAGAACAGACAGACGAAATCATCTGAGGATATTTTGCAAGGTTTTCGGAGCTATTGGATCTCTCAGAGATGCAAAGTAGTTACTACGTAACGCAGAGAAGTCCTAAGCTCAGGAGGGGCATAGCATTGATAAAAGTCGGCTAGGGCTGTTGTATTATTCAGGAGATCACCTATTGAGATCTCATGAGAAAAGTGTTGAATAATTGGAAACGAGAGGTGCGATATCCCAACGACACTGTAAGTCGTGTGGGACCGCAGAAGTAAGTGGAGGACAGGTGGCGGAAATCGGAATCTCGCGAGTTCGGGGATCGCAAATTAAAAGCCCAAATATTTGAAGGTTTGAGTCACGAGGTGCGAGGTGGCGAAGGCACAATAGTAGAATCTCGGAGTCTCATCACATCGGGACTCAGAAGACGGAGAAACAAATAGTTGAGATCGCGAGTAGCGAAGTCGCGAGGTAGCGATATTTCGAGTTTCGATGTCTCGGACCTCGGAAGTTGAGGTAGGAGTCATTTGATCTCATGAGTGGTGAGATCGCGATAAGGATAGAAGTCCCAATAAGGCGGGCAAAATTCAACATCGACTGACACATCGGGTCTCGGGGATCCGAGAGCCTAGAAACCAATAGTGAACTCACGAAGACGCAAAGTTCCGATCCTCCGAGTGCAGAAAAGGAGGATTGAGCAAAGAGGAGCTGTGGGTAAGGAAGATTCCCGATAAGGGATCAAAAGAACCATCTACGTTCTTCGGGCCGAGAAAAAGAAGTTCCTAAGGAAGCAGACGTACCAGTGAGGGTAAGTCGGCACGAATATTGTAATGGACCTTGAGCAGATAGCTCTCGTCCTTAGGTAGATGAGGCATTTAAAATAGTTAATGCTGGTGGATAGAATAATTAAGTCTAGATTTGATAGTTTAGAGTTCGAGAGGGAAAACGGATATAGAAACCCTCATTGTATCATTGTAAAATTATTGAACAGGAGAGCAAGAAGAGCAAGTAGAGAACTGTCTAGAGAACACCCATGTACAGGCATTGAATTAATAGAAGAAAGCTTTGATTCAATCTCATGGTTATGTGTCTATTCTCTGTGTTGATGTTGTTATGCTTATGAATATTTGCTTCCTATCATACATGTGATTTTATATGCTGTGTATGTGATTTCATGAGTGAATTGAAGTCTAAGAGGGTGAATGAATGAGTTTCAATTGTTTCTCTAAGTGAGCCAGAAGATTCCTGCAGGGAGTGCAGTCGAATAGTCCGCAAGGAGTGCGTTGACAGAAGGGTTCATTTAGAGAAATATTTTGTTCTCATTTCCTCTAGAAGTGCAGATAGGCGCAGTGCCGTTCAAGGAGTGTGCAGGCCAAGTGAAGCCTCAGAGTTGTGATTTTGAGCAAAGTATTGAAATATTTCTGCTGCAGGAGTGCGCAGGGTCGAAAGACTTCAACACTTAGAGAAAGTTGGAGATTTGCTGCAAGGAGTGCGTGAAAAGTTCCTTTTAAGTAATTGGGAATCACAAGGAAGCTCAGGAGGAGTAGGCCTTTGAATTCATTTGAAGGATAAGTGTAGAGGAAGTTTTTATTGAAAGTTCAGAGGAAGCGTCGCAGGTTGGCGAGCGGACAATGAGTCACGTGGAGAGACATTTCTTCCTTTTCGTGGAATTGTGCAAGGAAGAACGGACGATCGGAATCCTTCGAGGAGATTTCATGAAGTTTCGTGGGGCGTGGATCTTGCAGAGGTGCAAGGAGGTTACAGTGGAAGCGTTTAAGGATTTTAAGTCCAGGAGAGCAGAGTGCTAATACAAGTCGGTTAGAGTCGTTTTATTACTCGCGGGATCGCCTATCGGGATCTCGTGAGAAAAGTATCGAAGAATTGGCAACGGGAGGTGCGAAGTCGTGAGGTGTGATATCCCAATGGTGATGTAAGTCATGTGGGACCACAGAAGTAAGTGGAGGACAGGTGGCGGAAATTGGAATCTCGCGAGTTCGGGCTCGCAAATTAAAAGCCCAAATATTTGAAGGTTCGAGTCGTGAGGCATGAGGTGGCGAAGGCGCGACAGTAGAATCTAGGAGTCTCGTCACATCGGGACTCTGAAGATGGAGAAATCCATGGATAAGGTCGCGAGTAGCGAGGGAGCTTGATCGCGAGTCTCGGCCTTTCGGCGTCTCATGTGTCGGGGTTTGGAAAGCCGAGCGCTTAGTGTCACGATAGTGCGAGGTCACGAGTCTCGGCACTTCGGACCTCGGGAGTCGACGGGGAAGTTGTTAAACCTCGTGAGTAGCAAATTCATGAGGGAGCGAGGTCACGACAGCGTGGAAGTCCCGAGAGAAGTGACGAGTGTGGACGGGTCAAGTCACACGTGCGCATTTGGAGTTTCGGTGCCCCGTGTATCGGGGGTTGTAGAACTAAAAGGTTGGTATTATGAGTAGCGAGCTCCGATTCCCTAAGAAGTTAAGGAAGGAAGGATCGTGCGAAGAAGAACCTGTGGGGTGCATATTTCCTGATAGGGAAATAGAAGAACCGTTGAGTTCCTTAGGCTGAGGAGTGAGGAAGGTCCTGAGGAGGAAGCAGACGTGCCAGTGAGGGTAGGTTAGCACCAAGTGGTATCAGAGCGGGAATACTCTTTGTTTTCTACAGCAGAGAGAGAGAATTCACCATGCCACCCAGAAGGGAAATAAAGTCACCCGACCCAGAAGATAGGGAGATGAGAAGAAGAGGCAGGACAACAGGGAATACAGAGATGGAAAGGCAGATACGTGATCTCAGAGCGAGATTAGAAGATATGGAAGCAGCGCAGAGACGCACAGCCAATGCTGGAGATCTAAGTGACTCTGAAGGTGAAGCTGAAGCTGAACAACCAGGAGAAGTTGCAGCTGAAGATGCAACAAATGAGCAATTAATCAAAGCTATTGCCCGAATGAGTTCAAAGACGAAAATGGACATTCCAGCTTACGAGGGAAGTCTGGATGCAGAAGAGCTATTGGATTGGATTAGGGATCTTGACACCTACTTCGATTATGAGGATATTGAAGAGGATAAAAAGGTTAGGCATGCTATCACAAAGTTGAAAGGACATGCAGCATTATGGTGGGATGAGCTACAAGCAGATAGACGTTCCAAGGGAAAGCAAAATATCAAGAGCTGGGATCGAATGATTGCGAAGATGAAGGAAAAATTCATCCCAAGGGATTATCAAATCACACTGTTCAGGAGAATGCAGAACCTGAGACAGAAACTGATGACAGTGAAGGAATACACTGAGGAATTCTATCGACTGAACATCAAAGCAAGTCATCGGGAGAGCGATGATGAGAAGGTAGCCAGATATCTGAATGGTTTGAGATACGACATTCAGGATGAATTAATCATGACAACCATAAGAAAGGTTGAAGATGCTTACTAGATGGCTCTAAAAGCCGAGGAGAAGCTGAGCCGTAAGAAAGGTCAGCGAGGGCGAGGCAGAAGTCAGCCCAGAGGCAAGGCAGTTGCCCAGAAGAAATATCAGAATCCCAAGGAGGAATGGAAGAAACATCAGGGTAAAGTTGAAAGAGGTGGAACCTCACAGCGAGGACAACAATATGATGAGTGATGTAGATGTCACCCAGGCACGTCCGCGATCATCAAGACCTTCTCTTCCTTAGGCCCGAAGAGCTAGAATGCTCTTCCAAAACCCCTTTCAGGACTTTGTCACCCACAGAACACTCTTTTGTGACCTCCCTCCTTGAATTCGGGAAATCGGACCTCGTTGTATCGCAAGACCTAAAGGCACAGATCCGGGTCTCACAAAACCCTGAAACCCGATGAGTATATACCAAGCCTTCCCTTACTCTTGTCGGGAATTTATCCATTGGGAAATCAGCCTTTACGAGGTCGTGGATCCCACACCTCACGGATTCCTGATTCCCGAACTCCGATGCCACTTGTCCTCCTTTACTGTGCTCGGTGGTCCCCACATGCTAACCACTGGGTGCCAAGAAATCATCACTCACGATCTCGCAACCACTGGTGCAAACGTTTTCACTTCTAACTCGCGATCCTCTGAGCTCGAGATATGTCGATGCCACCTGTCTTCCACTAGCACTAACAGTGGCCCACGTGACACCTCTGTCGGGATATCGCACTTCATGGTTTCGAGCTGCAAGTTTCTTATTCTCTTACAAACCCCGATTCTCCAATCCCCGACTCCTCGATATCTCCTGACACACGTCTCACACGATCGACGGTTCTAAACCTATCGGAATATTGCCCCTCACAATATCAGAATATTTGCTATGCCAACTTGGGACTTCAACTCACGATTACCCGATACACGATGTCATGTGTAGATCCAATGACTCCCTTTGTCTCGGATCAATGACTCTACTCGCGTCGGAAAATCGCTAATCGCGATTCCGTTTTACAAAAAATCCTCAACCACGGAACCTCTGATGTCCCGAATTTTGAACCTCCAGAGTCTTCTCTGCTCCTCCAGGCTTAAAACTTGTGCAACTTTTCGAAGGTCTGGCGGCTGTTGGGACTTCGCTAATATTCTTGCGAATCCTGGCCGTCGATTTCTCCTCTTTGGAATCCTCCTGCTCTAAAGCTCCTTCCTGCTCAAACCTTCTTCGAACCACCTCCTGATTTCTCCTCCACGGTGTCATGAAGGAACTATTCCTCCTGAGCTTTTCGACTCCGATTCCTTTAGAGAGACTTTGCACACACTCTTCATGCTCGACCTTCAACAACTCCCCTAGTGTTGAGTCTTTCAGACTCTGTGCACCTCCGACAACAGTAGTCTCTATCCTTCTTTTGCTCAGATTAACAACTGAGACTTTTAATTCCACCTGTGCGCTCTTCGCACGGCTTCCACAATAACCCTATAACTTCTGGTTGAATGAGAATAAGTGTTTAACTATCGAGCCTTCATCAATGCACTCCTGCGGATGAATTCAACTGCACTCTATGCAGGAATCTCTTGGCTCATACAGAGAAACAATTGAAACTTATTCTCTTCTCTCTCTCACTAAGACTTCAGTTTGAGATCCTGAAATCATATGCACAGCATATTCAAAGCAAATGCATGACCAGAAAGAAAACATTCATGAGCACATAAAAAACATACACAGAGAAACAACACCAGCCATGAAATTGAATCAAAGACTCTCTTCTATTAATTCAAATCTGTACATGGGGGTTCTTCATACAATTCTCTGCTTGCTCTTCTCTTCTGAATGCCTAATTCTGAATGGATAATAATCCAGGATAATGTTACAATGTACAAAGGAGGGTGTCTATATCCATTTTCCCTCTCGAACTCTAAAACTGTCTAATCTGGAAATAAAATCCTATCTACCTGCATTAAATATATTAAATGCCCTCCTATCTACTAAGGACGAGATATTAAAGGCTCAAGGTCCCCTTTACAATACAAGTGCACCATCTCTTAATGATTCATTGAAGACTTGCGCAACAACCCCAAAGCACTTTTCAAAATTTTGGGTTTGTTTTCCCAACTGACCTCCGCTTGATGTGCTGGCTCGCTTTCTGAGTTGGAGATGCTCCTGCATCATACTCCTCGGCTTGAAAACTTTCATGGGATCCTTTCCATGAGCTCCCACACGGTCTGTCCATGCTTTTGAATCACTGCTTCATTTTCCCATCTAGCATCTTCCACTGGGTGATTCTTCCATTTGACCAGGTACTCGAAATACTGCTTTCGCCTGGTCTTCTTTCCCACTCGCTTGTCCAATACGCACTCCATTTGTGGCTTGTCTGCAATCGCCATCTGCTTCTGCCACTGGATCATTGGCTCCTCAGTTGTATTTTTTGCTTCTCCAGCCCTGTATGGATATAAATCTGCAATATTAAATATCAGAGATATTCCGATGCCCTCCGACAACTCAATCTCATAAGCATTCTCTCCGAATTTCTTTAGGACTTTGCAGGGTCCAATATTCTTCATCTTGAGCTTGTTATATGTTCCCCTCGGGAACCTTTCCTTCCTCAGATGTGCTAGAACAAGATCACCAACCTCGAACTGAAGTTGTCTCCGATGTTGATCTGCTCTGCGTTTATACTCCTGATTTGAGTCTATCAGTCGCTGCTTCACCTTGATGTGAAGTTCCTTCATCGCTTCAGCGAATTCCTCTGCACTCGCACTGCTAGTCGTAGCCTGTTCTGACTCCCTGAGTTCAGAAATTCCCCTCGGTTGTGTCCCATACACAATTTGAAATGGACTTTTTCCTGTACTCTGATTCACAGAATCATTGTCTGAAAACTCTGCCTGTGGCAATATGTTGTCCCAGCTGCTATGGTGCTCTGTCACCAAGCTCCTCAGCAAGTCTCCAAGACTTTTGTTGACCACTTCTATTTGTTCGTCTGTCTGCGGATGATATGATGAACTAAACACCAAGTTAGTTCCTAGCTTCTTCCATAGCATCCTCCAAAAATGACCTATGAATTTTGTATCCCTGTCCGAGACTATGCTTCTCGGCAATCCATGAAGTCTAACAACCTCTTTGAAAAACAAATTCACGATGTGGGTCGCATCGCAGGTCTTCTGACACAGAATAAAATGTGCCATCTTCGAAAACCTGTCTACCACCACAAAGATGGAATCAACCCCTCTCTACATTCTCGGCAAACCCAATACAAAATCCATGCTGATCTCCTCCCATGGTCTCTCCGGTATGGGCAATGGCTGATAAATACCTGCATTCTGTTTCCGCCCCTTCAAATGTTGACAAATTCGACACCTGTCAACAAATCTTTTGACATCTGCTCACATGCCTGGCCAAAAATACAATTCGCTCAGCTTCACGAATGTCTTATCGTGGCCAAAATGTCCTACCAAGCCTCCACTGTGTTTTTCCTTCACCAAGTTCTCCCTCATGGAGAAAATTGGAATACACAGTTGATTGCCTCTGAATAGCAATCCCTCCTGGATCATGTAATCTATCCATGGGCTCCGATCTCTGAGAATTGGATTCTCAGCTGCTTCATACGCTTCTGCAAAATCTGCGTCTCCTTTGTACATGTCCTTTAGATTCTCAAAACCCAATGTTTTGACTCTGAACTCCTGCAACAATAAACACTTCCTTCTCAAAGCATCAACCACTTTGTTGGCAGTTCCTGAAATGTGTTTGATCACAAATGCGAAATTCTGCATATACTCTACCCATTTTGCATGTTTCTGGTTCAACTTCTCCTGTTGACTCACAAACTGCAATGCATGATTATCACTGTACAATACAAATTCTTTTGGGATAAAGTAATTCCTCCACTTCTTCAATGCCTGTATGATGGCATAAAACTCTTTGTCATACGTGGATTATTTCAGCTTTGCTTCATCCATCTTCTCACTGAAATATGCAATGGGTCTGTCCTCCTGACTTAAGACCACTCCTATGGCATATCCGCTTGCATCACATTTCACTTGAAAATTCTTTTTGAAGTCTGGCACAACCAACACTGGTCGTTCCATGATCTTTCGCTTCAACAGATTGAATCTCTTCTCAGCCTCTGCTGTCCAATGAAAAGACTTGTGTCACTTCTTCACTGTGTCCATCATTGCTGCGCTAATTCCACTGAAATTCCTGATGAATTTCCGGTAGAAACTAGCTAACCCGTGGAAACTTCTCACCTCGAAAACATTTCTCGGCGATGGCCAATTCTTGATCACTTCCACTTTACTCGGATCCATTTTCAACTCATTTGTTGAAATAACAAAACCCAAATAAATGAGCTCTGTCTTCATAAATGAGGACTTCTTCATATTAATAACCAGCTTCTCCTGCTGTAGCTTTCTCATCACAATGGCCAAATGTTTCAAATGTTCAACCTTCATCTTACTGTAGATCAATATATCATCCATATATACGACTACAAATTTCCCGATAAATTCCCTTAGGACTTCATTCATCAGCCTCATGAATGTGCTCGGCGCATTTGTCAAACCAAACAGCATGACTAGCCATTCGTTCAAACCTTCGTTTGTTTTGAATGTCGTCTTCCATTCATAACCTTCCCTCATGCGAATCTGGTGATATCCGCTCTTCTGATCAATATTCGAAAAATAATTTGCCCTACTCAGGTAATCCATCAGATCATCCATCCTCGGCAGTGGAAATCTGTATCTGATGGTAATTTTGTTAATCGCCCTTGAATCGGTGCACATTCTCCAACCTCCATCCTTCTTCGGACTAAGCACTGTTGGAACAACACACGGACTCAGGCTTTCCCTGACCAGTCCTTTATCCAGCAGCTCTTGTACCTTCCTTTTGAATTCTTCATTCTCCTGCGACGTCAACCTATACACAACTTTGTTCGGCAAACTGGCTCCGGGTATGAGATCAATGTGATGACTCACACTCCTCATCGATGGCAACGAACGAGGTAATTTGTCCACGATGATGTCAGCGAACTCTCCCAGTAGTTCCTGAATCTTAATTGGTAAGTCATCCACTCTCGTGCTAGTCGGGACAATTCTTGGTTTCCTGACCACAAAGAATTGTGGATCTTCCTTCTTCTCCATCTCTGTGAGAAGTTCCTTCCCACTCATGAGAAGTATGGTGTTGCTTACTTCCAGTTTCACTTCTTTATCCTTTATCGGAAGCAGTCTGTGTGTCCTCCCATCCTTCTCTAAAGTATATGTGTTCATCCTCCCATCATGAACCACATTTCGGTCATATTGCCATGGTCTACCTAGTAACAAATGACACACATCCATGGGAATGACATCACACAAGACTTTATCATTATATCCCCCAATTTTAAATTCAACTAAACATTGTTTAGTAACACTCACCTGATGAACCTTCTGTAGCCATGAGACTTTATATGGACTTGGGTGATCAGTTGTCTCCAGCTCCAACTTCTCCACCATCTTGGTTGAAACGATATTATCAGTGCTTTCGCTGTCCACGATAACCTTGCACTTCTTATCCTTGGTTTTGCAGGCTGTCCTGAACAGTCTGGTCCTCTGAGTGGAACTTTCCTGCACCTCTTTCTCAGGTGTCAAAAGGAATTTTCGCATCATAAGTGAGCTTCCGCTTTCTGCACCTTCTGCTTCAGCGTCTCACCTCTGTGCTTCAGTGATGTGAGTTTCTCCTCTGTCCTTTTTCTTATCTGGACAGTCAACTGCCTTGTGTCCATCCTTTCCACACGTGAAGCATGTGATTACTCCACCTTGGCCTCTTCCTCTTCCTCTGGTACAAGGAAAAGTGTTTGCATCAACACAATCTCCTCTCTGTTCATTATGTTGTCTCCTCGGCTCAGCATATTGTTGTCCTCAGTGTGAGGTTCCACCTCTCTCAATATTACCCTGAGGTTTCTTCCATTCATCCTTGGGCTTCTGATATTTCTCCTAGGCAACTGCCTTGCCTCTGGGCTAACTTCTGCCTTGCCCTCGCTGGCTTTGCTTGCAGCTCAGCTTCTCCTCGGCTTTCAGAGCCATCTGGTAAGCATCCTCAACCATTCTAATAGTTGTCATGCTTAGTTCATCCTGAATGTCGTATCTCAGACCATTCAGGTATATAGCAACCTTCTCATCATCGCTCTCCTGATGACCTGCTCTGATGTTGAGCTTGTAAAACTCTTCGGTGTATTCCTTCACAATCATCAATTTCTGCCTCAGGTTCTACATTCTCCTAAACAATGTGATCTGATAATCCCTTGGG
>ML787938.1:204709-221745 GCA_009831015.1 Picea engelmannii | reverse complement strand
TCCAGACTTCCTTCATAGACTGGAATGTCCATTTTGGTCTTTGAACGCATCCGAGCGATAGCCTTAATTAACCGCTCGTTGGCTGCATCTTCAGCTGCAACTTCTCCTTGTGGTTCAGCTTCAACCTCATTGTCGGAATCACTAAGATCCCCTGCACCGGCTGTGCATCTTTGAGAGGTTTCCATCTCCTCGAGTCTCACTCTGAGATCTCGTATCTGTCTTTCCATCTCTGGATTCCCTGCCGGCCTACCTCTCCTTCTCACCTCCCTGTCCTTTGGGTCGGGTGATTGTCTTTCACTTCTGGGCGGCATGGCGATTTNTTCTCCTCTGCTACAGAAAACAGAGAGAATTCCTTTCTCTGATACCACTCTGACACAGACGTCACCCAGGCAGGTCCGCGATCACCAGTACCTTCTCTTCCTTAGGCCCGAAGAGCTAGAATTCTCTTTCAAAACCCCTTTCGGGACTTTGTCACCCACAGAACACTCTTTTGTGACCTCCCTCCTTGAATTCGGTAAATCGGACCTCGCTATATCGCGAGACCTAAAGGCACAGATCCAAGTCTCACAAAACCCCGAAACCCGATGAGTATATACCAAGCCTTCCCTTTCTCTTGTTGGGAATTTCTCCATCGGGAAATCGGCCTTTATGAGGTCGTGGATCCCACACCTCACGGATTCTCGATTCCCGAACTTCGATGCCACTTGTCCTCCTTTACTGTGCTTGGTGGTCCCCACACGCTAACCACGGGGTGCCAAGAAATCGTCACTCACGATCTCGCAACCTCTGGCACAAACCTTTGCACTTCTAACTCGTGATCCTCCGAGCTCGCGATATGCCGATGCCACTTGTCTTCCACTAGCACTAACAATGGCCCATGCGACACCTCCATTGGGATATCGCACTTCGCAGTTTCGAGCTGCAAGTTTCTTATTCTCTTACAAACCCCAATTCTCCGATCCCTGACTCCTCGGGATCTCCTGACACGTGTCTCACACGATCGACGGTTCTGAACCTATCAGAATATCGCCCCTCGTGATATCGTGATATTTTCTACGCCAACTTGGGACTTCAACTCACGATTACCCAATACGCGATGTCACGTGCAGATCCAGCGGCTCCCTTTGTCTCGGATCAACGACTCTACTCGCGTCGGAAAATCGCTAATCGCGATTCCGTTTTACAAAAATTCCTCAACCACGGAACCTCCGATGTCCCGAATTCCGAACCTTCGGAGTCTTCTCCGCTCCTCCAGGCTTAAAACCTATGCAAATTTTCGAAGGTCTGGCGGCTGTCGAGACTTCGCTAATCTTCTTACGAATCCTGGCCTTCGATTTCTCCTCTTTGGACTCCTCCCGCTCTAAAGCTCCTTCCTACTCAAACCTTCTTCGAACCACCTCCTGAGTTCTCCTCCACGGTGTCACGAAGAAACTATTCCTCCTGAGCTTGTCGACTCCGATTCCTTCAGAGAGACTTTGCACACACTCTTCGTGCTCGACCTTCAACAACTCCCCTAGTGTTGAGTCTTTCAGACTCTGTGCACCTCCGACAACAGTAGTCTCTAGCCTTCTTTTGCTCAGATTAACAACTGAGACTTTTAATTCCGCCTGTGTGCTCTTCGTACGGCTTCCACAACAACCCTATAACTTCTGGTTGAATGAGAATAAGTGTTTAACTATCGAGCCTTCATCAACACACTCTTGCGGATGAATTCAACTGCACTCTATGCAGGAATCTCCTGGCTCAGACAGAGAAATAATTGAAACTTATTCTCTTCTCTCTCTCACTAAGACTTCAATTTGAGATCCTGAAATCATATGCACAGCATATTCAAAGCAAATGCATGACCAGAAAGCAAACATTCATGAGCACATAAACAACATACACAGAGAAACAACACCAGCCATGAAATTGAATCAAAGACTCTCTTCTATTAATTCAAATCTGTACATGGGGGTTCTTCATACAATTCTCTGCTTTCTCTTCTCTTCTGAATGAATAATAATCCAGGATAATGTTACAATGTACAAAGGAGGGTGTCTATATCCATTTTCCCTCTCGAACTCTAAAACTGTCTAATCTGGAAATAAAATCCTATCTACCTGCATTAAATCTATTAAATGCCTTCCTATCTACTAAGGACAAGAGCTTAAAGGCTCAAGTTCCCCTTTACAATACAAGTGCGCCATATCTTAATGATTCATTGAAGACTTGTGCAACAATCCCAAAGAACTTTTCAAAATTTTGGGTTTGTTTTCCTAGCTGACCTCTGCTTGATGTGTTGGCTCACTTGCTGAGTTGGCGATGCTCCTGCATCACTGAGCAGAGGGGACATCATAATGAGCAGAGAGGAGATTATGCTGACGCAAACACTTTTCCTCGTACCAGAGGTAGGGGAAGAGGCCGAGGTGGAGTAATCACATGCTTCACATGTGGAAAGGATGGGCACAAGTCATTTGAGTGTCCAGAGAAAAATAAGGATAGTGGAGAAGCTCACATCGCTGAAGCGCAGAGGAAAGATGCTGAAGCAGAAGGCGCAGAAAGAGGAAGCTCACTTCTGATGTGAAAAGTCCTTTTGACACCTGAGAAAGAGGTGCAGGAAAGTTTATCTCAAAGGACCAGACTGTTCAAGATAGCTTGCAAAACCAAGGATAGGAAATGCAAGGTTATCGTGGATACCAGAAGCACCAATAATCTCGTTTCAACCGATATGGTGGAGAAGTTGGAGCTGGAGACAACTGATCACCCGAGTCCATATAAAGTCTCATGGCTACAGAAAGGACATCAGGTGAGTGTCACTAAACAATGTTTAGTTGACATCAAGATAGGAGGATATAATGATAAAATACTCTGTGATGTCATTCCCATGGATGTATGTCATTTATTGTTGGGTAGACCATGGAAATATGACAGAAATGTGGTTCATGATGGGAGGATGAACACATACACTTTAGAGAAGGATGGGAGGACACATAGATTGCTTTTGATAAAGGATGAGGAAGTGAAACCGGAAGTAAGCAACACAATACTTCTCATGAGTGGGAAAGAGCTTCTCATGGAGATGGAGAAGAAAGAAGATCCACAATTATTTGTGGTCAGGAAACCAAGAGTTGTTTTGACCAGCACAAGAGTGGATGATTTGCCGGAAGAAATTCAGGAACTATTGGAGGAGTTCGCTGACATAGTGGTAGACGAATTGCCTCATTCGTTGTCGCCGATGAGGAGTGTGAGTCATCACATAGACCTCATACCAGGAGCCAGTTTGCCAAACAATGCTGTGTACAGGTTGACGCCGCAGGAGAACGAAGAAGTCAAAAGGCAAGTGCAGGAACTGCTGGATAAAGGACTGGTCAGGGAAAGTTTAAGTCCGTGTGTCGTTCCAACGGTACTAAGCCCAAAGAAAGATGGAGGCTGGAGAATGTGTATAGATTCCAGAGCCATTAACAAGATAACCATCAGGTACAGATTTCCACTACCGAGAATGGATGATCTGATGGATTGCCTGAGTGGGGAAAATTATTTTTCGAAGATAGATCTGAAGAGCAGATATCATCAGATTCGCATGAGGGAAGGAGATGAATGGAAGACGACATTCAAGACAAACGAAGGTTTGTACGAATGGCTGGTCATGTCGTTTGGATTGAAAAACGTGCCGAGCACATTCATGAGACTGATGAATGAAGTCCCGAGGGAATTCATCGGAAAATTTGTAGTCGTATATCTGGATGATACACTGATCTTCAGTAAGACAAGGGCTGAACATTTGAAGCATTTGGCCATTGTGATGAGGAAGCTACAGTAGGAGAAGCTGTTGATTAATATGAAGAAGTCCTCATTTATGAAGACAAAGCTCATTTACTTGGGTTTTTTCATATCGACAAATGAGTTGAATATGGATCCGAGTAAAGTGGAAGTGATAAAAAATTGGCCATCACCGAGAAACGTTTTCGAGGTCAGAAGTTTTCATGGACTGGCTAGTTTCTACTGAAATTTCATCAGGAATTTCAGTGGAATTAGCGTAGTGATGATGGAAATGGTGAAGAAGAGACATAAGTCTTTTCATTGGATAGCGGAGGCTAAGAAGAGCTTCAATCTTTTGAAGCGGAAGATAATGGAACGACCAGTGTTGGTGTTGCCGGACTTCAAGAAAACATTTCAGGTGAAATGTGATGCAAACGGATATGCCATAGGAGCAGTCTTAATCCAGGAGGACAGACCAGTTGCCTATTTCAGTGAGAAGTTGGATGAAGCAAAGATGAAATACTCCACGTATGATAAAGAGTTTTATTCCATCATACAGGCTCTGAAGAAGTGGAGACATTATTTAATCCCGAAGGAATTTATCTTGTACAATGATAATCATGCATTGCAGTTTGTGAGTCAACAAGATAAGTTGAATCAGAAGCATGAAAAATGGGTAGAGTATATGCAGAATTTCACGTTTGATATCAAACACATTTTAGGGACTGCTAACAAAGTGGTTGATGCTTTGAGCAGGAAATGTCTGTTGTTGCAGGAATTTCGAGTCAAAACGTTGGGTTTTGAAAATCTTAAAGATATGTATGCAGGTGATGCAGATTTTTCAGAAGCATATGAGGCAGCTGAGAATCCAGTTCTTAGAGACAGAAGCCCATGGATAGACTACATGATCTAGGAGGGATTGTTGTTCAGAGGCAATCAACTGTGTATTCCAATTTTCTCCATGAGAGAGAACTTGGTGAAGGAGAAACACAGTGGAGGCTTGGTAGGGCATTTTGGCCACGACAAAACATTCACAAAGCTGAGTGAATCATATTTTTGGCCACGCATGCGAGCAGATGTCAAGAGGTTTGTTGGCAGGTGTCGAATTTGTCAACATTCAAAGGGGAGGAAATAGAACGCGGGTTTTTATCAGCCATTGCCCATACCAGAGAGACCATGGGAGGCGATCAACATGGATTTTGTATTGGGTTTGCCGAGGATGCAGAGAGGTGTTGATTCCATATTTGTGGTGGTGGACAGGTTTTCTAAGATGGCACATTTTATTCCATGCCACAAGACCAGTGATGCGACCCACATCGCAAATTTGTTTTTCAAAGAGATTGTGCGACTTCATGGATTATCGAGAAACATAGTCTCGGACAGGGATACAAAATTCATAGGTCATTTTTGGAGGACGCTATGGAAGAAGCTAGGAACTAACTTGGCATTTAGTTTAGCTTATCATCCACAGATGGATGGGCAAACAAAGGTGGTGAACAGAAGTCTGGGAGAATTGCTGAGAAGCTTGGTGATGGAACACCATGGCAGCTGGGACAATATATTGACATAGGCAGAGTTTGCATACAACGATTCAGTGAATCAGAGTATAGGAAAGAGTCCATTTCAGGTTGTATATGGGATGCAGCTGAGAGGAGTTTCTAAACTGCGAGATTCAAAACAGACTGCGACTAGCAGTGCTAGTGCAGAGGAATTCATGAAGGCGATGAAGGAACTTCACAACAAGGTGAAGCAGAGACTGAAAGATTCAAATTAGGAATATAAGCTCAGAGCAGATCAACATCGGAGACAACTTCAGTTCGAGGTTGGTGATCTAGTTCTGGCACATCTGAGAAAGGAAAGGTTCCCGAGAGGAACATACAAGAAGCTGAAAATGGAGAAAATTGGGCCATGCAGAGTCCTAAAGAAATTCAGAGAGAATTCTTATGAGATTGAGTTGCCGGATGGCATCAAAATATCTCCGATATTCAATGTGGCAGATTTATACCTATACAGAGCTGGAGAAGCAGAGACTGGAACTGAGGAACCAGTGATCCAGTGGCAGAAGAAGATGCCGATAGCAGAAAAGCCACAGATGGAG
The DNA here is from genome assembly GCA_009831015.1 of Picea engelmannii. NCBI lineage: Eukaryota > Viridiplantae > Streptophyta > Pinopsida > Pinales > Pinaceae > Picea > Picea engelmannii. Next base: position 215,906 of record ML787938.1, on the reverse strand, counting down.
TGCATACTGGACAAGAGAGTGGGTAAAAAGACCAGAAGAAAAGAATACTATGAGTATCTGATCAAGTGGAAAAATCACCCAGTAGAAGATGCCAGCTGGGAAAATGAAGCAATGATACAGAAGCATGGATAGACCGTGCAGGATCTCATGGACAGGAGCCCATGAAAGTTTTGAAACCGAGGAGTATGATGCAGGAACATCGCCAACACAACAAGCGAGCCAGCGTGGAGCGAAAGACAGCTGGATAAACCAGCTCACACTTTTTGGAAATACTTTGGGAATGTTGCGTAATCTTAAATGAATCATTTAAGAGACAGCGCACTTGTATATTGTAATGGACCTTGAGCAGATAGCTCTCATCCTTAGGTAGATGAGGCATTTAAAATAGTTAATGCTGGTGGATAGAATAATTAAGTCTAGATTTGATAGTTTAGAGTTCGAGAGGGAAAATGGATATAGACACCCTCATTGTATCATTGTAACATTATTGAAAAGAAGAGCAAGAAGAGCAAGTAGAGAACTGTGTAGAGAACACCCATGTATAGGTATTGAATTAATAGAAGAAAGCTGATGCAGGAGCATCTACGTCGTCATGAACCGAGCAGCGTGGAGGGAAGAGAAGGACAGCTGGACAACACCAGCGCATACATTTTGAATTACTTTGAAAAGATTGTTTCGCTGTCGTTTGAATGAATGCATTCATATGAAGCGCACTTGTATTGTAATGTAGATAAGAAGACATTAAATGGTTTTAATGCTATTAGATAGGGTTAGCTGTAGATTAGACAGTTTCACTTCTAGGAGGGAAAATGAATTTAGGCACCCTCCTTGTATTATTATGGGGATAATTCAGCATTAGCATAGAAGAGCAGAAAAAAGAGCAAGCAGAGAACTTGTGAAGAACACCCATGTACAGATTGAATTAATAGAAGAAAGCCCTTGATTCAATTCCATGGTTGTGTTTGAATTGTGTGTGTTGTTGATGTTATGCTGTTGCATACTTGCTTCTCTTTATGGTTATCTTCTATATGCTGCATATGTGATTGCATATCAGGTTCGAAACCTGAGAGAATGAGAAATGAGTTTCAATTGTTTCTCTGTTTGAGCCAGGAGATTCCTGCATAGAGTGCAGTCGAATTCCTCCGCATAGAGTGCGTTGAGGAGGCTAAGCAGTTAAACTCTTGTTCTCATTTGCCCAGAGTGAATTCGGTTGTTAGAGGCCTTCCAGGGTCATGCAGGCTGGACGAGGTCTCAGAATTGTGATTCCGAGCTAAGGCATTGATAGACTGTTGTTGCAAGAGTGCGCAAGGCAGAGGAGACTTAAACACTTAGTGCGTTTGAAGTAAAACCGCAAAGAGTGCGTGCAGGGAGTTTCCAGAAGGAACCTAGAAGCCGTAAAGGCTCAGGAGGGTTAGTTCCTTTTCCTTCGCTTACACAGGTGAAGGTGGTAAAGCGGATAACTCTTCAAGAGGAAGAGAATCAACGACTTGAAGCTGTCGAGTAAATATTTCAAACCCCGTAGACCGTCAGATCGCGGAGGAGATGCGAGGGAGTTAACTCACAGGTGCACGGAGGAGTCTGTTTGCCATTGCATATCGATATATCGGGGTTGGCGAGTGAAAGAGTTGCATGCACGTCGAAATCGCGAGTTGCGATCCCCCGATTTAATCGGAGCCGTCGATCATCGGAGGGACAGGTGGCACGATATCTCGAGGAGTCGGGACTCGGCACTTCGACGTTTTCAAAAGTCGAAGGGAGCATGGAGAAACAACGAAGCCCCGAGTTGCGACGGGTCCCACAGAGACGGAGTGGAGGACAACACGTGGCATCGCACATCGACGTTCGGGGTACTGAGAGGTGAATAAATCACCCCTTTTCATCTATCGATTTCCTGATAGGGAAATCCCCGATACACAGGAGTGTTGACCATTGACATCGGGGATCGGGAGTTGGAGTTTCATATTGCACGGGAAGTGCACCCAAGGTCCGCGAATCCGCGAAACCCAATTTCCCGACAGGCGAAAGGGGAGATCGCCGAGAAGTGTACTGTGGGTAAAGAACTCCTGAGAGAGTTGGAAGGGTTGTTGACTCTTCGGGCCGACTTGGAGAAGGTCCTGGTGGAGCGACCGGCTGCTGTGAGAGCAGGGTTGCATCAAGAGTGGTATAAGAGCCTGAAGATCTTGTCTATATATTGCAGACGAGAGGAGAGGAGGAGTGAAGGAGGAAAGGAAAGCACTCTGATACTCACGACTTGTGTCAAGAGTGGTATCAGAGCGGGTTACAAAGTTCTCTTTGTTCAGGTAGCAGAGAGAAGCAGATTTCACCATGCCACCCAGAAGGGAGAGGCAATCTCCTGATCGTGAGGACAGGGATGCGTGAAGAAGGGGTAGGCCAGCAGGAAATGCTGAGATAGAGCGAGAGATGAGAGATCTCCGAGCTAGAATTGAAGAAATGGAGACCACCCAGAGACGTGGTGTTGGTGCAGTAGAGTTCAGTGACCCCGAGATTGAAGAGGANTGGACATGTTGAAGAAGAAGTCGCGGCAGAGGATGCATCAACCGGGCTGATTAGAGCCATTTCGAGGATGAGCTCGAAGACGAAGATGGATATTCCCGTCTATGGGGGAAGTCTAGATGCAGAAGAATTGCTGGATTGGATCCGAGCATTGGATACATACTTTGATTACGAAGATATCGAAGGAGACAAGAAAATAAGGCATGCTGTTACCAAACTAAAAGGACATGCAGCCTTATGGTGGGACGAGCTGCAAGCGGATAGGCATTCCAAAGGAAAACAGAAGATAAAGAGCTGGGATCGAATGATCGCCAAGATGAAGGCGAAGTTCATCCCGAGAGATTACCAGATCACACTGTTCAGGTGCATGCAGAACCTGAGACAGAAGCTGATGACGGTGAGAGAATACACCGAAGAATTCTACAGGCTCAACATCAGAGCGGGTCATCGGGAGAGTGATGACGAAAAGGTGGCGAGATACATAAATGGTCTCAGGTATGATATTCAGGATGCATTGAGCATGCTGACCATCCGCACAGTTGAGGATGCGTACCAGATGGCTCTAAAGGCCGAAGAGAAGCTGAGCCGCAAGTAGGGACAGCGAGGGCGGGGCAGAAGCCAGCCCAAAAGAAAGACAGTTGCCCAAGAGAAAACACAAAGGCCCAAGGAGGATTGGAGGAGACCTCAGGGGAAAACTGAGAGAGGTGGAACCTCACAGTAGAAGCAACAAACTTCTGAGCCGAGGAGGTAGCAAGATGATCAGCAAGGAGGATATGCTGACGTGAACACCTTTCCTCGTACCCGAGGTCGAGGAGGAGTTATCACGTGTTTTACATGTGGTAAAGACGGACATAAGGCCGTTGACTGTCCAGAGAGGAAGATGGACAGAGGAAAAAATCACGTCGCAGAGGCGCAGAGGCGAGACGTTGAGGATGAAAACACTAGAAGTGGGGAGTCACTGATAGTGCACAAGGCTCTCTTGAAACCTAAGAAAGAGGTGGACAGCTCAATGCAGAGATGCAGACTGTTCCGGACAACTTGCAAAACCAAGGGCTGGAAATGCAAGGTCATAGTGGACAGCGGAAGCACTGATAATCTCGTTTCGACCGAGATGGTGGAAAAGCTGGGGCTGAAAACGAACAAACACCCGAGTCCATACAAGGTGACATGGCTGCAAAAAGGACACCAGGTATGTGTTACAAAGAAATGCTTGGTCAATTTTAAAATGGGTGAATATAAGGATGAAATCCTGTGTGATGTCATTCCCATGGATGTCTGTCATGTTTTATTAGGTAGACCTTGGCAGTATGACCGACATGTTGTTCATGATGGGAGAATGAACACATACACCTTGGAGAAGGATGGGAGATCACATACATTGCATCCGGTAAAGGATAAGGAAGTGAAGCCGGAAGTGAGCAGTACCATACTTCTCATGAGTGGGAAGGAACTTCTTACAGAGCTGGAGAAGAATGCAGATCCACAATTCTTTGTTGTCAGGAAGCCAAGAATTGTCCTGACAAGCACAAGAGTGGACGACTTGCCGGAAGAGATTCAGGAACTGCTTGGAGAGTTCGCTGATATCATCGTGGACGAACTACCTCATTCGTTGCCACATATGAGGAGTGTGAGTCACCACATTGACCTCATACCCGGAGCAAGTCTAATGAATAAGGCAGCGTACAGGTTGACACCTCAAGAGAATGAGGAAGTCAAAAGGCAGGTACAGGATGTGCAGAATAAAGGACTTGTGAGAGAAAGTCTTAGTCTGTGTGTCGTTCCAACAGTACTGAGTCCGAAGAAGGATGGAGGCTGGAGGATGTGTACAGACTCCAGAGCGATAAATAAGATTACCATCAGGTACAGGTTTCCACTACCGAGAATGGATGACTTGATGGATTGCCTGATTGGGGCAAACTACTTTTCCAAGATTGATCTCAAGAGCGGATATCATCAGATCCGGATGAGAGAGGGAGATGAGTGGAAGACAACATTCAAAACAAATGAAGGTTTGTACGAATGGTTGGTCATGCCGTTTGGTTTGACAAACGCACCCAACACTTTTATGAGGCTGATGAATGAAGTCCTGCGGGAATTCATTGGTAAATTTGTAGTCGTATACTTGGACGACATACTGATTTTCAGCAAGACCAGGGCTGAACACCTGAGGCATTTGGCCATTGTGATGAGAAGATTACAGCAGGAGAAGTTGTTGATCAATTTGAAGAAGTGTTCCTTCATGCAGACAGAGCTCATTTATTTGGGTTTTGTAATTTCGGTAAATGAATTGAAGATGGATCCTGAGAAGGTTGAAGTAATCAGGAATTGGCCACCACCGAGAAATGTTTTTGAGGTAAGGAGTTTTCATGGACTCGCTAGTTTCTATAGAAAGTTCATTCGGAATTTCAGTGGAATTAGCGCTGCGATGATGGATACGGTGAAAAAGCGACATAAAGTTTTTCAATGGACAGTGGAGGCTGAAAAGAGCTTCAATTTGTTGAAGTGAAAGATAACTGAGCAACCAGTGTTAGTGTTGCCAGATTTTCAGAAGACCTTCCAAGTGAAGTGTGACGCTAGTGGATATGCTGTTGGAAGGGTCTTGAGTCAGGATGACAGGCCTGTGGTGTACTACAGCGAGAAGCTGGATGATGCGAAGCTGAAATACTCCACGTACGATAAGGAATTCTATGCCATCATATAGGCACTGAAAAAGTGGAGGCATTACTTGATACCCAAAGAATTTGTGTTGTACAGTGACAACCATGCATTGCAGTTCGTGAGCCAGCAAGAGAAGCTAAACCAGAAGCATGCGAAGTGGGTAGAATACATGCATAATTTTACATTTGTGATAAAGCACATTTCGGGGACTGCGAACAAGGTAGCTGACGCCTTGAGCAGAAAATGTTTATTACTGCAGGAGTTCAGAGTCAAGACTTTGGGTTTTGAGAATCTGAAAGATATGTATGCAGGTGACGCAGACTTTTGCGAGGCATACGAGGAAACCAAGAACCCAGTTCTCAGGGATAGGAGTCTATGGATTGACTACCTGATATAGGATGGATTGTTGTTTAAAGGCAATCAATTGTGCATTCCAGATTGCTCTATGAGAGAGAATTTGGCGAAGGAGAATCATAGTGGAGGCTTAGCAGGTCATTTTGGACATGACAAGACATTCGCCAAGCTGAGCGAATCTTATTATTGGCCTGGCATGCATGCTTATGTAAAGCGGTTGGTTGACAGGTGTAGGATATGTCAACATGCAAAAGGTCGAAAGCAGAACACAGGGTTCTATCAGCCATTGCCCATACCCGAGAGGCCATGGGAAGCCATCAGTATGGATTTTGTGTTGGGATTACCGAGAACTCAGCAAGGAGTTGATTCCATCTTTGTGGTGGTGGACAGGTTTTCGAAGATGGCACATTTCATTCCGTGTCATAAAACCAACGATGCAACCCACATCGCAAATTTATTTTTCAAAGAGATTGTGCGATTGCATGGATTGCCGAGAAGCATAGTCTCGGATCGGGATACCAAGTTCGTAGGTCATTTTTGGAGGACACTATGGAAGAATCTAGGGACTGACCTGGCATTCAGTTCTTCTTACTATTCGCAGATAGATGGGCAGACCGAAGTGGTCAACAGAAGCTTGGGGGATCTGTTGAGAAGTCTAGTGACCAAGCATCACAGCAGTTGGGATCAGATTCTACCACAGGCAGAGTTTGCATACAACGATTCAGTGAATCAGAGTACAGGTAAGAGCCTGTTTCAAATTTTGTATGGGACAAAGCCGCGAGGAGTATCTGAGCTCCGGGAGTCAGAACAGGCTGAAACTAGCAGCGCGAGAGCTGAGGAATTCGTTGAAGCAATGCAGGAACTTCACACACAGGTGAAGCAACAACTGATGAAGGCGAACCAGGAGTATAAGCGCAGAGCCGATTAGAGGAAAAGACAACTTCAGTTTGAAGTTGGAGACATGGTTCTAGCGCACCTGAGGAAGGAAAGGTTCCCAAGGGGGACGTATAACAAGCTCAAGATGAAGAAAATTGGACCTTGCAGAGTCCTGAAGAAGTTTGGGGAGAATGCATATGAGATTGAATTGCCGAGGGGCGTCGGGATATCTCCGATTTTCAATATTTCGGACTTATACCCATACAGGACTGATACAGTAGACACTAGAACCGAGGAACCAGTGGTCCAGTGGCAGAAGCAATTTCCAGTTGCACAGAAGCCAGAGATGGAGTGCATACTGGATAAAAGAATTGGAAGGAAGACCAGGAGAAAGCAATATTTTGAGTACCTGGTGAAATGGAGAAATCACCCAGTGGAGGATTCCAGCTGGGAACCAGAAGCAGTGATTCAAAAACACGGGAGAACCGTGCAGGAGTTCATGGACAGGATCCCATGAAATCTTTTGAGCCGAGGAGTATGATACAGGAGCATCTACGTCGTCATGAACCGAGCAGCATGGAGGGAAGAGAAGGACAGCTAGACAGCACCAGCGCATACATTTTGAATTACTTTGAAAATATTGTTGCGTCGTCGTTTGAATGAATGCATTCATATGAAGCGCACTTGTATTGTAATGTAGATAAGAAGACATTAAATGGTTTTAATGTTGTTAGATAGGGTTAGCTGTAGATTAGACAGTTTCACTTCCAGGAGGGAAAACGAATATAGGCACCCTCCTTGTATTATTATGGGGATAATTCAGCATTAGCATAGAAGAGCAGAAAAAAGAGCAAGCAGAGAACTTGTGAAGAACACCCATGTACAGATTGAATTAATAGAAGAAAGCCCTTGATTCAATTCCATGGCTGTGTTTGAATTGTGTGTGTTGTTGATGTTATGTTGTTGCATACTTGCTTCTCTTTAAGATTATCTTCTATATGTTGCATATGTGATTGCATATCAGGTTCGAAACCTGAGAGAATGAGAAATGAGTTTCAATTGTTTCTCTGTTTGAGCCAGGAGATTCCTGCATAGAGTGTAGTCGAATTCCTCCGCATAGAGTGCGTTGAGGAGGCTAAGCAGTTAAACTCTTGTTCTCATTTGCCCAGAGTGAATTCGGTTGTTAGAGCCATGCCAGGGTCGTGCAGGCTGGACGAGGTCTCAGAATTGTGATTATGAGCTAAGGCATTGATAGACTGTTGCTGCAAGAGTGCGCAAGGCAGAGGAGACTTAAACACTTAGTGCGTTTGAAGTAAAACCACAAAGAGTGCGTGCAGGGAGTTTCCAGAAGGAACCCAGAAGCTGTAAAGGCTCAGGAGGGTTAGTTCCTTTTCCTTCGCTTACACAGGTGAAGGTGGTAAAGCGGAGAACTCTTCAAGAGGAAGAGAATCGACGACTTGAAGTTGTCGAGTAAATCTTTCAAACCCCGCAGACCGTCAGATCGTGGAGGAGCTGCGAGGGAGTTAACTCGCAGGCGCACAGAGGAGTCCGTTTGCCATTGCATATCGGTATATCGGGGTTGGCGAGTGCAAGAGTTGCATGCACGTCTAAATCAAGAGTTTCGATCCCCCGATTTAATCGGAGCCGTCAATCATTGGAGGGACAGGTGGAACGAGATCTCGAGGAGTCGGGACTCGACACTTCAGCGTTTTCAAAAGTCGAAGGGAGCACGGAGAAACAGCGAAGCCCTGAGTTGCGACGGGTCCCACGGAGACGGAGTGGAGGACAACGCGTGGCATCGCACATCGACGTTCGGGGTACTGAGAGGTGAGTAAATCACCCCTTTTCATCTGCCGATTTCCCGATAGGGAAATCCCCGATACACAGGAGTGTTGACCGTTGACATCGGGGATTGGGAGTCAGAGTTTCATACTGCACGGGAAGTGCACCCAAGGTCCGCAAATCCGCGAAACCCGATTTCCCGACAGGCGAAAGGGGAGATCGCTGAGAAGTGTACTGTGGGTAAAGAACTCCTGAGAGAGTTGGAAGGGTTGTTGACTCTTCGGGCCGACTTGGAGAAGGTCCTGGTGGAGCGACCGGCTGCTGTGAGAGCAGGGTTGTGTCAAAAGATTTGATTCAATCTCATGGTTATGTGTCTATTCTCTGTGTTGATGTTGTTATGCTTATGAATATTTGCTTCCTATCATACATGTGCTTTTATATGCTGTGTATGTGATTTCATGAGTGAATTGAAGTCTAAGAAGGTGAATGAATGAGTTTCAATTGTTTCTCTAAGTGAGCCAGAAGATTCCTGCAGGGAGTGCAGTCGAATAGTCCGCAAGGAGTGCGTTGACAGAAGGGTTCATTTAGAGAAATATTTTGTTCTCATTTCCTCCAGAAGTGCAGATAGGCGCAGTGCCATGCAAGGAGTGCGCAGGCCAAGTGAAGCCTCAGAGTTGCGATTCTGAGCAAAGTATTGAAAGATTTCTGCTGCAGGAGTGCGCAGGGTCGAAATACTTCAACACTTAGAGAAAGTTGAAGATTTGCCGCAAGGAGTGCATGAAAAGTTCCTTTTAAGTAATTGGGAATCACAAGGAAGCTCAGGAGGAGTAGGCCTTCGAATTAATTTGAAGGATAAGTGTAGAGGAAGTTGTCATTGAAATTTCAGAGGAAGCATCGCAGGTTGGCGAGCAGACAACAAGTCTCATGGAGAGACATTTCTTCCTTTTCGTGGAATTGTGCGAGGAAGAACAGACGATCGAAATCCTTCGAGGAGATTTCACGAAGTTCCGTGGGGCGTGGATCTTGTAGAGGTGCAAGGAGTTTACGGCAGAATCGTTTAAGGATTCTAAGTCCAGGAGAGCAAAGTGCTAATACAAGTCGGTTAGAGTCGTTGTATTACTCGCGGGATCACCTATCGGGATCTCATGAGAAAAGTATCGAAGAATTGGCAATGAGAGGTGTGAAGTCGCGAGGTGCGATATCCCAATGGTGACGTAAGTCATGTGGGACCGTAGAAGTAAGTGGAGGACAGGTGGCAGAAATTGGAATCTCGCGAGTTTGGGCTCGCAAATTGAAAGCCCAAATATTTGAAGGTTCAATTCACGAGGCACGAGGTGGAAAAGGTGCGACAGTAGAATCTCAGAGTCTCGTCACATCAGGACTCGGAAGATGGAGAAATCTGTGGTTAAGGTTGCGAGTAGCGAGGGAGCGAGATCGCGAGTCTCCGCCTTTCGGCATCTCGTGTGTCGGGGTTTGGAAAGCTGAGCGCTTGGTGTCACGATAGTGCGAGGTCGTGAGTCTCGGCACTTCAGACCTCGGGAGTCGACGGGGAAGTTGTTAAACCTCGTGAGTAGCAAAGTCGCGAGGGAGCGAGGTCGCGACAGCGCGGAAGTCCCAAGAGAAGTGACGAGTGTGGATGGGTCAAGTCACACGTGCGCATTCGGAGTTTCAGTGCCCCGGGTATCGGGGGTTGTAGAACTAAAAGGTTGGTATTACGAGTAGCGAGTTCCGATTCCCCGAGAAGTTAAGGAAGGAAGGATCGCGCGAAGAAGAACCTGTGGGGTGAAGATTTCCCGATAGGGAAATAGAAGAACCGTTGAGTTCTTCGGGCCGAGGAGTGAGGAAGGTTTTGAGGAGGAAGCGGACATGCAAGTGAGGGTAGGTTAGCACCAATTTTACATGCACATATGATAAGTGTCAAGGTTTTGGGCTACTAACTTGGCTCTTTTCGCACGTGCCACTCCATTCTGTCACTACATAGATCTGTTGAAACACTTCCTTGCTGCAAGAACACTATCTATGAAGACATGAAGATACATGGGAAGTAGTGTAATGTGGAAGCTTCCTAGGCCTACTTTCCGGGTAACTAGAAGAGCAAGGCGATAGTATAAATACACCATGTCTACTGAAAGGACAAACTTTCCAGTTAAAAACACTTTGTAGTTAAAAACCATGAGTTAGCATACCTAAAAATATATGGTCTAACATATTAAATTTGTGTTCATCTTGGTAGGCAAGATAAACAAATTGTTTTTTTGTTTTTTGTTTTTTTCATTAGTTTTTCACCACATGCTATAGTTCTTCAAAAGAGAGGAAGAAAAAAAAACTAACAACACCAAAAGAGAGCATCTTGTTCCATCCCTACGAGGAAGAAAAACAAGCTAACAACACCAAAATCATAAATCGGGAGTGTGTACGACTCCCTGACCTTTTCCTTCTGATGGGACATGCGTGTTTAAAGGCTTCGGGGGACAAATTTCTAGGTTGGTAGGTTGATTCGAACCCATGTCTCATCCTGCATTATCCAGGACTGTGTGGAAATCAATAGCATTTGTGGATTCAAGTTTTAAATGCATATATATGTGCATTATCCAGGCCTATGCGGAAACCAACACCATTTTTGGATTCAAGTTTTAAATGCATAAATKCCAGATGTGGATTGATGCATTCAKTTTCTTACCTGTTGAGATTAACAACAACATTTTACCCATCAATATTTTTAAATAACACAAATACATTGTTAAAACTATTAATTATGTTATAACTGTGACATAATGTTTTTTAAATTCAAACCCTTTGTGAGAGGACTGTCCATAAATTAGAACCCTTTATAAAATTATTGTTCATACTTGCAGGCCCTTTGACAAATTTATTTCCTATGATAGGCCTAATACTTTTGTTCTGGAAGTACACAATCTATTGTCAACTCATCCTCTAAAAAGCACCGTGTTTTGAACTGATTTTGTTTCTAGCAATGTGCTACTCTTTATATGATTGCTTAGTGTGCAAACAA
>ML787938.1:180807-202762 GCA_009831015.1 Picea engelmannii | reverse complement strand
CATCTTTTATATTAGATGGGCTCCCAATGGGAGTGTTTATTGCCTATGGAGCTAAGGATGGGGGATTACTTAGTATAAAGGATGGTGTTATAGTTTTAACATGTTTTTCCAAAAATGTGATTTCATAGATGTGTTTTGTCTTTACAAAATGAGTCATTTATTCTCGATAGGGTTAAGGGGCATTGTTAAATATCGGTGTAATATAAAGGATTAATGTTCCTATATTGTAATAGGACCTAGAATATAGAGATATTTAGTCAAAATAATTATTTCATAACTTTGATACATCTTTATAAGTTAGTATTTATTTTGAACATGACCATAGGTAAAATTAAGCTTCACTGAAAAAATCCATGGAATTACACTGTAGTTGAAGATTCTTAAGATAGTGGGCAATGATCTAGGCCTTGCACTATAATGTAAAGAATAATGACAAACAAAATATTCTTAATAATTTATTAACTATTATTCTTAAATAATTTTTTTAAAATTCAAGTCAAAATGGTTTCCCCTCTAGCTTTGTGAAATTTTGACCTTCCTCATGTTGCCACTCTAAAGTTTATTTTTTATTTTGTTTTCTTAATAAATTATTATTAATAATAGTTATTATATATAAGGTTCACTTATACGAAAAATTGATAAAATTTAATTGTTAAGGATACATTTCATCCCAAAACAACTTAAATTAAATTCAAGTGATATTCAATTGACAACTTTATAATTATTTGTATTAATTAAATTTGGTCTCATGTGAACCATCATTATCATCATCATATTAATATATTACTAACTAATATAATAATATAGACTTAATCATTATTATATATAACTATTAAAATTAKAAAAATARTTATATTTATTTAACTTAGTCAAATAATTAKTGTATTGTTATTAAAWDTTTTRTCCAYACAAGATATAAAACCAACACATATTTTTAAATTCCATCATCATTGACATCTTTATCATCCTATTTAAAATAAAATTARTTCATCCCAAAACAACTTAAATTAAATTCAAGTGATATTCAATTGACAACTTTATAATTATTTTTATTAATTAAATTTGGTCTCAATGGATGTGAACCATCATTATCATCATCATATCAATATATTACTAACTAATATAATAATATAGACTTAATCATTATTATATATAACTATTAAAATTATAAAAATAGTTATATTTATTTAACTTAGTCAAATAATTATTGTATTGTTATTAAATTTTTTATCCACACAAGATATAAAACCAACACATATTTTTAAATTCCATCATCATTGACATCTTTATCATCCTCTTTAAAATAAAATTAGTTCATCCCAAAACAACTTAAATTAAATTCACGTGATATTTAATTGACAACTTTATAATTATTTTTATTAATTAAATTTGGTCTGAATGGAGGTTACCCATCATTATCATCATCATATTAATATATTACTAACTAATATAATAATATAGATTTAATCCTTATTATATATAACTATTAAAATTATAAAAATAATTATATTTATTTAACCTAGTCAAATAATTAGTGTATTGTTAATAAAAAAATTATCCACACAATATATAAAACCAACACATATTTCTAAATTACATCATCATTGATATATTTATCATCTTATTTAAAATAAATGTATATCTTAAATAGTCAACCAACTTCAAATAAGATCATTTTAATTTCAAGATCTCTATTACTCCATTTAACAACTTTAATATGAAAACTTAGCTCAAATTACTTTGGCATTCCCATTCACCTTCTTAGGGGGTATGCTAGTTTTTTAAATAGTGTCATCAAGAACATGTAGGAGTAACACAAAGCCATCAGAGTCTTGCACGACACCTCTTCTTTTTCAATCAAGGTGATGGAATATTGTTATCAAATCGTTTAATATCAGTCTCTTTCCACATTATTATGTTATTTAGTAAGTTTATTTTGTTATGTTATTTATTATTGAATAATTTAAAAATAAAATTTTATTTTACCAAGTTTATTAATTTGTATGAATTATTAAGTTTTATTTTATTAAAAAAATTAAAAACTAAATGGAATAAATTTTACTGAAAATATTTTTAATCTGATTTTCTAAAAAAATTAGCATTTTCAATATAACAAATGTTTTTTATTTAATGATGAAATTTATAAAAAAAACTTGTTATTTTATTAAAATTGTTTTTATATTTTATTTTGTATATTTAATATTTAAATCAATATAATTAAAACTTGTTATTTTATTTAAATTTTTTTAAGTAAAAAAGTGGGACCTTTCATATTAAAGCTTCATCCAAAAAGGAGGATACATGACACCTAGGAGCCAGGTGTCCTGCCTGTGTAGGAAACTAGGACACCTGGCTATCTCACTGTAACATGTCCAAAAATTATAGAGAACATAGTGCCACCCTGCCCGTAGGAAACCAGGGGGTATATTCGTGACTAACATCAGTTTGATAATACAGTTTCTAAGGCTATCCAGACTAACACCTAGAGGACTACTGTCCTGAGAAAATACAACAACAAACATAAAGAAAAGCATGCAGACTCTAAGACCTGTTAACCAGTGCTCTCCTTGTCGTTCTTCGCTTCTGCTGCACGGACTGGTATTGCAAATGGCTGTGCACTGGTAGGACATAGGCGTTTGGGCGTGTCGTTGGAATAAGTCGCATAAAGCATATCCAGACGCTGGCTTGCGCAGACCGCTTGGAATATTTGGTCTTCAACCAGACTTCTGACTTCAAATATGAGCTGCAACTGCTCCGGGAGTAAAAGAGGTGGCGAGGGCGGCCTCGGCTGCTTGTCATCTCGTCCCAGACATCCTGCGTCCTTAGCTGCACCAGTGTCCATCCACGACTCCTCTTTGATGATGCAATTTTCTGCGCAGGGGTCTGAGGAAGCTTTGGCGTAGGAGTCGGAGGAGTTCCTGCAGCGGGGAGTTGTTCCAGAACTGAAAATATAGGTGGGGGGGTCCCAATTATCAGGGACAGTAAACATTTTATTTTCTAAAAAAGCCGGTGGGAGCTGAATACTCAAGTCTTCTTCCACAATTGTGCCAGGAGGTGAACCTGCTGCCGGAGTTGCCTGTCGTCGTTGCTGCCTAGCTAGAGTCACTGTGCATTTGAATTCTCGGTGTCGTTTCCTTCTGGAGGCGGCTGCATACCAGCCAACCCCTCTGTGGGGTCGCCCCCTCAATCGCGGCATGACTGGAATGAAGGTTAGATCCAAGTCGCCGAAATCTTGATGGCAGCCTCGCTGCGCAGGAAGCTGCCCGAACACAATGGAACTCCCAAGAAGGTTGATGGGTGAATGAGCCATTATAAGCGCCATTAAAGCCATGAGCTTAATGCTCTGGCTGGTCAGACCGAAGGCGCTTGTGCTGAGTTGCATTAGGTTACGGAGGTGGTAGGAGTTGATGCTCAAATTAAATCACGGAGTGTGTGGGGAGGATCGATATTAAAGGCCCCCCACCTCCCCTCGCCACCTCCCCTTGCCACCTCCCCTCGCGATCCTCGACGCGTGTCACCCCATCCGGGGTAAAACTTGTTATTTTATTAAGATTGTTTTTATATTCTATTTTGTATATTTAATATTTACATTTTAATAAACCCACATGTTTCAATAAACCTAAACTTGAAGTCTTTAAGTTTAGGGTGATATAAAAAAAATTGTGAGAATAAATGTTTTAAGAAATAAAGATTTTTTTTGGAACATTTAATAAAATTTCACAATAAGAGTTTCCAACACTCTGAATCCATTTTTACATTCAAAATGAATTTTGAACAACAAAAATTAAAAAATTAATTAATCGACTAAAAAACTTCATCGAACGAAAGCGTACAACCTAAGCGCTTCGTGAACCACTTCCATGAATAATTCATATTCTAATACTCTCCCACTCTAACAATCTTGACGTACATGCAAACTCCAGTTGTTCTACGGATATTAAGACAGTAGAAACTGATGGATTTAAGAAACTAAATAAAATTTTATTAAAAAAAAAACCCGATGATCAATGGATCAGAGAAGCGATGTGGAATTTCTCGTACAACAACCTGTAAGTTTTAATAGCTTGTCGTTACATTCATGGAAATACTTGGATGAAAAATATTTGCAAGACAATGTTTCTGCAATAAAATTAACAGTGAAGCATAAAAATGCAATTGAATATTTGATCCGATGCAAAATTTAATTTTATCATTTTTTCAATTCAGTGTAAATGAAAATTAGCTTACTCTTCGTACTCTCGTTTCACATGGATAGAGAATTGTACTACCCATGAAAATTAGCATACCCTTCATACTGTCATTTCCCAAGGATAGATAATTGTACTACCCTAAAATTAATTTTATCCTAAAATTCGAAAAGATGCCTCATTTAGAACCGGGCTGATGTAGGAGCATCACCAATACATCAAGCGAGCCAGCATGGAGCGGAAGACAGCTGGATAAGACAACACACATTTTGAAAATACTTTGGGAATGTTGCGTAATCTAAAATGAATCATTTAAGAGACGACGCACTTATATATTGTAATGGACCTTGAGTGGATAGCTCTCGTCCTTAGGTAGATGAGGCATTTAAAATAGTTAATGCTGGTAGATAGAATAATTAAGTCTAGATTTGATAGTTTAGAGTTCGAGAGGGAAAACGGATATAGACACCCTCATTGTATCATTGTAACATTATTGAACAGGAGAGAAAGAAGAGCAAGCAGAGAATTGTGTAGAGAACATCCATGTACAGATATTGAATTAATAGAAGAAAGCTTTGATTCAAATCCATGGTTATGTGTCTAATCTCTGTGTTGATGTTGTTATGCTTATGAATATTTGTTTCCTGTCATACATGTGATTTTATATGCTG
The DNA here is from genome assembly GCA_009831015.1 of Picea engelmannii. Classification (NCBI taxonomy): domain Eukaryota; kingdom Viridiplantae; phylum Streptophyta; class Pinopsida; order Pinales; family Pinaceae; genus Picea; species Picea engelmannii. The sequence continues at coordinate 197,904 of ML787938.1, read as the reverse complement.
TGTATATGATTTCATGAGTGAATTGAAGTCTAAGAGGGTGAATGAATGAGTTTCAATTGTTTCTCTAAGTGAGCCAGGGGATTCTTGCAAGGAGTGCAGTTGAATTTGTCCGCAAGGAGTGCGTGACTGCAGGGTTCAATTAGAGAAGGATTTTGTTCTCATTTCCTCGAGAGTGCAGATAGGCACAGTGCCGTGCAAGGAGTGCACAGGCCAAGTGAAGTCTCAGAGTTGCGATTCTGAGCAAAGTATTGAAGATTTCTGCTGCAGGAGTGCGTAGGGTCAAAAGACTTCAACACTTAGAGAAAGTTGAAGATTTGCCGCAAGGAATGCGTGTAAATTTCCTTCTAAGTAATTGAGATTCACAAGGAAGCTCAGGAGGAGTAGGCCTTCGAATTCATTTAAGGATAAGTGTAGAGGAAGTTGTCGTTGAAATTTCAGAGGAAGTGTCGCAGGTTGGCGAGCAGACAACGAGTTTCATGGAGAGACATTTCTTCATTTTTCGTGGATTTTCACAAGGAAGAATGGATGGATAAAATCATCCGAGGAGATTTCATGAAGCTCCGTGGACCGTTGGATCTTGTGGAGGAGGAGGAGATTACGGTGGAAGTGTCAGAAGATTCTGAGCCCAGGAGGGTGGAGCGTTGATACAAGTCAGCCAGGGCCGTTGTATTATTCGTGGGATCACCTATCGGTATCTCGTGAGAATAGTGTCGAAGGATTTGCAATGGGAGTCACGAAGTCGCGAGAGGCGATATCTCAGCAACCACCGATTGGCGTGTGGGACCACAAATCAAGCGGAGTATAGGTGGCAGAGATCGAATATCTCGCAAGCTCGGGGCTCTCAAATTAAAAGCCCAGATAGTTGAAAGTTCAAGTCACGAGGCGCGAGGTGGTGAAGGCACGATAGGAGAATCTCGGAGTCTCGTCACATCATGACTCAGAAGACGGAGAAATCAGTGGTTAAGGTCGTGAGTAGCGAAGGTGCGAGGTGGCAAGTCACGGAAGTGCGACGAGGATTGTATCGACGTTTGGTACATCGGGTCTTGGGGATCCGAGGGTGTAGCACTTGACATTGGATTCACGAAGTTGCGAGTGTCGATCCTCCGGAAACAAGAAGGAAAGGTCGCGCAAAGAAGAACCTGTGGGGTGCAGATTTCCCGATAGGGAAATAGAAGAACCGCTGAGTTCTTCAGGCTAGAAAGAAAGAAGGTCCTTGATACAGGAGAATCACCAAATCATCAAGGAGCATCTCCCAATACAAGCGAGCCCGCCTAGAAGACAACGAACAACTGGACAAGGTCAGCCAAGACTTTTTGAATTTTCATTTAAGATGATGCGCCAATGTATAAATGAACCATTTATGAAAAGTGCCTTTGTACATTATAATGGACCTTGAGCCTTTAATCTCTCGTCCTTAGGTAGATGATGCATTTAATAGATTTAATGCAGGTAGATAGGATTTTATTTCCAGATTAGACAGTTTTAGAGTTCGAGAGGGAAAACATATATAGACACCCTTGCCGTATCATTGTAACATTAGCCAGCATTCAAGAGGGAGGAGAAAGAAAAGAAAACTGTGAAGAACACCCATGTATAGATGTTGAATTAATAGACTAAAGTTCTGATTCAAATTCATGGCTGGTGTTGTTTTCTTTGAGTTGATGTTGTGCTCATGAATGTTTGTTTTATGGTTATGCATTTTCTTTGTATATGCTGTGCATGTGATTTCAGGGGTTCAAGCTGAAGTCTGAGAGAGAGAGAAGAGAATAAGTTGCAATTGTTTCTCTGTCTATGCCAGGATATTCCTGCATAGAGTGCAGTTGAATTCATCCTCAAAGAGTGCATTGATGAAGGCTCGACAGTTAAACACTTATTCTCATTCACCCAGAAGTTATAGGGTTGTTGTGGATGCCGTGTGAAGAGCGCACATGCATAATTAAGAAGTATCGGTTGTTAATCTGAGAAAAGGGAGCTAAAGACTGCTGTTGTAGGAGTTACGCAGAGTCTGAAGGATTCAACACTAGAGGTGGTTGAATAGTAAACACAAGGAGTGCGTGCAAAGACCCTCAGAGAGGGTCGGAGTTGACAAGCTCAGGAAGGATAGTTCCTTCATGATATCTTTGAAGGAGAACACAGGAGTCCGTGTAGAAGAAGGCTTGAGCAGAGGTTGCAAGTCCAAGCATTGGAAAGGGATTTATGAAGGAACCCTTAGTCATTTCCTAGAAACCTTAGAGAGGAGGAATCAACGGTCAGGGTTCACAGAGGAGTCTTGCGAAATCCCAACAGCCGATAGATCTCAAGGAGATGCACACGGGTTAAACCTAAGTGAGCCGAGGAGGAGCCCAAGAGCCATCGGGATTTGGCTCATCAGGGAGTCGGGGTTTGCGGAGACAGGAGTTTTGTGCCTGCTGAAATCGCGATTAGCGATTTCCCGACACAACTGGAGCCGTTGATCGCTGCGGGGACACGTAGTGTGAGATCACTACGGGAGCGTGGGGTCTAGGCATCAGGGGGAAAAGGATAGGTGGCATCGGAAGTTGGGGATCGGAGATCCAAAAGGTGTGAGTTCTACGCTGTCCGAACTCGCAAATTCCAAAATCCCGATAAGGGTGAAGGACGTGGTCTTGTGGACTGGCAGGTCACGTGGGAAATGAGTAGCCGAAGGGGCTAACGCCATAGTGGGAGCGCCATCGCAAATTGGGAATTTGGGATTCATAAGGGGAGCAACTCTTGACAACAAAAAATCCGAATTCCCGATAGGGAAATTCCCGACAGGAGACGAGGAAGGCACAAAGTGGATACTCCATCGGGTTTCGGGGATTTGTGAGACCCAAATCCGTGAGCGCAGGACTTGCGATCAAGTGAGTTTCGATTTCCCGATTTGAAGAAGGGAGATCATAAATAAAACCTGTGGGTATTAAGAACTCCTGACAGGGGGTTGAGGAGTATTTATCTCTTCGGGCCTAGGAAAAGGAAGGTCCTAGTGATCGTGGACGTGCATGAGTGGGCGTCGGCATCAGTGTGGTATCAGAGCAAGGATTTTACTCTTTGTTTCTGCGATAGAGAGGAGAAAAGATAATTCAACATGCCGCCCAAAAGGGAAAGACAATCACCTGACCCAGAGGATAGGGAGGTGAGAAGAAGAGGTAGGCTGGCAGGGAATGCAGAGATGGAAAGACAAATACAAGATCTCAGAGAAAGACTCGAGGAGATGGAAACAGCTCAAAGATGCACAACTAGTGCAGGGGATCTTAGTGATTCCGACAATGAGGTTGAAGTTGAACCACAGAGAGAAGTTGCCACTAAAGATGCAACCAATGAGCGGTTAATTAAGGCTATCGCTCTGATGAGTTCAAAGACCAAAATGGACATTCCAGTCTATGAAGGAAGTCTGGATGCAGAAGAGCTGTTAGACTGGATCAGGGCTCTTGACACCTACTTCGATTATGAGGATATCGAAGAGGATAAAAAGGTAAGGCATGTTGTTACCAAACTGAAGGGACATGCAGCATTATGGTGGGACGAGCTACAAGTGGATAGACATTCCAAAGGCAAATAGAAAATTAAAAGCTGGGATCAAATGATTGCTAAGATGAAGGCAAAATTCATCCCAAGGGATTATCAGATCACACTGTTTAGGTGAATGCAGAACCTGAGACAGAAGTTGATGATGGTGAAGGAATACACCGAAGAATTTTACAGGCTCAATATCCGAGCAGGTCATCGAGAGAGCGATGATGAGAAGGTTGCTAGATACCTGAATGGTCTGAGATATGACATTCAGGATGAATTAAGAATGAAAACCATTAGAACTGTTGAGGATGCTTACCAGATGGCTCTAAAAGCCGAGGAGAAGCTGAGCCGTAAGCAAGGACAGTGAGGGCGAGGCAGAAATCAGCCCAGAGGCAAGGCAGTTTCCCAGGAGAAATATCAGAAGCCCAAAGAGGAATGGAAGAAACCTCAGGGTAAAGTTGAAAGAGGTGGAACCTCACAACGAGGACAAAAATATGTTGAGCAGAGAGGATAGCATAATGAACAGTGAGGAGATTATGCTAACGCAAATACTTTTCCTTGTACCAGAGGTAGAGGAAGAGGTAGAGGCATAATCATCACCTGCTACACATGTGGAAAGGATGGACACAAAGTAGTTGATTTTCCAGATCGGAAGATAGATAAAGGAGAAGCTCACATCGCAGAAGCGCAGAGGCGTGATGTTGAAAATGAAGAAACAGAAGCAGGAAGATCACTGGCAGTGCATAAAGTCCTTTTGACACCTGAGAAAGAGGTGCAGGAGAGTTCAGCTCAAAGGAACAGACTGTTCAGGACAACTTGCAAAACCAAGGACTGGAAATGCAAGGTCATTGTGGACAGTGAAAGCACCAACAATATCGTTTCAACCGAGATGGTGGAAAAGTTAGATATGGAGACAACTGATCACCCGAGTCCATACAAAGTTTCATGGCTACAGAAGGGACATCAAGTGAGTGTCACTAAACAATGTTTGGTTGAATTTAAAATTGGGAGATATAATGATAAAGTCTTGTGTGATGTCATTCCCATGGATGTATGTCATTTGTTATTGGGTAGACCATGGAAATATGACCAAAATGTGGTTCATGATGGGAGGATGAACACATATACTTTAGAAAAGGATGGGAGGACACACAGACTGCTTCCGATAAAGGATAAAGAAGTGAAACTGGAAGTAAGCAACACCATACTTCTCATGAGTGGGAAGGAGCTTCTCACAGAGATGGAGAAGAAGGAAGATCCACAATTCTTTATGGTCAGGAAACCGAGGATTGTCCTGACTAGCACAAGAGTGGATGACTTACCCGTTGAGATTCAGGAACTGATGGGAGAGTTCACTGACATCATCATGGACAAACTACCTCATTCGTTGTCACCGATGAGGAGTGTGAGTCATCACATAGACCTCATACCAGGAGCCAGTTTGGTGAATAAGGCTGCGTACAGATTGACGCCACAGGAAAATGAAGAAGTCAAAAGGCAAGTGCAGGAGCTATTGGATAAAGGATTGGTCAGGGAAAGCCTGAGTCTGTGTGCTGTTCCAACAGTGCTCAGTTCGAAGAAGGATGGAGGTTGGAGAATGTGTACTGACTCCAGAGCGATCAACAAAATTACCATCAGGTACAGATTTCCACTGCTGAGAATGGATGATCTGATGGATTGCCTGAGCGGGGAAAATTATTTTTCAAAAATTGATCTGAAGAGAGGATATCACCAGATTCGCATGAGGGAAGGTGATGAATGGAAGACAGCATTCAAAACAAATGAAGGTTTGTACGAATGGCTGGTCATGTCGTTTGGCTTGACAAACGCACCGAGCACATTCATGAGACTGATGAATGAAGTCCTGAGGGAATTCATCGGGAAATTTGTAGTCGTATATCTGGATGATATATTGATCTACAGTAAGACCAAGGCTAAACATTTGAAACATTTGTCCATTGTGATGAGGAAGCTACAGTAGGAGAAGCTATTGATTAATATGAAGAAGTCCTCATTTATGAAGACAGAGCTCATTTATTTGGGTTTTGTTATTTCAGAAAATGAGTTGAAAATGGATCCGAGTAAAGTGGAAGTGATCAAGAATTGGCCATCACCGAGAAATGTTTTTGAGGTGAGGAGTTTCCATAGTTTGGCTAGTTTCTACCGAAAGTTCATCAGGAATTTCAGTGGGATTAGCGCAGCAATGATGTACACGGTGAAGAGGCAACATAAGTCTTTTCATTAGACAACAGAGGCTGAGAAAAGCTTCAATCTGTTGAAGCGGAAGATAACGGAACGACTAGTGTTGGTGTTGCCGGACTTCAAGAAGGTGTTCCAGGTGAAGTGTGATGCGAGCGAATATGCCATAGGAGTAGTCTTGAGTCAAGAGGACAGGCCAGTTGCATATTTCAGTGAGAAACTGGATGAAGCAAAGCTGAAATACTCCACGTATGATAAAGAGTTTTATGCCATCATACAGGAATTGAAGAAGTGGAGGCATTACTTGATCCCAAAGGAATTTGTATTGTACAGCGATAATCATGCATTGAAGTTTGTGAGTCAACAGGAAAAGTTGAACCAGAAGCATGAAAAATGGGTAGAGTACATGCAGAATTTCACGTTTGTGATTAAACATATTTCAGGAACTGCTAACAAAGTGGCTGCTGCTTTGAGCAGGAAATGTTTGTTGCTGCAGGAATTCCAAGTCAAAACCTTGGGTTTTGAAAATCTTAAAGACATGTACGCAGGAGATGCAGACTTCGGAGAAGCATATGAAGCAGCTGAGAATCCTGTTCTCAGGGATTGGAGCCCATGGATAGACTACATGATCCAGGAGGGATTGCTGTTCAGAGACAATCAACTGTGTATTCCAAATTGCTCCATGAGGGAGAATCTACTAAAAGAGAAGCACAGTGGAGGCTTGGCAGGTCATTTCGGCCACGACAAAACATTCACAAAGTTGAGCGAATCATATTTTTGGCCAGGGATGCGAACAGATGCCAAGAAGTTTGTTGACAGGTGTCGAATTTGTCAACATTCGAAGGGCCGGAAGCAGAATGCAGGTTTTTATCAGCCATTGCCCATACCAGAGAGGCCATGGGAGGCGATCAGCATGGATTTTGTACTGGTTTTGCCGAGAACGCAGAGAGGGGTTGATTGCATCTTTGTGGTGGTAGACAGGTTTTCAAAGATGGCACATTTTATTCCATGCCAGAAGACCAACGATGCGACCCACATCGCAAACTTGTTTTTCAAAGAGATTGTTAGACTTCATGGATTGTCGAGAAGCATTGTATCAGATAGGCATACGAAATTCATAGGTCATTTTTGGAGGATGCTATGGAGGAAGCTAGGAACTAACTTGGCATTTAGTTTAGCTTATCATCCACAGACAGACAGACATATAGAGGTGGTCAACAGGAGTCTAGGAGACTTGCTGAGGAGCTTGGTGACAGAGCACCATAGCAGCTGGGACAACATATTGCCACAGGCAGAGTTTGCATACAATGATTCTGTGAATCAGAGTACAGGCAAAAGTCCATTTCAGATTGTGTATGGGACACAACCAAGGATATTTTCTGAACTCAGGGAGTCAGAACAGGCTACGACTAGCAGTGCTAGTGCAGAGGAATTCACTAAAGCGATGAAGGAACTTCACGGCAAGGTGAAGCAGCGACTGATAGACTCAAATCAAGAATACAAGCGCAGAGCAGATCAACATCAGAGACAACTTCAGTTCAAAGTTGGGGATCTTGTTCTAGCACATATGAGGAAGGAAAGGTTCCCAAGGGGAACATATAACAAGATGAAGATGAAAAAGATTGGGCCATGTAAGGTCCTAAAGAAATTGGGAGAAAACACTTATGAGATTGAGTTGTCGGATGGCATCGGAATATCTCTGATATTCAATGTGGCAGATTTATACCCATACAAGGCTGGAGAAGAAAAGACTGGAACTGAGGAACCAGTGATCAAGTGGACGAAGAAGATGCCGATAGCAGAAAACCCACAGATGAAGTGAATACTAGACAAGCGAATGGGTAAGAAAACCAGACGAAAGCAATACTTCGAGTATCTGGTGAAGTGGAAGAATCACCCAGTGGAAGATGTCAGCTGGGAGAGCGAAGCAATGATACAGAAGCATGGGCAGACCGTGCGGGAGCTCATGGACAGGAGCCCATGAAAATTTTCAAGCCGAGGAGTATGATGCAGGAGCATCGCCAACTCATCAAGGAGCATCTCCCAAGATAAGCGAGCCCGCCTAGAAGACAACAAACAGCTGGACAAGGCCAGCCGAGACTTTTTGAATTTTCATTTAAGATGATGCGCCAATGTATAAATGAACCATTTATGAAAAGTGCCTTTGTACATTATAATGGACCTTGAGCCTTTAAGCTCTCGTCCTTAGGTAGATGAGGCATTTAATAGATTTAATGCAGGTAGATAGGATTTTATTTCCAGATTAGACAGTTTTAAAGTTCGAGAGGGAAAACAGATATAGACACCCTTGTCGTATCATTGTAACATTAGCCAGCATTCAAGAGGGAGGAGCAAGCAGAGAAAACTGTGAAGAACACCCATGTATAGATGTTGAATTAATAGAATAAATTTCTGATTCAAATTCATGGCTGGTGTTTTTTTCTTTGACTTGATGTTATGCTCATGAATGTTTGTTTTATGGTTATGTATTTTCTTTGTATGTGCTGTGCATGTGATTTCAAGGGTTCAAGCTGAAGTCTGAGAGAGAGAGAAGAGAATAAGTTGCAATTGTTTCTCTGTCTGAGCCAGGATATTCCTGCATAGAGTGCAGTTGAATTCATCCGCAAAGAGTGCGTTGATGAAGGATCGATAGTTAAACACTTATTCTCATTCACCCAGAAGTTATAAGGTTGTTGTGGACACTGTGTGAAGAGCGCACAGGTGGAATTAAGAAGTCTCAGTTGTTAATCTGAGAAAAGGGAGCTAAAGACTGTTGCTGTAGGAGTTGCGCAGAGTCTGAAGGATTCAACACTAGAGGTGGTTGAATAGTAAACACAAGGAGTGCGCGCAAAGACCCTCAGAGAGAGTCGAAGTTGACAAGATCAGGAGGGATAGTTCCTTCATGATATCTCTGAAGGAGAACATAGGATTCTATGTAGAATAAGGCTTGAGCAGAGGTTGCAAGTCCAAGCGTTGGAAAGGGATTCTGGAAGGAACCCTTAGTCATTTCCTAGAAACCTTTGAGAGGAGGAATCAACGGTCAGGGTTTGCAAAGGAGTCTTGCGAAATCCTAACAGCCGATAGATCTCAAGGAGATGCACATGGGTTAAACCTAATCGAGCCAAGGAGGAGCCCAAGAGCCATCGGGATTTGGCTCATTGGGGAGTCGGGGTTTGTGGAGACAGGAGTTTTGTGCCTGCTAAAATCACGATTAGCGATTTCCCGACGCAACTAGAGCCGTTGATCACTGTGGGGACACGTGGCATGAGATCACTACGGGAGCGTGGGGTCCAGGCATCAGGGGGAAAAGGACAGGTGGCATCGGAAGTCGGAGATCATAGATCCCAAAGGTGTGAGTTCTACGTTGTTCAAACTCATGAATTTCGAAATCCTGATAAGGGTGAAGGATGTGGTCTTGTGGACTGGTAGGTCACGTGGGAAATGAGTAGCCGGAGGGGCTAACGCCATAGCAGGAGCGCCATCGCAAATCGGGAATTGGGGATTCATAAGGGGAACAACTCTTGACAATGAAAATGTCGAATTCCTGATAGGGAAATTCCCGACAGGAGACGAGGAAGGCGCGAAGTGGATAATCCATCGGGTTTCGGGGATTTGTGAGACCCAAATTCGTGAGCACAGGATTCGCAATCAAGTGAGTTCCGATTTCCCGATTTGAAGAAGGGAGATCATAAAGAAAACCCGTGGGTATTAAGAACTCTCGACAGGGGGTTGAGGAGTATTTATCTCTTTGGGCCTAGGAAAAGGAAGGTCCTAGTGATCGCGGACGTACGTGAGTGGGCGTCGGTGTCAATCCTGAGGAGAGAGATCGTGCACTGAGGACTGAGGTGCGGTTGCTATCAGAGTGGTATCAAAACGGGAATACTCTTTATTTTCTATAGCAAGGAGAGAGAGAATTCGCCATGCCTTTTAGAAGGGAGAGACAGTCACCCAACCCAGAAGACAGGGAGGTGAGAAGAAGAGGCAGGCCGACAGGGAATCCAAAGATGGAAAGGTAGATACGTGATCTCCGAGCGAGATTGGAAGATATGGAGGCAGCGCAGAGACGGACATCAAATGATGGAGATCTGAGTGACTCTGAAGGCAAATATGAAGCTGAACAACCAGGAGAAGTTGCAGCCGAAGATGCAACCAATGAGCGATTGATTAACACTATCACCAGGATGAGTTCTAAGACAAAAATGGACATTCCATCTTATGAAGGAAGCCTGGATGCAAAAGAGCTATTGGATTGGATTAGAGCTCTTGATACCTACTTTGATTATAAGGATATCAAAGAGAATAAAAAGGTTAGGCATGCTATCACAAGACTAAAAGGACACGTAGCATTGTGGTGGGACGAGCTAAAAGTGGATAGACGTTCCAAGGGAAAGCAAAAGATCAAGAGCTGGGATCGAATGGTTGCGAAGATGAAGGAAAAATTCATCCCAAGGGATTATCAAATCACACTGTTTAGGAGAATGTAGAACTTGAGATAGAAACTAATGACAGTGAAGGAATACACTGAGGAATTCTATGGACTGAACATCAGAGCAGGTCATTGGGAGAGCGATGATGAGAAGGTTGTCAGATACCTGAATGGTCTGAGATACGACATTCAGGATGAATTAAGCATGACAACCATTAGAACGGTTGAAGATGCTTATCAGATGGCTCTGAAAGCTGAGGAGAAGTTGAGCCGTAAGCAAGGACAACGAGGGCGAGGTAGAAGTCAGCCCAGAGGCAAGGTAGTTTCCCAAGAGAAATATCAGAAGCCCAAGGAGGAATGGAAGAAACCTCAGGGTAAAGTTGAAAGAGGTGGAACCTCACAGCGAGGGCCGCATGTCGAACAGAGAGGACAACATAATGAGCAGAGGGGAGATTATGCTGACGCAAATACATTTCCTCATACCAGAGGTAGGGGAAGAGGTCGAGGTGGAGTAATCACATGCTTCACATGTGGAAAGAATGGGCACAAGTCATTCGAGTGTCCAGAGAAGAAGAAGGATGGAGGAGAAGCTCACATTGCTGAAGCGCAGAGGTGTGATGTGGGGAATGAAGACACATAAAGTGGAAGGTCGCTGATGATGCGTAAAGTTCTATTAACACTTGGGAAGGAGGTGGAGGACTCAACACAAAGGACCAGACTGTTCAGAACATCTTGCAAGACCAAGGACTGGAAATGCAAGGTTATTGTGGATAGTGGTAGCACAGATAATCTCGTTTCGATCAAGATGGTAGAGAAGTTGGAACTGGAGACAACTGATCACCCAAGACCATACAAAGTTTCATGGTTACAGAAGGGTCATCAGGTGAGTGTCACTAAACAATGTTTAGTTGAATTCAAGATAGGGGGATATAATGAAAAGGTCTTATGTGATGTCATTCCCATGGATGTGTGTCATTTATTGCTGGGTAGACCATGGAAGTATGATCGAAATGTAGTTCATGATGGGAGAATGAACACATATACTTTAGAGAAGGATGGGAGGACACACAGGTTGCTTCCGATAAAGGATAAGGAAATGAAGCCAGAAATAAGCAACACAATACTTCTCATGAGTGGGAAGGATCTTCTTACAGAGATGGAGAAGAAGGAAGATCCACAATTCTTTGTGGTCAGAAAGCCAAAGATTGTTCTGACTAGCACAAGAGTGGATGACTTACCAGATGAGATTCAGGAACTCCTGGGAGATTTCACTGACATCATTGTGGATGAATTACCTTGTTCATTGCCACTGATGAGGAGTGTGAGTCATCACATTGACCTCATACCTGGAGCCAGTTTGTCGAACAAGGCTACATACAGGTTAACGCCACAAGAAAATGAGGAGGTTAAGAAGCAGGTCTAGGAGTTATTGGACAAAGGATTAGTCAGAGAAAGCCTGAGTCCATGCGTTGTACCAACAATGCTTAGTCCAAATAAAGATGGAGGATGGAGAATGTGCACCGACTCAAGAGCGATCAACAAAATTACCATCAGGTACAGATTTCCACTGCCGAGAATGGATGATCTGATGGATTGCCTGAGTGGGGAAAATTATTTTTCAAAGATTGATCTGAAAAGCAGATATCATCAGATTCACATGAGAGAAGGTGATGAATGGAAGATGACATTCAAGACAAACGAAGGTTTGTACGAATGGCTGGTCATGACATTTGGTTTGACAAACGTGCCGAGAACATTTATGAGACTGATGAATGAAGTCCTGAGGGAATTCATCGAGAAATTTGTAGTCGTATATCTGGATGATATATTGATATACAGTAAGACGAAGGATGAACATTTGAAACATTTGGCCATTGTGATGAGGAAGCTATAGCAGGAGAATCTATTGATTAATATGAAGAAGTCCTCATTTCTAAAGACAGAGCTCATTTACTTGGGTTTTGTTATTTCAGCGAATGAATTGAAGATGGATCCGAGTAAAGTGGAAGTGATTAAAAATTGGCCATCACCGAGAAATGTTTTCGAGGTGAGAAGTTTTGATGGACTGGCTAGTTTCTACCGAAAGTTCATCAGGAATTTTAGTGGAATTAGTGCAACGATGATGGATACAGTGAAGAAGAGACATAAGTCTTTTCATTGGACTGAAGAGGCAGAGAAGAGCTTCAATCTGTTGAAGTGGAAGATAACGAAACGACCATTGTTGGTGTTTTCGGACTTCAAGAAGACATTTCAAGTGAAGTGTGATGCGAGCGGATATGCCATAGGAGTGGTCTTGAGTCAGGAAGACAGACCAGTTGCCTATTTCAGTGAAAAGCTGGATGAAGCAAAGCTGAAATACTCCACGTATGATAAAGAATTTTATGCTATCATACAGGCATTGAAGAAGTGGAGGCATTACTTGATCCCAAAGGAATTTGTATTGCACAATGATAATCATGCATTGCAATTTGTGAGTCAACAAGATAAGTTGAATCAGAAACATGTAAAATGGGTAGAGTATATGCAGAATTTTACATTTGTAATTAAACACATTTCAGGGACTGCTAACAAAGTGGTTGATGCTTTGAGCAGGAAATGTTTGTTGCTGCAGGAGTTCCGAGTCAAAACATTGGGTTTTGAAAATCTCAGGGATATGTATGAAAAAGATGAAGATTTTGGAGAATCATATGAAGCAGCTGAGAATCCAGTTCTCAGAGATAGGAGCCCATGGATAGACTACATGATCCAAGAAGGATTGCTTTTCAGAGGCAGTCAACTGTGTATTCCAATTTTCTCCATGAGGGAGAACTTGGTGAAGGAGAAGCACAGCGGTGGATTGGCAGGGCATTTTGGCCATGACAAAACATTCGCAAAGCTGAGAGAATCATATTTTTGGCCAAGCATGCGAGAAAATGTCAAGAGGTTTGTTGACATGTGTCGAATTTGTTAGCATTCGAAGGGGAGAAAGCAGAATGCAGGGTTTTATCATCCATTGCCCATACCAGAGAGACCATGGGAGGCGATAAGCATGGATTTTGTATTGGGTTTATCGAGGACGCAGAGAGGTGTTGATTCCATCTTTGTGGTGGTGGGCAGGTTTTCTAAAATGGCACATTTTATTCCATGCCAGAAGACCAGCGATGCGACTCACATCGCAAACTTGTTCTTCAAGGAGATCATTAGACTTCATGAGTTACCCAGAAGTATAGTCTCGGACAGGGATACAAAATTCATAGGCCATTTTTGGAGGATGCTATGGAAAAAGCTAGGAACTAACTTGGCGTTTAGTTCAGCTTATCATCCGTAGACGGATGGGTAGACAGAGGTGGTAAATAGAAGTCTTGGAGACTTGCTGAGAAGCTTGGTGACGGAGCACCATAGCAGCTGGGACAACATATTGCCACAGGCAGAGTTCACATACAACGATTCAGTGAATCGGAGTACAGGAAAGAGTCAATTTTAGGTTGTATATGGGATGCAGCCGAGAGGAGTTTCTAAACTGCGAGATTCAGAACAAACTGCTACTAGCAGTGCTAGTGTAGAGGAATTCACAAAGGCGATGAAAGAAATTCACAGCAGGGTGAAGTAGCAATTGATAGACTCGAATCAGGAGTACAAGCACAGAGAAGATCAGCATCGGAGACAACTTCAGTTCGAGGTTGGTGATCTAGTTCTAGCACACTTAAGGAAGGAAAGGTTCCCAAGGGGAATACATAACAAATTAAAAATGAAGAAAATTGGGCCATGCAGAGTCCTGAAGAAATTCGGAGAAAATGCTTATGAGATTGAGTTGCTGGATGGCATCGGAATATCTCCGATATTCAATGTGGCAGATTTATACCCATACAGGGATGGAGAAGCAGAAACTGGAACTGAGGAACCAGTAATCGAGTGGATGAAACAATTTCCAGTAGCAGAAAAGCCGTAGATGGAGTGCATACTGGACAAGAGAGTGGGTAAAAAGACCAAGAGAAAAGAATACTATGAGTATCTGGTAAAGTGGAAGAATCACCTAGTGGAAGATGCCAGCTGGGAAAATGAAGCAATGATACAGAAGCATGGACAGACCGTGCAGGAGCTCATGGACAGGAGCCCATGAAATTTTTTGAGCTGAGGAGTATGATGCAGGGGCATCGCCAATACATCAAGCGAGCCAGCGTGGAGCGTAAGACAGCTAGATAAGCCAACACACATTTTGAAAATACTTTGGGAATGTTGCGTAATCTTAAATGAATCATTTAAGAGATGACACACTTATATATTGTAATGGACCTTGAGCGGATAGCTCTCGTCCTTAGGTAGATGAGGCATTTAAAATAGTTAATGCGGGTAGATAGAATAATTAAGTCTAGATTTGATAGTTTAGAGTTCGAGAGGGAAAACGGATATAGACACCCTCATTGTATCATTGTAACATTATTGAACAGGAGAGAAAGAAGAGCAAGCAGAGAATTGTGTAGAGAACATTCATGTACAGATATTGAATTAATAGAAGAAATCTTTGATTCAAATCCATGGTTACGTGTCTAATCTCTGTGTTAATGTTGTTATGCTTATGAATATTTGTTTCCTGTCATACATGTGATTTTATATGCTGTGTATATGATTTCATGAGTGAATTGAAGTCTAAGAGGGTGAATGAATGAGTTTCAATTATTTCTCTAAGTGAGCCAGGGGATTCCTGCAAGGAGTGCAGTTGAATTTGTCCGCAAGGAGTGCGTGACTGTAGGGTTCAATTAGAGAAGGATTTTGTTCTCATTTCCTTGAGAGTGCAGATAGGTACATTTCTGTGCAAGGAGTGCGCAGGCCAAGCGAAGTCTCAGAGTTGCGATTCTGAGCAAAGTATTGAAGATTTCTGCTGTAGGAGTGCGCAGGGTCGAAAGACTTCAACACTTAGAGAAAGTTGAAGATTTTCCGCAAGGAATGCATGCAAAGTTCCTTCTAAGTAATTGAGATTCGCAAGGAAGCTCAGGAGGAGTAGGCCTTCAAATTCATTGAAGGATAAGTGTAGAGGAAGTTGTCGTTGAAAGTTCAGAGGAAGCGTTGCAGGTTGGCGAGCAGACAACGAGTTTTGTGGAGAGACATTTCTTCCTTTTTTGTGGATTTTCACAAGGAAGAACGGACGGAAGAAATCATTTGAGGAGATTTCGTGAAGATCCATGGGTCGTTGGATCTTGCAGAGGAGAAGGAGATTACGGTGGAAGCGTCAGAAGATTCTGAGCCCAGGAGGGCAGAGTGTTGATACAAGTCGGCCAGGGCCGTTGTATTATTCGTGGGATTGCCTATCGGTATCTCGTGAGAATAGTGTCGAAGGATTTGTAATGGGAGATGATAAGTCGCGAGAGGTGATATCTCAGCAACCATCGATTGGCGTGTGGGACCACAAATTAAGTGGAGTATAGGTGGCAGAGCTTAGAGATCTCACGATCTCGGGGCTCGCAAATTAAAAGCCCAGATAGTTGAAAGTTCAAGTCGCGAGGCGCGAGGTGGCGAAGGCGCAACAGGAGAATCTCGGAGTCTTGTCACATTGGGACTCGAAAGACGGAGAAATTAGTGGTTAAGGTTGCGAGTAGTGAAGGTACGAGGTGTCAAGTCATGAAAGTGCGACGAGGATTGTATCGACATTCGGTACATCGGGTCTCGGGGATCCGAGGGTGTAGCACTTGACATTGGATTCGCGAAGTTGCGAGTGTCGATCCTCCGGAAACAAGAAGGAAAGGTCGCGTGAAGAAGAACCTGCGGGGTGAAAATTTCCCAATAGGGAAATAGAAGAACCATTGAGTTCTTCAGGCCAGAAAGAAAAAAGGTCCTGAGGAGAGTGATTGCGCACTGAGGAGTGAGGTGTGGTTGCTGTCACGGGCTTACGTTGTTGTTAAGAGGCAGTAGTAGCCAACTATGTATAACTTTGGATGGGCTATGCTTCAGCCATACACGAGAGAGAAGGAAGGCCCAAAACATGTGTCAAACATGGCCATACACCAGAGAGAAGGAAGGACCAGAATCAAACACACCCACTCTGCAACTAATTAAAAAAATACATACAAGTTTAAAGGAAAAACTTATATATGTTAGTGAAAAACATATATGCGATGTCATGTGTGGTGTAGTGGATCTTCTTCCCTTATTTTAACTGTTTGATTGAAGAAATACTATCATTATATAACAGGAGGGGCTTGCAGCTATGGTGGTTTATTGAAAGATGTGGCTTATGGATAAAAAATAGTTGCAGGAAGTCCAAGCCTGTTCAATGGAGGACAAGGCTGTGGAGTTTGCTATCAGGTATAAAAAATTTAACTCGTTCTTAGAGTATTTATTAAATGAATTTGTCTTTGTCAAAGAAGATTACAAAGTTACAAGTCGTGTATAAACAAGCTAAAGTGCACAATGAGCAATTTGTGTAACCCAACGGGCGTGATTGTAGTGATTACAGACTCATGCCCAGGTGGAATCTGTGCATCTGGCCAACCACACTTTGATCTCAGTGGCACTGCCATCGGCAACATCGCAGCTCCTGGTAAAGCTGATGCTCTACGAAACGCTGGGGTGGTGCCTCTTTTGTTCCAACAGTATTAATCTTCCAGGAAAACCACTCATAAAATTTGATACAATTATATTTCTTTTGATAGGATTAATATTTTCAGGTTGAACCCAAAATATGTGAAAAGGATAGCCAGCTTCTCTTGAAATTAATTGATGAAATTCTTTATGAACTTCTTTATGCAAATGAAAGAAAGTAAGATCCGTCTAACGGCCATGGAGGTTAGGTAATCCTTGTTAAGTATAGTCATGAGATGATAAGGTGGATTTAATCTGACATGATAATTAGTTTGAAAGGATGTTATTCAAATACTTGAATTTTGAAAAATATAAAGTATATGTCTGCCATGCATCACAGAAAGATAAGGCCCTGTAGGTTCCACACTACACATGAAACATT
Source organism: Picea engelmannii (assembly GCA_009831015.1). Classification (NCBI taxonomy): domain Eukaryota; kingdom Viridiplantae; phylum Streptophyta; class Pinopsida; order Pinales; family Pinaceae; genus Picea; species Picea engelmannii. The sequence goes on along the minus strand of ML787938.1, from coordinate 180,829 downwards.
ACCAGTAATAAAACAAAACAAG
>ML787938.1:164890-179235 GCA_009831015.1 Picea engelmannii | reverse complement strand
AGTTTTCAAAAAATTATATATTTATAATAATAATAATAATCTATTTTTAAGGTCATCATTAAGTTATACATCAAATTGGTGTATGAGATCCTCTTGTTTGTGGGACAAGGGATTTTCTCAGCCCAAATGATTTGACTCGTAAATTCTATGAAAGTATACATACCCTAATCCCTTCTGGATTTGAAGTACACAAATTTAAAACATTTATAATTCAAAAAAATTTACAAATATAAAACATTATATAAAACAAATTACATATATATAAAATATTTATAATTCAAAATAATTATATATTTATAAATTAAATGTAATGTAGATGACACATATAATTTATAAATTAAAATAATTACATATCTATAAAATAAATTTGATTAGCCCCGAAGGTGTAGAACAATGTGATGGAGTGTACTGTTAAGGCACTCTTTAATGTTTTAAGTCATTAGTTCGAAACTCTCGACTAACCTTGTGTAAAGTGTGACAAGTAGCTTTGACATTATTGCATTATAGTGGTAGGAGTCCAATAACACATGCTCATATAAAAAAAAGATTAAACTTAACAAATTATAAACTTTAATTTAATATTTATAATATTTAAAGTACATATTATCATATATAAATAATATAAAAAATAAAAAATTTAATCATCATAAAAAAAATTATAATCATATATAGTTTGTAAATCAAAATGATTATGAAATATAGGATTGATCAAACTTAATCAAGAATACATTATAAACACTAACCCAATCATGTTTTAGAGTGAAAATAAAAGAAATCTATTGATCTACCCGGATGAGGTGGAAGTGATGTGAGGTGGGGAGGCTCTCACCATCCCCAAGATAGATGACAACAACCACATGGTCGTCGACATGCCCTCCCACCCAGACATCTATACCATCCTTGACTCAGCTATGAATTGTAGTTCCTGGGAAGGACAGGGTTGGATTCAGGCTAATCTTTTCACCCTGCAGGGAAGGACGGGGTTGGTACGTAAATATAGGAAGACTCAGAATGTACATGAAGAATGGAGAGGATCGATTTGTCAAGCTCTTCTCATTTGTAGAGACACGATTATTGCTCTCTCATTTGCAGAGACACGACTATTTCCTGACTATCAAGGCTTGTTACCTAATGTGGCATCCACACCATACGTTAAATTGTTTTAGATAGATGGAATTATTTTTATTTTATTTGTAAAGGATTTATTTTATTTGTAAAGGACAGATGATCAAAGAACTTAAAAACCTCTTTCTTAAAAAAATACTTTAAAATAATTTCCAGAAAATTATTTCGTTCTATGTTGTTTGTATGCAATTTGGCTACTCGTGGTTGCTGATTTTATTGGCCATTCTTACACATTGTTAACTTCACCTCCGACCATTTTTTCATCTTATCTAAAGAAATTATGAGTGAACTAAAAAAAATTGCTTTGTGGTTTGAGGAGAATATTTACACAGTTTCTATGAATCGGGTGTGCTACTCAATTGTTCTTACAATTTTCTTCTGGGGATAGTAGATTTGATCAATTTTTGTTATCTTTCCTTATGGTATAATGAGTAGTGAACTGGGATTCTTCTTTGGTTAGAGTAGTACACCCAGTTGGATTAAAGTTGAGATAAAAAAAAATTATGTTCCAGTTTTGCATTAGGTCTATCAGACTTCTATACCTTGAAAATATACATCAAGTTACCTAGCTCATGAATTCCTGTGCTCCAAGAGTTCTCCCCGATATCATATACATACTCTTGTTTGTTTTAGCCTTTGATACCAACAACAGCGTGCCCATATATAGTATGATTCCTATGCACTACTCTCAGAGCAGGTCATCGGGAGAGCGATGATGAGAAGGTAGCCAGATACCTGAATGGTCTGAGATACGACATTCAGGATGAATTAAGCATGACGAACATCAGAACGGTGGAGGATGCTTATCATATGGCTCTGAAAGCTGAGGAGAAGCTGAGATGTAAGCAAGGAAAGCGAGGGCGGGGCAGAATTCAACCCAGAGGCAAGGCAGTTGCCCAAGAGAAATACCAGAAACCCAAGGAGGAATGGAAGAAACCTCAGGGTAAAGTTGAAAGGGGCGGAACCTCACAGCGAGGACAGAAATATGCTGAGCCGAGGAGACAACATAATGAGCAGAGAGGAGATTATGCTGATGCAAACACTTTTCCTCATACCAGAGGTAGGGGAAGAGGCCGAGGCAGAATCATCACATGCTACACATGTGGGAAGAATGGGCATAAAGCAGTTGACTGTCCAGATTGGAAGACAGATAAAGGAGAAGCTCACATCGCTGAAGCACAGAGGCGAGATGCTGAAGCAGAAGGCACAGAAAGTGGAAGCTCACTTCTGATGCGAAAAATCCTTTTGACACCTGAGAAAGAGGTGTAGGAAAGTTCATCTCAAAGGACAAGACTGTTCAGGACAGCTTGCAAAACCAAGGACAGGAAATGCAAGGTTATTGTGGACAGCGGAAGCACTGACAATCTCATTTCAACCGAGATGGTGGAGAAGTTGGATCTGGAGACAACCGATCACCCGAGTCCATATAAAGTCTCGTGGCTACAGAAGGGACATCAGGTGAGTGTCACTAAACAATGCTTAGTATACATCAAGATAGGAGGATATAATGATAAAATACTCTGTGATGTATGTCATTTGTTACTGGGTAGACCATGGCAATATGACCGAAATGTGGTTCATGACGGGAGGATGAACACATATACTTTAGAAAAGAATGGGAGGACACACATGTTGCTTCCAATAAAGGATAAAGAGGTGAAGTCGGAAGTAAGCAACACGATACTTCTCATGAGTGGGAAGGAACTTCTTTGTGGTCAGGAAAATCGAGGATTGTCCTGACTAGCACCAGAGTGGATGATCTACTAGATGAGATTCAGGAACTGCTGGGAGAGTTCGCTGACATCATCGTGGACAAATTACCTCACTCGTTGCCATCGATGAGGAGTGTTTGTCATCACATAGACCTCATACCAGGAGCTAGTTTGCCGAATAAGGCTGCGTTTAGATTGATGCCACAGGAAAATGAGGAGGTCAAGAATTAGGTCCAGGATTTGTTGGACAAAGGACTGGTCAGGGAAAGTTTAAGTCCATGCGTTATTTCGACAGTGCTTAGTATGAAGAAGGATGGAGGTTGGAGAATGTGCATTGACTCAAGGGAGATCAACAAAATTACCATCAGGTACAGGTTTCCACTGTCGAGAATGGATGATCTGATGGATTGCCTGAGCGGGGCAAATTATTTTTCGAAGATTGATCTGAAGAGTGGATATCATCAGATTCGCATGAGGGAAGGTGATGAATGGAAGACAACATTCAAAACAAATGAAGGTTTGTACGAATGGTCGGTCATGCCGTTTGGATTGACAAATACACCGAGCACATTCATGAGGCTAATGAATGAAGTCCTTGTTACACGTCAAAATTGCTCAGCTGGATAAGTGTCGCATGTCCCTCTCAATCATCGTGTCGCATCTCCCCTACAACTTTTGCAAGTGTCGCAAGTTGGTCACTAGTGTCGCAAATGATGTTCAGACATACTGTCATGTCAACGACACTAAGGAGGCACTTATAACATCTCACCTGACTGATTTGAAGGAGGGGAACTGGTTTATTGAAGACAGATAACTCTTGACACCTGAAAGGAACCCTGAAACAAAGGTTTTGAGGGGGAGCGCTCCCCTACTTCAGCCCCAGAAGCATTGGCACTTCCCTACAAAGCTTCAGGGAGTGTTATAATGCTCCCCAGCCCCCTTTGAAGGAGCGCTTCTCATCTTGAGAGCGCTGGTGCTTCTCTAAAGCTTACCAAGGAGCGCTACAGCGCTCTGATGCCCCTTCTAAGGGAGTGTTGCCTAATCTGAGGCAGTAGTTGGCCCGTTGAGGAGAATAAGGGGAGGATCTTTCGAGATTAGGAGGCAGTTGTGCTCGAATTCTTGGTTTCATCAAGAGATCCCTGATCTAAGGAGAAGGTTCCCAACTTTTTCTAAAGATAAATCAAGAGGTTAAGCTCCTCTTAACCTATATAAACAGGCTCTATGATGGTGGAAAGGGGGAATAATTGAAGATATGAAACTTATGATCTTGGAGGAAACTCACAGTCAGCCGAAGGAGAGTGATCAGTGAAGTTGTTGTTATCCAGGTTGTGGAGCTTTCAGGCAAGGGTTAGACGAAGGGGACTTGAAGAAGATGTCGCATTCGCATCTACGATTGTAAGTACTGTTGTCGTTATTCTCATCAATATGACACGCTTGGACTGTTTCTTTCTAGTTTGTGTCTAATGTCACATGAACTTATCATTAGTTGGTAGATCTGTTTTCAATCTAATATCAATAGAGTAAGAAGCGGTTGTATCTTGTCTTGTCCGCAAAACTCAGCGAGGAGAAAAGGATTGTAGCGCAACTCGGAGCGTGCAGGGACAAACATCGATAAAAAGGGTACTTATGTCATCCTTCCTTCTCACGTGTTAGTTTAGATAGATTTGAAAGGAATTCAGTGTCCATGTTAAGAATTTTCTGTCTAGAGTTAAGGTCAAGCTCTAGAGGTGATCTACCTGTCCGCGGGGAGATTTTCCTACAACAGAAACTAGCAACTCCACTGGGGAGATAGCCTCAAATCGAAACCTCTTATTTTGATTTTCTCCTCATTGACCTTGTTCTATCCCTTGATTGTTTCAGACCTGGTTCACTCCTCTTTTGGTTGGTTTCATGAGCTGATTGGCTCCTTACTTCATTACACTCAGCATAATTGTCGAATTTGAATTTCAATTTTTGGAATTTCTTGACATTTTTTTGAGTTTTAGACCCTAGCGCCCCTGTCCTAGTGTTAACAGAGTGCCAATTCTCCCCCATACCTTTACACAGAGCGTTATAACACTCCTTGCCTTTGGAAACAGAGCGCCAGCCTCTTTTTGGCCTAAAAACCCTCCAGAACTGCCTTTTTTCAAGGTTTGCCTCTGTGTCTCTTTTGCTGAGTGATCTAGTGAGTCAATTTTTCTTCCCTTTCAGTCTTGACATCTGTCCTTTCTGAAGAATAAACATCTCATTAGTTGGATCTTGTAGCCTTCTTCACCATTTTCATTGAGTTTTTCCCTGTTGAGTGAAATTCGAAACCCATGCATTGTTTTTCTCTTCTCATCAGCTGAGTAAAAAACCCTGGTGAAGGTCATCAAAGGCCTACAGACCTCTTTGTCTTGATTTCGGTCAAGGTCATTGTTCTTCAACTTTTTCTTTTGGGTGTGAAGTTTGTTTTTCTCTTTAATTATTTCTTTTCTTTCGCTTTTTCGTTTTGATTGCTACTAAAGGGTGTATTGTTTGTGTGACTTTTGCTTGTGCTAGATTGGTTTTCATTCATACCAAGAAGATAATTAGTGAGACAAGCATTTTGTTGTATTGATCATCATTCATACGCAAACAATAAAAGATATCTTTATGATTGATTGTGCATATTAGAAGGCATTTAAAAGTTTTTGCATTACATCGGGATTTGATTGAGAAAAGAATCGTTTGAGGGCATTCTGTATTTGTGCTTGTTAGTGAAAATAACTTTCTCTCTCCCTTAGATAGATGTTCATCGAAAGGAAATGACTGCTTATCATATTTGATGCACTCTTTGGGTCTAGGTCATAATTCCATTTGTTTCAGTTCCATGCACCCCTTTGCGTAAAGAACAGCCATAAAAATCAATGCTAATTAAAAGTTATCTAGAACTTTTTCTTTTCTAGGATCCTCCACCAACAGTAGACTAGGATTAGTACTTTGGATTAGGGCTGTGAGCATAACTCTCCAAAGTTTATAAAACAAACAGTAGCATCCTGAGTTAGGGAGAGTCAAATCCAGTTATCGTATAAGTCTGCCTGGGATCCCCCTCTCACACAGGGGTTACGCACGAGGTCGCATTCGGGTAATCTATGGGGACTAACTCTCCATGGTTTAACTGATTGTGGTGGTCAGATCATATTATAGGGATCACTTTGAGGTAAATCCACAATTGTTGCGTGGAAGCCTTTTAGTTGGTTTCGGGCTTGATACCCTGCCTGTACGTTTGGATTGGACTGTCGACTGTTCCCGCCAGGGGCTGACTGCGAATTGGTAACCTTAGTGGCCATAATCTTTAGGGTCTTACACAAGGTGATGGTGATAGGAAGTCTCACTGTACCTGGAACAGACATTGGTAAAACTCACTCGGGCTCCTTGGAGGGTAAATCCACAATTACTGCGTGGAAGCTTGCACCAAGGCGTAAGTCTGTTAAGCAGGTCACCATTGTAACTATTCCACCCTATCCCCGCCCCTTCTAGACTTGATCACACGACGTTGGATTTCATCACCAACTAGTACGGTCATCAAAAGAAGGTCATGTTTGCTTGGTTGTGATTCTTAGATTTTTTTAGCATGTGCTGTTTCTTTTCGTTAGTTTGCCATAGATTTCTTTCACTGACTCTTTTCCACCAACATCGACCCTCCACGCCGCTCACGGAGGCTACAGGGACTTACTCCAGAGAATATGGAAGGAAACACCCCTTTACCCCCTCATTCTATGGAGGAATATCCTCAACAGAGCGAGGTTCATAATGCTACAACTTCCGAGGAAGAAGTTCCCATCCCTCTGGAGAATTTTTGAATTGTCTCAGAATCTCCGGAAGCTTATCGCATTCCGGAGGGATACAAACGACAGATCCTCCACCTAAATTCCGCTGGAGAATTTGTGGGCATCCATCCTTCTGACATTCTAGATGGATCTTCTCAGAACCCTTTAGCCAGTGACCCTTTTTGGACTGCGGACGTTGTTCGGAGTCCACCACGCTTGGTGCGAGATCTTTATGGAACAGGAGAAGGTGTCGATGCACCCTTTTCCTATACTGTACCCCCAAATCATTTCACCGGTACTACCACTTTTACAGCCACACCAACTGTTGGTCCGAACATACCATCCATTGGCCCAAGGTCTATTATTCCCCTCCAGACAGCCCATTCGACAATGGCCCCGCACATTCCGAATATCCCTGCCGGTAATGCGGTAGTTAATCAAGCCCCAATTTGCACACCCACCACACCAAGACCTACACTCCCTTTTGGATTTAGGGAGTTGAATTCTTCCGCTACCACCACTTCCCAAACCACTACCCAAATTGTACCGGGAAGTTCCATACCTATCCAACAACCCGGAGGGACTGGTCTTGGTGGTCCTAACCCGATCGGTGGCACCGGTCCGTCATTGACATCCGGCTTTAAAATCTCGGGAACTCTACCTCAAACTGGGGGGCATCCTCCCTCCAGAGGACAAATCCCATTCAGAGGGAACCCTAACGCTGGGGGGCATCCTCCCATCGGAGGACAAATTCCATTCGGGGGGCACCCTCATGCAGGGGGGCAGCCTCAATCTGGAGTACACCATCAACCACAAGGAAAAAATGTGTCCACCACACCCAACCCATGGAACATCCCTTTTCAAGGAAATCCACATGCCTCCATGGGACAAAATGTTCAGACTCCGCAACAACCCCCTTATGGACAAATGCCAAACCCACCCTATAATCCACAAAACCCATCCGGTTATCCTCTGCTCACCAACACTTCTCAAAACATCTTGAATCCTATGTACCTTGGTCAAAACCAACCTCACATGAGAGGGCCCACGAGTTATAATTATCCACATAACCCAGTATTGGGCCCCACTGGTGTCCCTTTTCCACACCAACATTACCCACAGGTTAACCGACAACTACCTTTTCTAGCCACCCTGGACCTCCCAGACTTGTCTCGGTTAACGAATGATCCCATTTATCATTCTCTGGTTTGGCCAGCTATCCCAGCTAAACTTCCTTCTGATATCCCAAAATTCGACGGAAAGCCTGGAGAAGACCCAAACAATCATGTGATGACCTTCCATTTGTGGTGTTCATCCAACTCCCTCACGGACGATTCCATTCGTTTGCATCTTTTCCAACGAACGCTCACGGGTTCCGCAACGAAATGGTATATTGAATTACCACGTGCATCCTTTCACGACTTCAACTCCCTTGCCATGTCCTTCCTCACACACTTTCAACTACCCATTCGATACGAGACGGGTACTGAACTATTAACCTCTCTTCGTCAGACAACTTCCATACATATCTCCGATCATATCCATGAATGGAGACGACGACGAAGGCTAATCAAAGCGGTCATTCCTGACCAATTGTTAGCGGAATGGTTCACGAAATCACTATTACCCCAGATCGCTCGTGATGTTTCCATGGGTGGCGTAGTCATCGAGGAAGAAGCCATCGCCCAGGCTCAGTACTTAGACTTAGTCTATTCACAATCTGGTACTCTATATGAGTTGATACCGAACGCTACCCGTGCCACTAATGACCCATCCAAACCATCGACTGCTTCGCATGCGGATGGAGTTATTGGCTCCATCAAAACTCAATCTACTACCCAGTCTAATGGAACACTCCAGTAGCACGCTTCCACGGCTGCCCCCAATTAGACTACACCCTCTTCTACCCCACCTCAAACTCAGGTCTCTGATGTGAATGCGGTCTAGTCAACCCCTTCACAACATCTTGGGGGCAAGAAGAAAGCGAGAAACAAACCAAAGAAGAAGAACAACAACGAGCAACCCAAGACCCAACCAAAAACCCCTACTATCGGAAAACAACCACAATGAAAACCGAAATTCCCATGTCTCATTTGTGGTGACGATCACTACACTCGAGACTGCCCACATCGTGATGAAGTGGCCAAACTTTTCAAGGGAAATTCACAACCCGCTGTGCTCACTCAGCCTTTTCTGCAACAACAATATTCGGTTGCACAAACCCCCACACCGGGGGGGAGTTCCAACCAACCCCATGATGAGGCCTCGACAAGTGCCCACATTTACATGTTTAACAGAGTTAATCTAACAACTTGCTCCGCGACATATGACATGCCAGTTAAACCTGATAAGTCGAAGATCACTAACGGTTCTGCGTCAGACCCATTACCATCCTCCGCCAATCCTCCATCTGTTAGCCCTCCATCCGGGCCACTCCAGATTGAGAAACTGTCTTTTGACTCTATCCTACGCCCTCCTAAGAGCACCATCCAAAAATCTACATTCAATCCTAATTCACGGGCTGCCCAAAACTACAATATCGTAGAATATTTGGCCCAAGCCCCATGTGCCATGTCCGCCTTGGAAGTTCTACAACACTGTCCCAGCCAACGTAGAACACTCTTAGCCTCTATTGGCGCTTTCGACCCTGAGTCATCAAACTACCTCACGTTTAATCTGGATGATCATCAACCGTGACTCTCCCACTAGCTAGCGTTCCAAATCGATGTGGTTATTCACAATCAACAAATCCACCGGACTATCCTGGATGAGGGATCCTCCACCTGTGTCATGTCCCTAGCTTGTTGGAAAGGATTGAAATCACCTACCCTTAACAAATCTGCTACCATGTTACACGCCTTTGATGGATGAGGTTTTCATCCTCACGGATTATTGCGATCCTTAGCCGTTCAGTTGGGCAGCAAAACTGTTACTGTTGACGTCGAGGTGGTCGATGCCCCCCTCGATTACAACCTACTACTTGGAAGAAGTTGGTTCTACACGATGACCACTGTCGCTTCATCGGTGTTTCAATGTGTACAATTTCCCCATCAAGGAAAAATTGTTACCATCGATCAGCTTGATTTCTTCACACCCGACGCTCGCATCCCTGCTACCAACAACATTCCTTTTCTGGGAGACCACCCGGTTACGTATGAAAGCATTGGTGTTGGCTTATTGAAAGATTCTAGCCTCATGGGTACCTTCCCTACACCACTTACACCTACTGCACATCATATTGCCGTCGTCAATATGATCTCGATTGTGCCTTATCAATCCTTGGAATCATCTGACCCCTGGATTGTGCCTAGTCCTTTGGAATTCGATGTGCTCAGTGACACAATGCCATTGAGCCCAGCCGAGGCCACATACGTAGCTATTCAATCTGCCTCTCCCTCGTAGAACAATTCACATTCATTGGCACCTGATACTTATTCGGTGCCCTATTGGTTAGATTCCCTATCATCTGTCATCGATTACATTTCCCATATTTTTCCTTCGGACGAATCTATCATGGAAATGCCTAGCATCGACGATTTTCCATGGGATGACAACCACCATCGATCCTCTTTTCTCCCACCTCTGGAAGAAATCCAAGACATACGATCTGTCTTCCCCCCCGATGTTACCGAAGCTCTGCAATCTCCTATCCTCACAACATATACTTTCTCTGAGGGGAACATGGGTAACATCTCTACTATGGCCACGATTGACATTTCAATCAAAGAAGGTGTCGTGGAAAACATCAACCTTGGTGCTAATTGCACACCCGACGAAGTGGTCTCTTACACTGCTTTATTCAAGGAATTCTGCGATGTCTTCACATGGATTTACGAGGAAATGCCAGGGATCGATCCTTCGATCGTCGTACATGAAATCAAAACCTACCCTGACGCAAAACTGGTTCGGCAAAAGCTTCACCCGGTTCATCCCAAGAAAGTCGCAGCTATAAAGGAAGAAGTTGAAAAACTTCTAAAATCTGGCTTTATCTATCCCGTCCCTTTAACCGAATGGGTCTCCAACCTCGTTTCGGTTGCTAAGAAACAAGGGACCATCCGTGTTTGCGTTGACTATAGAGATCTCAACAAAGCTTGTCCTAAGGATAACTACCCTACGCCCTTCATCGACCAAATCATCAATAACTGCGCGGGGAGTGTAATCTTTTCTTTCATGGATGGATTTTCTGGATATAACCAGATTGAAATCTTTCCTACAGATCAACACAAGACAGCCTTCATCCGCCCTTGGGGAACTTTCGCCTACCAAAATCTACCTTTTGGCCTTAAAAATGTTGGAGCCACTTTCCAGCGAGCCATGTTGTACTCTTTTCATGACATCAAACATATCGCAGAACCATATCTTGATGATCTACCCGCACATTCGTTAAATCGATCCGATCACATTGATCACTTACGCGCGATTTTTCTGCGATGTAGGTGCTACCATATTCATCTGAACCCACACAAATGCATTTTCGTTGTCGAATCCGGTCGACTCCTCGGTTTCATTGTCTCCAAAGATGGGATTAGGGTGGACCCCTTAAAGATCAAGGCCATCTTAGCCTTACCTCCACCCACCAATTTAACCCAACTCCAAAGTTTGCAAGGCAAAGCAAACTTTCTTTGCCGTTTCATCTGCAATTATGCCGAGATCACTAAAGGATTTATGCGGTTACTGCAAAAGAATGTCCCTTTCATCTGGGATGACGTAGCTCAACGGTCATTTGACGCTCTCAAGCATTCTTTGACCCATGCACCTTTGTTACATCCACCTGAATATACAAAGGATTATATCCTTTACTTGGTCGCTTCTACTTCCACCATCGCAATGGTGTTAGTCCAAGAAGACTCCAACAACGAAGAACATGTGATTTACTATCTGAGCAAGAGTTTATCTGGACCCAAACTCAGATATTCGCATGTTGAGAAACTGGCTCTGACAGCTGTCATCGTTGTCCAAAGGTTCCGCCATTACATATTATTACGCACCACCACGGTAATCGCAGACTCCAACCCCATGTACCACATCCTGACACGTCAAGTACTTGAGGGAAAATATTTGAAATTGATTGTTATTCTTCAAGAATTCGATCTTGAGTTTACGAAGGCGAAAGCCAAAAAATCCCTGGTGTTTACCGAGCTCATCTGTGCTTTTCCTTGTGCCAATGAAAACATCGAACCTAGAGATTCTCTCCCCGATGAATCTCTCTTCCTCATCAGCACCTCTGATCCTTGGTACGGAGACATTCTCCTCTACCTTCAAACACAACGTTTTTCAGCCCAACATCTCTCGTGAAGAGTGTCGACGCATTCGTCATCACTCTCGTCGGTATATCATCCTCAGTGACACTTTGTATCGCCATGGTATCGACACCATCCTTCAGCAATGTTTGACTCACGAGGAGGCTGAATGCATTTTGAATGATTGTCACCTTGGCTCCTGTGGCGGTCACCTTTCTGGAATGGCCACAACCCAAAAAATCCTACCTGCCGACTATTTTTGGCCCTTGATTTTCAAAGATTGTATCGAGGCTGTCAAGAAATTCCCACCCTGCCAAATCTTTAACAAGAAGGCACGTACCCACCCTATGACGCTGCACCCAATTATCGCCATCGTCCCCTTTGCCAAATGGGGCATTGATTTCATGCAGTGTAAGCCTACCTTAGTCGGGGGGCACGGTTACATCATCGTCACCATTGATTACTTCACCAAATGGGTTGAGGCTATGCCTACTTTCCTGAATGATGGTCGTACTGTAGGTCTTTTCCTCTTCAACCACATCATAACTCATTTTGGTGTACCACGTGCCATTGTCACTGACCATGGTTCACACTTCAAAAACTAGATGATGAGTGAGTTACATGTCAAATTGGGTTTTCGCCATGAAAACTCGTCCCCTTACTACCCTCAAGTGAATGGACAAGTTGAAGCTATCAACAAAGTCCTAAAAACCATGATCCAACGCATGGTAGGGGAAAACAAAACATTGTGGCATCTACAACTGTTCTCCGCTCTCTGGGCCTACCGCACCTCTATGAAAACTTCAACTGGATTCACTCCCTTCCAGTTGGTCTATGGCATTGAAGTCGTCCTACCGATCGAGTGTGAGATTCCATCACTCAAACTGAAAGTAGAACTTTTGCCCCATACTTCCACTGAAGAAGAACGATTTTTGTATCTATCCAAACTGGACAAAATGCGTCGCGATGCTACTCTCGCCAATGAGGCACATCAAAAACAAATTAAAAGTCAATATGACAAATCCGTCCACCCTCAGACTTTTGTGGAAGGAGACTTAGTCCTTGTTTACGACCAAGCTCACGATAAATTGGGGACAGAAAAGTTAGAACCCATGTGGCACGGTCCCTACATCGTGAAGCGTGTCCTACATAAAGGTGCCTACGAATTAGTTGATCATGATGGAATCTCCCTAGGAGAGCCCCGAAATGGGCTTTACCTTAAGAAGTACTATGCCTAGATCACCTAGCATATTGTACTTTGTACATTATTGTATTTAGTTTTGGTGTGTCTATTTCTTTCGCATGCTCGAGTCTTTACCGTTCCCACTCATGAATGTGCCTGTGTTTTCATGCGCATATGAAATCTTCCTTTACTATATTTTTTGGGTTCGCAGATGGCGCTAGCCGACATACCCGGAACATTGCTTCAGCAGCTTGGGTTATTTACCAATTTGACCAGGTGGTGAGTTCAGGAGGCATTTGTTTAGGACTAGCAACCAACAATATGGCAGAATATCATGTTGTCATTGGACTGCTGACCCAAGCTTCCTCTCTAGGTATTTCTCGCATCATTATTTACTTAGACTCCCAACTGGTGGTTTTTCAACTCAACCGCATCTATGCTATCCGTAGTCCTATCCTGCTACGACTACACTTGCAAGTTCGTCGTCTCAAACGAATGTTCGATTACATCGAATATAGACACATTCCGAGAGAATTTAATAGTGTTTTTGATTCATTAGCTAATTATATTATGGATCGGTATCTTGCCCACATAAGATTCAAGGAAAGAAAAATTGTACATTGCACGTAAATTAAAACACATCACAGACATCATCATGTACAAATCATTGGCATAATAAAAACTTGAAACTGTATATATATATATATATATATATATATATATATATATGGCATGACTGAAATGTTTGTATTACATCAAAAAGTGTGTAGAAGAGAAAAATATTGGGTCTATTCACCCATACAACGTCGCCTAACAAGGCATACAAAAACATGATCACGGGAGAAACTCTAATCTCCCCGCACTGCGTTGTGCTGTGAGTAACATACTACTGCACGCACTACACACCTCAACAAAGAATTGATATTCTCTGGCACCCCTACAGTGTGCTGCTGTAGATGTAAAGACACATCCCCCCTCCACAGAGGAGGGATACCCATCGTAAGGCCTTAGAGGTTCCTCTCAACCTCCCGGAGACCCACCACCGGTACTGCTAGGTCTGTTATCCACATTTTTGGTTATCGAGATGATATTATGATTATGTCATGATAATGGAAGATCAAACTCTTCATTAAGGACTTTTTTCTGAAGAAGGTTACACTTGTCATTTTCTCAAAATCATATTTTGAAGATAGTTCGCAGGCTGCATATATACTCTCCTGCGGGAATCCTTAATTTCCGCATGCTGCATTCAGCTTGATTGCGGACTTTCCGCACTGTGTTAATGGTTAGGGTGCGGACATGTTTCTAAAGGAGA
>ML787938.1:135929-157054 GCA_009831015.1 Picea engelmannii | reverse complement strand
TTTCAGTTAATATAATACATGAATATGTCCCTTTCCCATAATGATGATGTCATCTTATTACATGATTCCTTGATCACATGTATAGACTAGGAATTGAATATATTAATGCCTTTGCTGTGATTGGTTTGTGTTGTTGTGATTGGAACGACACAAGAGCATCAGAGAAGAGCAAGGAACAACACAGATTAAAGGAGAGCGTTCACAAGGTATGTCCACCATCCATTTCTCTTAGTTCATTCAATATCTAGATCTAGGGAAAGAGTAGTATTCTGTTACGGTTTGTTCCAGATCCAGGTGGATCTGGGGAGATTGGTCTGTGTCCGCACTCACGAATTTATCCATAAACAGGGTCTGCTGCAACTGGGGCACCTCCACGACGCCCTGGTATTGGTATATCAGCTGGGCGCACTGCTCCCTTGTCTGCATGTTGAAAACAAAAGATCTGTTAAAACTCTTTTACATACATATACATCAAAAATTTAAAAAAACAAAAAACAAAAACTAGACAAGGTATGGCTTAGTCTCTTACCTGACTCGTCCCAATCTTCCCCCGCGGGCAAAATCAAGACCATACTCCCACGGAAGTCTACATCGACATAAGGGAAGTCCTCTATCCAGAGGTACTGTTGTCTCAGCCAGGCAAAGAAATCACCAGTAAAGTGGAACTCTGACTCCAAAACTAGCCTTGGAGACAGACTAGTCCACCTCTCCATCCGAGGCTCGTCCACTGGTTGTACTGCCAGTGCTATCTGAGGCTGCATATGAGGGATGCGCTCTAGAAAAAAAGAGACTAAAAACGAGCCATAGCCGAACTGCTTATGACCAGTCCTGCACCGTGAGATATGTTCCTTCACATTCCGAAGGAACGCTGCACTCCAATTGAACAGTGTTGGTTCCAAACATTGAACACCATAGGCCACCTGTGATCTCGATGCCAAATTAGCACTAGTGCTACCGGTCACGCTTGTGATAGCGAATAGTATAGACTGGAGAGGAAGATCTCATATATCCTTGATAGGGATCCTGCCCCCCACCAACCTTGCTCCCGGAACACAGTGGCATGCCAAATACACGTCCACCTGCTCAGGTAATGCCCTCTACCCAGTGAAAGATATGGGGACCCCTATTTTCGAGAGGCCGGTCAAAAAGTACACTTCTTCCAACTCAATGGTTAGGAGTTGTGTGCCAATACGGAATCCCTATTCCGCAACATCCCAAAGGCCAATCATGTGCTCAAGTAATAACACCTCTCTCTTCATTTTTTGCAATTTGAAGAACTTGAGCAAGCCATAGGCCCGTAGAGAGGCCCGCATACGTGGACTCCGTAGAGAGGCTAAATCATCCATCTCATGTTCCCTCTCTTTCCATTCAATCATGATTGCCGAAGATACCTACAAAACAAAAAATCAAGAATTTCATCATTCCTCACGTTTTTGTAATTTCGGCAATTTTCAAAAGCATTTTAAAACATGAAACAAAATGCCCATGTCATCTAAAAGCAACCACTCACTCTTTTTAACCACCACGCCCTTTAATATTTGCCAAATAATGATAAAAACGTGTTAGAAATGCAAAATGACTTTGGGGGGCTGCGTGGGCATATGGGGAGAATTTTCATGAGTTATTTTACTAAAAATTATCGGTCCAATCGATTGCAAGGGTGTAGACATCCTAACAACCCTTCTCTAACACATCTTTGTAAAAGAATCCCCCTTTTTTATTAATTTTTAAAAAGAGGCCGATTTGGTTCAAAGAGGGGCGACCTAGGGATTTGTGTTTTAAATAAATAATGCCATGAAAATCAACTTGAAACCATGCAATTGAAAGAGAAAAGGATGAACACCTACCTGGTTTGAACGGTGAGCGAAATGATCGATCGTAACTCCGGCAGCGAGAAAAACAAGATTTGCTTCAAATTGAGATTCTCCACTACTCCAAAAATCCTTGCAAATGAAATGGTAAATGAGTTTTCAAATCAATTGTTATTTATAAAATTTCATTTTTTATAAGGTATGGTCATTTTTGGGTTTCTCTAATGATGTAAATGGCTTCACTAAAATCTGGTTTGTAGTTTCTGGCATCGCAGGTTTCCAGGCAGTTCTAATGAATCATTCACCTTGTCACATTTATGAGCATAGTCTTAGTTCGTTCTCGAGCTCAACAATATGAGAACGTAACCGGGTAAACTTTTATCTCTTTTTTGGACCCGTACGGATACGAACACACGAAAAAGGAACCCCCCTGGAGTCTCCTTTAAACCCTTTTCAGACTCTCTACATATGAAAAGATTGTCAAGTGATCTTTCTTTCTTTCACACTTGTTAAAAGGTCAGAAAGAGCGTCTTTCGAGCGATAGTTTAACCCTTTTTCAGTCTCGTTGGACTACTGTACAAAAAAGGAACTAAGAGAGTTCTCTTTTAAGTGTTTTTCCAAACTCTATAATCCCGAAAAACCTTCGAGTTTTATGTCTTTGGACTCGTTAAAGCATACATCGACATACCCATATGGGACTGAACCCTTACTTCTTTCGGTTCGTTAAACAAAGGAAGAGGAACTTACCGAAGGTGAGTTATATCGAGCATGTGTTATCCTCCTCGAGCTCATTAAATCAAAAAGATGTACTCATCTATCTGGATGGGGGAAAAATTGAAAGGAGCAAGCCAAGCAGTCTCTTGAGAACATCGTCCAACACTTCTTAGAGTTGCCCTTGAACACGTCACTTTGTCACTTTGCACATATCATAATCCGCTAAACCTCTGTACTGAGCCAATCCTTTGAGTTCCTTTCACTCATTTGGGTCACCCAACGCAAGTCACAGTATCCATTGCATAGTTTTGGTCCATGTCATGTTTTGTTGTTGTGCCTCAGTGTTCAAGGGAAGTATCCACCTCGAGAGTTAGCCATCCCAAATATCTTGCCTCAAAACCTGTGTCAGTCCATGTCCATTTGATATACCAATTACATATCCATGTCCGTTTCATGTCGTTGATGGGGGATACATCAAGGCCCTCCCTCGATGAATCTATTCCTGTCAACTCCAACACATTATCTGAGAATCAGACTTAGAAACTAGTTATTACTTTGGGACCTGCATGCCTCAATGGCAGGCCTCCTCACATTCGACAGTAGGTTTACATCATTGACCTCTGATTGAATGATTCCATGGATGTTCGACCTCAGCTCATCTATTCACATTCGCTGGAATGTACTAGGGTACCTTGGGAATCATTGACATTAATGGTGATCTCCCTCACACTTGTTAACGGTTCACACCATTGACCGGTAATCAAGTGGTTTCTGCCATGTTCGACATTAGGACATCTATTCACATGGTCAGATTCGTACCATATTGGGATTGGTAAGAAGACCCTGGGTTGAGCCATCACTTTGATATATCCTTTCCCCAGGCTTCGAAGGAATTTCCATTGGACAAAGAACACATACACTGTTACATAGATCCACTTTGTATTGGTCGTGGCTATGTCTTGTCATCTCATAGATCCACTGTGTATTCTTCGTGGCTACGACCAGTTCATGTCATTAGAGTATAGATCCACAGTGTATTTTCAGTGGCTATACCTTTTTATCAACACAATTATGGGTCCACAGTGTATTTTATGGCGGCCATATCCTACTAAGTCTTGATCACCCAAGCATAGGTATGCCTGCCTTGGGTTTTGAAATATGTCATGATATTTGTTGGATGTTTGTGTGTAGCTTCCATCAGGTTCTCCAAGTCTATACCCTTTCTTGGACATCTACAAAGTATTTTAGTTATCAGTTGGCATCTTCTAACTTCATAATTTGGGGGGCATTCTGTTACATGTCAAAATTGCTCAGCTGGATAAGTGTCACATGTCCCTCTTAATCATCGTAAGTGTCGCATCTCCCCTACAACTTTCGCAAGTGTCGCAAGTTGGTCACTAGTGTCGCAAATGATGTTCAGACATATTGTCATGTCAATGACACTAAGGAGGCACTTATAACATCTCACATGACTGGTTTGAAGGAGGAGAACTGGTTTACTGAAGACAAATATCTCTTGACACCTGAAAGGAACCCTGAAACAAAGGTTTTGAGGGGGACCGCTCCCCTACTTCAGCCCCAGAAGCGTTGGCGCTTCCCTACAAGGCTTCAAGGAGCGTTATAACACTCCCCAGCCCCCTTTGAAGGAGCGCTGCTCATATTGAGAGCGCTGGCGCTTCCCTAAAGCTTACCAAGGAGCGCTACAGCGCTCTGATTCCCTTCTAAGGGAGCGTTGCCTAATCTGAGGCAGTAGTTGGCCCGTTGAGGAGAATAAGGGGAGGATATTTTGATATTAGGAGGCAGTTGTGCTCGAATTCTTGGTTTCATCAAGAGATCCCTGATCTAAGGAAAAGGTTCCCAACTTGTTCTAAATATAACTCAAGAGGTTAAGCTCCTCTTAACCTATATAAATAGGCTCTATGATGGTGGAAAGGGGGAAGAATTGAAGATATGAAACTTATGATCTTGGAGGAAACTCACAGTCAGCAAAAGGAGAGTGATCAGTGAAGCTGCTGTTATCCAGGTTGTGGAGATTTCAGGCAAGGTTTAGACGAAGGGGACTTGACGAAGCTGTCGCATTCGCATCTACGATTGTAAGTACTGCTGTCGTTATTCTCATCAATATGACACACTTGGCCTATTTCTTTCTAGTTTGTGTCTAATGTCACATGAACTTATCATTAGTTGGTAGATCTGTTTTCAAGCTAATATCAATAGAGTAGGAAGTGGTTGTATCTTGTCTTGTCCGCAGAACTCAGCGAGGAGCAAAGGATTGGAGCGCAACTCGGAGCGTGCAGGGACAAACGTCGATAAAAAGGGTACTTTTGTCATCCTTCCTTATCATGTGTTAGTTTAGATAGATTTGAAAGGAATTCAGTGTCCATGTTAAGCATTTTTTGTCTAGAGTTAAGGTCAATCTCTAGAGGCAATCTACCTGTCCACAGGGAGATTTTCCTACAACAGTCTTGAGGGAATTCATCGGAAAATTTGTAGTCGTATATCTGGATGATATATTGATCTACAGTAAGACGAAGGCTAAAAATTTGAAACATTTAGCCATTGTGATGAGAAAACTACAGCAGGAGAAGTTGTTGATTAATATGAAAAAGTCCTCATTTATGAAGACAGAGCTCATTTATTTGGGTTTTGTCATATCGGTGAATGAGTTGAAAATGGATTTGAGTAAAGTGGAAGTGATCAAGAATTGGCCATCACCGAGAAATGTTTTCGAGGTGAGGAGTTTCCATGGTTTAGCTAGTTTCTACCGAAAGTTCATCAGGAATTTCAGTGGGATAAGCGCAGCAATGATGGACACGGTGAAGAAGCGACACAAGTATTTTCATTGGACAGTAGAGGCTGAGAAGAGCTTCAATATGTTGAAGCAGAAGATAACGAAACGACCAGTGTTGGTGTTGCCGAACTTCAAGAAAACATTTCAAGTGAAGTGTGATGCGAGTGGCTTTGCCATAGGAGCGGTCTTGAGTCAGGAGGACAGGCCAGTTGCATATTTCAGTGAGAAGATGGATGAAGAAAAGATGAAATACTCCACGTACGATAAAGAGTTTTATGCCATCATAAAGGCATTAAAGAAGTGGAGGCATTAATTAATCCCAAAAGAATTTGTATTGTACAGCGATAATCATGCATTGCAGTTTGTGAGTCAACAGGATAAGTTGAATCAGAAGCATGCAAAATGGGTAGAGTATATGCAGAATTTCACATTTGTGATCAAACAAATTTTAGGTACTGCTAACAAAGTGGCTGATGCTTTGAGCATAAAATGTTTGTTGCTGCAGGAGTTCCGAGTCAAAACATTGGGTTTTGAAAATCTGAAGGACATGTACGCAGGAGATGCAGACTTCGGAGAATGATATGAAGCAACTGAGAATCCAGTTCTCAGGGATCGGAGCCCATGGATAGAATACATGATCTAGGAAGGATTGTTGTTCAGAGGCAATCAACTGTGTATTCCAAATTGCTACATGAGGGAGAATTTGCTAAAGGAAAAACACAGCAGAGGCTTGGTAGGGCATTTTGGCCACGATAAGACATTCGCGAAGCTGAGCGGATCATATGTTTGGCCAGGCATGCGAGTAGATGTCAAGAGGTTTGTTGACAGGTGTCGAATTTGTCAGCATTCGAAGGGGAGGAAACATAATGCAGGTCTTTATCAGCCATTTCCCATACCAGAGAGACCATGGGAGGCGATCAACATGGATTTTGTTTTGGGTTTGCCGAGAACGCAGAGAGGGGTCGATTCCATATTTATGGTGGTAGACAGGTTTTCAAAGATGGCACATTTTATTCTGTGTCAGAAAACCAGCGATGCGACTCATATCGCAAATTTGTTTTTCAAGGAGATTGTGCGACTTCATGGATTTCCAAGAAGCATAGTCTCGGATAGGGATACGAAATTCATAGGTCATTTTTGGAGAATGCTATGGAAGAAGCTAGGAAATAACTTAGCGTTTAGTTCAGCTTACCATCCACAGACAGACAGACAGACAGAGGTGGTGAACAGAAGTCTAGGGGACTTGCTGAGAAGCTTGGTGACAGAGCACCATAGCAGCTAGGACAACATATTGCCATAGGCAGAGTTCACATACAACGATTCACTGAATCAAAGTACAGGAAAAATTCCATTTCAGATTGTGTATGGGACACAACCGAGGGGATTTTTTGAACTCAGGGAGTCAAAACAGACTGCGACTAGCAGTGCTAGTGCAGAGGAATTCACTGAAGCGATGAAGGAACTTCACGGCAAGGTGAAGCAGCGACTGCAAGACTCAAACCAGGAGTACAAGCGCAGAGTAGATCAACATCAGAGACAACTTCAATTCAAAGTTGGTGATCTTGTTCTGGCACATCTGAGGAAAGAAAGGTTCCCAAGGGGAACATATAACAAGCTCAAAATGAAGGAATTGGGCCATGCAGAGTCCTAAAGAAATTCGGAGAAAACGCTTATGAGATTGAGTTTCCAGATGGCATCGGAATATCTTCGATATTCAATGTGGCAGATTTATACCCATACAGGGCTGGGGAGACAGAAACTGGAACTGAGAAACCAGTGATTGAGTGGACAAAGCAATTACCAGTTGCAGAGAAGCCGCATATGGAGTGCATACTGCACAAGCGAGTGGGTAAGAAAACCAGGTGAAAGCAGTATTTCAAGTACCTAGTCAAGTGGAAGAATCATCCAGTGGAAGACGACAGTTGGGAAAATGAAGCAGTGATACAGAAGCATGGAAAGACTGTGCAGGAGCTCATGGACAGGATCCCATGAAAGTTTGCAAGCCGAGGAGTATGATGCAGGAGCATCGCCAACTCATCAAGGAGCATCGCCCAAGACAAGCGAGCCTACATAGAAGACCACGAACAACTGGACAAGGCCAGCTGAAACTTTTTGAATTTTCATTTAAGATGATGCGCCAATTTATAAATGAACCATTTATGAAAAATGCCTTCATATATTATAATGGACCTTGATCCTTTAATCTCTCGTCCTTAGGTAGATGAGGCATTTAATAGATTTAATGCAGGGTAGATAAATTTTTATTTCCAGATTAGACAGTTTTAGATAGAAGGAGGGAAAACGGATATAGACACCCTCACTTGTGTATTGTAATTATTTAGAATTATTCATTCAGGAGCAAGAAGAGAAGAGAAAACAGAGAAATCTGTGAAGAACACCCATGTACAGAAGATTGAATTAATAGAATGAAGTTTTGTTTCAATTTCATGGTTGTTATTGTTTTCTCTGTGTTAATGTTGTGCTCATGAATGTTTGTTTCTGGGTATGCATTTTATTTGTATATGTTGTGCATGTGATTTCAGGGTTTCAAACTGAAGTCTGAGAGAGAGAGAAGAGAATAAGTTTCAATTGTTTCTCTGTCTGAGCCAGGAGATTCCTGAATAGAGTGTAGTTGAATTCATCCGCAAAGAGTGTGTTGATGAAGGTTCGATAGTTAAACACTTATTCTCATTCACCTAGAAGTCTCAGTTGTTAATCTGAGAAAAGGAAGCTAAAGACTGCTGCAGCAGGAGTTTCACAGAGTCTGAAGGATTCAACATCTGGGAAGTTGCTGAATGTCGAGCGCAAGTAGGGTGCACAAGTCCCTCTGAAGAAGTCAGAGTGGGGAAGCTCAGAAAGGTATATTGCCTTCGTAGTATCATCGAAGGGAAGCATAGGAATTTTGATCGAAGAAGGGTCACACAGAGTTTTTAGGCGCAGGCTTGAGGAGTAAGCCTGGAGAAGAAATACTTAGTCATTTTCGAGAAATCTCCAAAGAGGGGAAGCCGACGATCAGGATTCATCAGGAAGATTAGAAAAATCCTGGGGGCCGCTAGATCTTGGAGAAGTTGCGCAGGATTTTAGCCTTAGTGCGCGGGGAAGGAGTTAGAGCTCATCGGGACTCGAGTCATCGAAGAATCAGAGCCTCTAGAGTCATAGAATTCTCATAGGGAGGAATCGCGACTCGCGATTTTCCGAAGGAACCATAACCGTTGATCTCGGTAGGACAGTTGGCAGGAGATCTGAGGAAGTCGGAAATCAGAGCATCGGGGTTTCTGAGAGTGGGGAATTCTCACACATTGAAATCGTGATCCACGATTTCCCGACAGGGGTAGAGACGCCTAGTGGAGGACAGGTGTCAGAGGATTGAGTCTCGCCCTAAGGCGACGACAGGTGGCGTCGCATATCAGAGTTCGGGAGTTGGAAAGGTCTGTGACATTGCGCAATAGGAATCACGAATTCCTGAAACGCGATTTCCTGATTTATCCAGAAAGAGTGGGGTCTAGGAGACAACACAGAGGACAGGTGGCATCGGAGTTCGGGAATCGAAGATTCATGGGAGCAGTGACTCACGATCGCGTGAGTACCGATTTCCCGATAGGGAAATTCCCGATAGGAGATGAGGAAGGCATGAAGTGGATATTCCATCGGGTTTCGGGGAATTATGAGAACCGAATCCATGAGTGCAAGATTCGCAAACAAGTCAGTTCCGATTTCCCGATAAAGTAAAGGGAGAGCGACGGAGAAGCATCCTGTGGGTGCAGAAAAGTCCCGACAAGGGATTTTGAAGAGCGGTTCAGCTCTTCGGGCCGAGGAAAGAGAAGGTCCTGGTGGAAGCGGACATGCCCTGGGTGGCCGACTGCATCAGAGTGGTATCAGAGCAAGGAATTCTCTCTGTTTTCTGTAGGAGAGGAGAAAAGAAGAATTCTCCATGCTGCCCAAAAGAGAAAGACAATCACCCGACCCGAAAGATATGGAAGTAAGAAGAAGAGGCAGGCCGGTAGGAAATCCAGAGATGGAAAGACAGATATGAGATCTCAGAGAGAGACTCGAGGAGATGGAAAAATCTCAAAGACGCACAGCTGGTGCAGGGGATCTTAGTGATTCCGACAATGAGGTTGAAGTTGAACCACAAAGAGAAGTTGTAGCTGAAGATGCATCCAACAAGAAATTGATTAAAGCTATTGCCCAGATGAGTCAAAGACGAAAATGGACATTCCAGCTTATGAAGGAAGCCTGGATGCAGAAGAGTTGTTGGATTGGATCAGGGCTCTTGATACCTACTTCGATTATGAGGATATCTAAGAGCATAAAAAGGTCAGGCATGCTGTCAAAAAGTTGAAAGGACATGTAGCATTATGGTGGGACGAGCTTTAGGCAGATAGACGTTCCAAAGGCAAACAGAAAATTAAAAGTTGGGATCGAATGATTGCTAAGATGAAGGAAAAATTTGTCCCAAGGGATTATCAGATCACACTGTTCAGGCGAGTGTAGAACCTGAGGCAGAAACTGATGATAGTGAAAGAATACACTGAGGAATTCTATAGACTGAACATCAGAGTAGGTCATCGAGAGAGCGATGATGACAAGGTATCCAGATACCTGAATGGTCTGAGATACAACATTCAGGATGAATTAAGCATGACGACCATTAGAACGGTGGAGGATGCTTATCAGATGGCTCTAAAAGCCGAGGAGAAGCTGAGCCGTAAGCAAGGACAGCGAGGGCGGGGCAGAAGTCAACCCATAGGCAAGGCAGTTTCCCAAGAGAAATACCAGAAGCCCAAGGAGGAATGGAAGAAACCTCAGGGTAAAGTTGAAAGGGGCGGAACCTCATAGCAAGGACAATAATATGCTGAGTCGAGGAGACAACATAATGAGGAGAGAGGAGATTATGCTGATGCAAACACTTTTCCTCGTACCAGAGGTAGGGGAAGAGGCCGAGGCAGAATCATCACATGCTACACATGTGGGAAGAATGGGTATAAAGCAGTTGACTGTCCAGATCGGAAGGCAGATAAAGGAGAAGCTCACATCGCTGAAGCATAGAGGCGAGATGTTGAAGAAGAAGGCGCAGAAAGTGGAAGCTCACTTCTGATGCGAAAAGTCCTTTTGACACCTAAGAAAGAGGTGTAGGAAAGTTCAACTCAAAGGACCAGACTGTTCAAGACAACTTGCAAAACCAAGGACAGGAAATGCAAGGTTATTTTGGATAGGGGAAGCACCGACAATCTCGTTTCAACCGAGATGGTGGAGAAGTTGGAGCTGGAGACAATTGATCACTCGAGTCCATATAAATTCTCGTGGCTACAGAAGGGACATCAGGTGAGTGTCACTAAAAAATGCTTAGTAGACATCAATATAGGAGGATATAATGATAAAATACTCTATGATTTCATTCCCATGGATGTATGTCATTTGTTACTGGGTAGACCACGACAATATGACCGAAATGTGGTTCATGACGGGAGGATGAACACATATAATTTAGAAAAGAATGGGAGGACACACATGTTGCTTCCAATAAAGGATAAAGAAGTGAAGCCGGAAGTAAGAAACACGATACTTCTCATGAGTGGGAAGGAACTTCTTACAGAGATGGAGAAGAAAGAAGATCCACAATTCTTTGTAGTCAGGAAACTGAGGATTGTCCTGACTAGCACCAGAGTGGAAGATCTACCAGATGAGATTCAGGAACTGCTGGGAGAGTTTGCTGACATCATCGTGGATGAATTACCTCACTCGTTGCCACCGATGAGGAGTGTGAGTCATCACATAGACCTCATACCAGGAGCTAGTTTGCCGAATAAGGCTGCGTATAGATTGATGCCGTAGGAAAACGAGGAGGTCAAGAATCAGGTCCAGGATTTGTTGGACAAAGGACTGGTCAGGGAAAGTTTAAGTCCATGCACTGTTCCGACAATGCTTAGTCCGAAGAAGGATGGAGGTTGGAGAATGTGCACTTACTCAAGAGCGATCAACAAAATTACCATCAGGTACAAGTTTCCACTGCCGAGAATGGATGATCTGATGGATTGCCTCAGCGGGGCAAATTATTTTTTGAAGATTGATCTGAAGAGTGGATATGATCAGATTCACATGAGGGAAGGTGATGAATGGAAGAAAACATTCAAAACAAACGAAGGTTTGTACGAATGGTTGGTCATGTCGTTTGGCTTGAAAAATGCGTCGAGCACATTCATGAGGCTGATGAATGAAGTCCCAAGGGAATTCATCGAAAAATTTGTAGTCGTATATCTGGATGATATATTGATCTACAGTAAGATGAAGGCTGAACATTTGAAACATTTGTCCATTGTGATGAGAAAACTATAGCAGGAGAAGCTGTTGATTAATATGAAAAAGTCCTCATTTATGAAGACAGAGCTCATTTATTTGGGTTTTGTCATATCGGCGAATGAGTTGAAAATGGATCCGAGTAAAGTGGAAGTGATCAAGAATTGGCCATCACTGAGAAATGTTTTCGAGGTGAGGCGTTTCCATGGTTTAGCTAGTTTCTACTGAAATTTCATCAGGAATTTCAGTGGGATTAGCGTAGCAATGATGGACACGGTGAAGAAGCAACACAAGTCTTTTCATTGGACAGTAGAGGCTGAGAAGAGCTTCAATCTTTTGAAGCGAAAGATAACGGAACGACCAGTGTTGGTGTTTCCAGACTTCAAGAAAACATTTCAAGTAAAGAGTGATGCGAGTGGCTTTGCCATAGGAGCAGTCTTGAGTCAGGAGGACAGGCCAGTTGCATATTTCAGTGAGAAGCTGGATGAAGCAAAGATGAAATACTCCACGTACGATAAAGAGTTTTATGCCATCATACATGCATTAAAGAAGTGGAGGCATTACTTAATCCCAAAAGAATTTGTATTGTACAACGATAATCATGCATTACAGTTTGTGAGTCGACAAGATAAGTTGAATCAGAAGCATGCAAAATGGGTAGAGTATATGCAGAATTTCACGTTTGTGATCAAACACATTTCAGGTACTGCTAACAAAGTTGTTGATGCTTTGAGCAGAAAATGTTTGTTGCTGCAGGAGTTCCGAGTCAAAACATTGGGTTTTGAAAATCTGAAGGACATGTACGTAGGAGATGCAGACTTCGGAGAATCATATGAAGCAGCTGAGAATCCAGTTCTCAGGGATCGGAGCCCATGGATAGACTACATGATCCAGGAAGGATTGATGTTCAGAGGAAATCAACTGTTTATTCCAAATTTCTCCATGAGGGAGAATTTGCTAAAGGAAAAACACAACGAAGGCTTGGCAGGGCATTTTGGCCACGATAAGACATTCGTTAAGCTGAGCGGATCATATTTTTGGCCAGGCATGTGAGCAGATGTCAAGAGGTTTGTTGATAGGTGTCAAATTTTTCAGCATTCGAAGGGGAGGAAAAAGAATGCAGGTCTTTATCAGCCATTGCCCATACCAGAGAGACCATGGGAGGCGATCAACATGGATTTTGTTTTGGGTTTGCCGAGAACGCAGAGAGGGGTCGATTCCACAAAGAGTGCGTTGATGAAGGCTCGATAGTTAAACACTTATTCTCATTCACCCATAAGTCTCAGTTGTTAATCTGAGAAAAGGAAGCTAAAGACTGCTGCAGTAGGAGTTGCACAGAGTCTGAAGGATTCAACACCTAGGAAGTTGTTGAATGTCGAGCGCAAGTAGGGTGCACAAATCCCTCTGAAGGAGTCAGAGTGGGGAAGCTCAGAAAGGTATAGTGCCTTCATAGTATCATCGAAGGGAAGCATAGTAAGTTTGATCGAAGAAGAGTCACACAGATTTTTCAGGCGCAGGCTTGAAGAGTAAGCCTGGAAAAGAAATACTTAGTCATTTTCGAGAAATCTCCAAAGAGGGGAAGCCGATGATCAGGATTCATCAGGAAGATTAGTGAAATCCCGAGGGTCGCTAGATCTTGGAGAAGTTGCGCATAATTTTAGCCTTAGTGCGCGGGGAAGGAGTCAGAGCTCATCGGGACTCGACTCATTGGAGAATTGGAGCCTCCAAAGTCATAGAATTCTCATAGGGAGGAATCGCGACTTGTGATTTTTTGAAGGAACCATAGCCGTTGATCTCAGTAGGACACTTGGCAGGAGATCCGAGGAAGTCGAAAATCAGAACATCGAGGTTTTTGAGAGCAGGGAACTCTCACACATTGAAATCGCGATCTGCGATTTCCCGACAGGGGTAGAGACGCCTAGTGGAGGACAGGTGTCGGAGGATTGAGTCTCGCCCTGAGGCGACGACAGGTGGCATCACATATCATAGTTCGAGAGTTGGAAAGGTCTGTGACATTACACAATAGGAATTGTGAATTCTCGAAACACGATTTATCAATTTATCCGGAAAGCATGGGGTTTAGGCGACAGCACAGAGGATAGGTGGCATCGGAGTTCGGGAATCGGAGATTCGTGGGAGCAGTGGCTCACGATTGCATGAGTACCGATTTCCCAATAGGGAAATTTTCGATAGGAGACGAGGAAGGCGTGAAGTGGATATTCCATTGGGTTTCGAAGAATTATGAGAACTGAATCCATGAGCGCAGGATTCGCGAACAAGTCAGTTCCGATTTCCCGATAAAGTAAAGGGAGAGCGACGGAGAAGCATCCTGTGGGTGCAGAAAAGTCCCGACAAGGGATTTTGAAGAGCGGTTCAGCTCTTCGGGCTTAGGAAAGAGAAGGTCCTGGTGGAAGCGGACGTGCTCTGGGTGGCTGACTGCGTCAGAGTGGTATCAGAGCAAGGAATTCTCTCTGTTTTCTGTACCAGAGGAGAAAAGAATAATTCTCCATGCCGCCCAGAAGAGAAAGACAGTCACCCGACCCGGAAGACAGGGAGGTGAGAAGAAGAGGCAAGCCGGCAGGAAATCCAGAGATAGAAAGACAGATACGAGATCTCAGAGCAAGACTCGAGGAGATGGAAATAGCTCAAAGATGCACAGCTGGTGCAGGGGATATTAGTGATTCTGATAATGAGGTTGAAGTTGAACCACAAGGAGAAGTTGCATATGAAGATGCAACCAACGAGCAATTGATTAAATCTATCACCCAGATGAGTTCAAAGACGAAAATGGACATTCCAGCTTATGAAGGAAGCCTGGATGCAGAAGAGCTATTGGATTGGATCAGGGCTCTTGATACCTACTTTGATTATGAGGATATCGAAGAGGATAAAAAGGTCAGGCATGCTGTCACAAAGTTGAAAAGACATGCAACATTATGGTGGGATGAGCTTCAGGCAGATAGACATTCCAAAGGGAAATAGAAAATTAAAAGCTGGGATCGAATGATTGCTAAGATGAAGGCAAAAGTCATCCCAAGGGATTATCATATCACACTGTTCAGGCGAATGCAGAACCTGAGGCAGAAACTGATGACAGTGAAAGAATACACTGAGGAATTCTATCGACTGAACATCAGAGCAGGTCATCAGGAGAGCGATGATGAGAAGGTAGCCAGATACCTGAATGGTCTGAGATACAACATTCAGGATGAATTAAGCATGACGACCATCAGAACGGTGGAGGATTCTTATTAGATGGCTCTAAAATCTGAGGAGAAGTTGAGCCGTAAGCAAGGACAGTGAGGGTGGGGTAGAGGTCAGCCCAGAGGCAAGGCAGTTTCCCAAGAGAAATACCAGAATCCCAAGGAGGAATGGAAGAAACCTCAGGGTAAAGTTTAAAGGGGCGGAACCTCACAGTGAGGACAGCAATATGCTGAGCCGAGGAGACAACATAATGAGCAGAGAGGAGATTATGTTGATGCAAACACTTTTCCTCGTACCAGAGGTAGGGGAAGAGGCTGAGGTGGAATCATCACATGCTACACATGTGGGAAGAATGGTCATAAAGCAGTTGACTGTCCAGATCAAAAGGCAGATAAAGGAGAAGCTCACATCGCTGAAGCACAGAGGCGAGATGTTGAAGCAGAAGGCGCAGAAAGTGGAAGCTCACTTCTAATGCGAAAAGTCCTTTTGACACCTGAGAAAGAGGTGCAGGAAAGTTCAGCTCAAAGGACTAGACTATTCAGGGCATCTTGCAAAACCAAGGACAGGAAATGCAAGGTTATTGTGGAAAACAGAAGCACTAACAATCTCGTTTCAACTGAGATGGTGGAGAAGTTGGAGCTGGAGAAAACTGATCACCTGAGTCCATATAAAGTCTCGTGGCTACAGAAGGGACATCAGGTGAGTGTCACTAAACAATGCTTAGTAGACATCAATATAGGAGGATATAATGTTAAAATACTCTGTGATGTCATTCCCATGGATGTATGTCATTTTTTACTGGGTAGACCATGGCAATATGACTGAAATGTGGTTCATGACGGGAGGATGAACACATATACTTTAGAAAATAATGGGAGGACACACATGTTGCTTCAAATAAAGGATAAAGAGGTGAATCCAGAAGTAAGCAACACGATACTTCTCATGAGAGGGAAGGAACTTCTTACAGAGATGGAGAAGAAAGAAGATCCACAATTCTTTGTGGTCAGGAAACAGAGGATTGTCCTGACTAGCACTAGAGTGGATGATCTACCAGATGAGATTCAGGAACTGTTGGGAGAGTTCACTGACATCATCATGGACGAATTACCTCACTCATTGCCACCGATGAGGAGTGTGAGTCATCACATAGACCTCATACCAGGAGCTAGTTTGCTGAATAAGGCTGCATATAGATTGATGCCACAGGAAAACAAGGAGGTCAAGAATCAGGTCCGGGATTTGTTAGACAAAGGACTAGTCAGGGAAAGTTTAAGTCCATGCGTTGTTCCGACAGTGCTTAGTCCGAAGAAGGATGGAGGTTGGAGAATGTGCACCGACTCAAGAGCGATCAATAAAATTACCATCAGGTACAAGTTTCCACTACCAAGAATGGATGATCTGATGGATTGCCTGAGCAGGGAAAATTATTTTTCGAAGATTGATCTGAAGAGCGGATATCATCAGATTCGCATGAGGGAAGGTGATGAATGGAAGACAGCATTCAAAACAAACGAAGGCTTGTACGAATGGCTGGTCATGTCGTTTGGCTTGACAAATGCGCCGAGCACATTCATGAGGCTGATGAATGAAGTCCTGAGGGAATTCATTGGAAAATTTGTAGCCGTATATCTGGATGATATATTGATCTACAGTAATATGAAGGCTGAACATTTGAAACATTTGGCCATTGTGATGAGAAAACTACAGCAGGAGAAGTTGTTGATTAATATGAAAAAGTCCTCATTTATGAAGATAGAGCTCATTTATTTGGGTTTTGTCATATCGGTGAATGTGTTGAAAATGGATCCGAGTAATGTGGAAGTGATCAAGAATTGGCTATCACCGAGAAATGTTTTTGAGGTGAGGAGTTTCCATGGTTTAGCTAGTTTCTACTGAAAGTCCATCAGGAATTTCAGTGGGATTAGCGTAGCAATGATGGACATGGTGAAGAAGCGACACAAGTCTTTTCATTGGACAGCAGAGGTTGAGAAGAGATTCAATCTATTGAAGCGGAAGATAACGGAACGACCAGTGTTGGTGTTTCCAGACTTCAAGAAAACATTTCAAGTGAAGTGTGATGCGAGTGGCTTTGCCATAGGAGCGGTCTTGAGTCAGGAGGACAGACCAGTTGCATATTTCAGTGAGAAGCTGGATGAAGCAAAGCTGAAATACTCCACGTACGATAAAGAGTTTTATGCCATCATACAGGCATTAAAGAAGTGGAGGCATTACTTAATCCCAAAAGAATTTGTATTGTACAGCGATAATCATGCATTGTAGTTTGTGAGTCAATAGGATAAGTTGAATCAGAAGCATGCAAAATGGGTAGAGTATATGCAGAATTTCACATTTGTGATCAAGCACATTTCAGGTACTGCTAACAAAGTGGTTGATGCTTTGATCAGAAAATGTTTGTTGCTTCAGGAGTTCCGAGTCAAAACATTGGGTTTTGAAAATCTGAAGGACATGTACGCAGGAGATGCAGACTTCAGAGAAGCATATGAAGCAGCTAAGAATCCAGTTCTCAGGGTTCGGAGCCCATGGATAGACTACATGATCCAGGAAGGATTGTTGTTCAGAGGCAATCAACTGTGTATTCCAAATTGCTACATGAGGTATAATTTGCTAAAGGAAAAACACAGCAGAGGCTTGGCAGGGCATTTTGGCCACGATAAGACATTCGTGAAGCTGAGCGGATCATATTTTTGGCCAGGCATGTGAGCAGATGTCAAGAGGTTTGTTGAGAGGTGTCGAATTTGTCAGCATTCGAAGGGGAGGAAACAGAATGCAGGTCTTTATCAGCCATTGCCCATACCAGAGAGACCATGGGAGGCGATCAACATGGATTTTGTTTTGGGTTTTCCAAGAACGCAGAGATGGGTCGATTCCAACTTTGTGGTGGTAGACAGTTTTTCAAAGATGGTACATTTTATTCCGTGTCATAAAACTAGTGATGCGACTCACATCGCGAATTTGTTTTTCAAGGAGATTATGCGACTTCATGGATAGCCAAGAAGCATAGTCTCGAACAGGGATACGAAATTCATAGGTCATTTTTGGAGGACGCTATGGAAGAAGCTAGGAACTAACTTAGCATTTAGTTCAGCTTACCATCCACAGACAGACAGATAGACAGAGGTGGTGAACAGAAGTCTAGGGGACTTGCTGAGAAGCTTAGTGACAGAGCACCATAGCAGTTGGGACAACATATTGCCACAGGCAGAGTTCGCATACAACGATTCACTGAATCGGAGTACAGGAAAAATTCCATTTCAGATTGTGTATGGGACACAGCTGAGGGGAGTTTCTGAACTTAGGGAGTCAGAACAGATTGTGACTAGCAATGCTAGTCCAAAGGAATTCGCTGAAGCGATGAAGGAACTTCATGGTAAGGTGAAGCAGCGACTACAAGACTCAAACTAGGAGTACAAGCACAGAGCAGATCAACATCAGAGACAACTTCAATTCAAAGTTGGTGATCTAGTTCTGGCACATCTGAGGAAAGAAAGGTTCCCAAGGAGAACATATAACAAGATCAAAATGAAGAAAATTGGGCCATGCAGAGTCCTGAAGAAATTCAGAGAAAATGCTTATGATATTGAGTTGCCAGATGGCATCGGAATATCTCCGATATTCAATGTGGCAGATTTATACCCATACAGGGCTGGGGAGACAAAAACTGGAACTGAGAAACCAGTGATTGAGTGGACAAAGCAATTACCAGTTGCAGAGAAGCCACAGATGGAGTCCATACTGGACAAGCGAGTGGGTAAGAAAATCAGGTAAAAGCAGTATTTCGAGTACCTGGTCAAGTGGAAGAATCATCCAGTGGAAGACGCCAGTTGGGAAAATGAAGCAGTGATATAGAAGCATGGAAAGACCATGCAGGAGCTCATGGACAGGAGCCCATGAAAGTTTTCAAGCCGAGGAGTATGATGCAGGAGCATTGCCAACTCATCAAGGAGCATCGCCCAAGACAACCGAGCCAACATAGAAGACCACGAACAGTTGGACAAGGCCAGCCAAAACTTTTTGAATTTTCATTTAAGATGATGCACCAATGTATAAATGAACCATTTATGAAAAGCGCCTTTGTATATTATAATGGACCTTGAGCCTTTAAGCTCTCGTCCTTAGGTAGATGAGGCATTTAATAGATTTAATGCAGGGTAGATAGATTTTTATTTCCAGATTAGACAGTTTTAGATAGAAGGAGGGAAAATGAATATAGACACCCTCACTTGTGTATTGTAATTATTCAGAATTATTCATTCAGGAGCAAGAAGAGAAGAGAAAACAGATAAATTTGTGAGGAACACCCATGTACAGAAGATTGAATTAATAGAATGAAGTTTTGTTTCAATTTCATGGTTGTTGTTGTTTTCTCTGTGTTAATGTTGTGCTCATGAATGTTTGTTTCTGGGTATGCATTTGCTTTGTATATTTTGTGCATGTGATTTCAGGGTTTCAAACTGAAGTCTAAGAGAGAGAGAGAAGAGAATAGGTTTCAATTGTTTCTCTGTCTAAGCTAGGAGATTCCTGCATAGAGTGCAGTTGAATTCATCCGCAAAGAGTGCGTTGATGAAGGCTCAATAGTTAAATACTTATTCTCATTCACCCAGAAGTCTCAGTTGTTAGTCTGAGAAAAGGAAGCTAAAGACTGTTGCAGCAGGAGTTGTGCAGAGTCTGAAGGATTCAACACCTGGGAAGTTTCTGAATGACGAGCGCAAGTAGGGTGCGCAAATCCCTCTGAAGGAGTCAGAGCGGGGAAGCTCAGAAAGGTATAGCGCCTTTGTAGTATCATCGAAGGGAAGCATAGGAAGTTTGATCGAAGAAGGGTCACACAGAGTTTTCAGTCGCAGGCTTGAAGAGTAAGCCTGGATATGAAATACTTAGTCATTTTCGAGAAATCTCCAAAGAGGGGAAGCCGACAATCAGGATTCACCGGGAAGATTAGCGAAATCCTGGGGGCCGCTAGATCTTGAAGAATTTGCACAGGATTTTAGCCTTAGTGTGCTGGGAAGGAGTCAGATCTCATCGGGACTCGACTCATCGGAGAATCGGAGCCTCCAGAGTCATAGAATTCTCATAGGGAGGAATCGTGACTCGCGATTTTTCGAAGGAACCATAGTCGTTGATCTCGACAGGACACTTGGCAGGAGATTCAAGGAAGTTGGAAATCGGAGCATCGGGGTTTCCGAGAGAGGGGAACTCTCACACATTGAAATCGCGATCCGCGATTTCCCGACAGGGGTAGAGACGCCTAGTGAAGGATAGGTGTCGGAGGATTGAGTCTTTCCCTGAGGCGACGATAGGTGGCGTCGTATATCGGAGTTTGGGAGTTGGAAAGGTCTGTGACATTGCGCAATAGGAATCGTGAATTCCCAAAATGCGATTAATTGATTTATCCGGAAAGCGTGGGGTCCAGGCGACAGCACAGAGGACAGGTGGCATCGGAGTTCGGGAATCAGAGATTCGTGGGAGCAGTGACTCACGATCACGTGAGTACCGATTTCCCAATAGGGAAATTCTCGATAGGAGACGAGGAAGGTGTGAAGTTGATATTCCATCGGGTTTCAGGGAATTATGAGAACCGAATCCGTGAGCGCAGAATTCGCGAACAAGTCAGTTCCGATTTCCCGATAAAGTAAAGGGAGAGCGGCGGAGAAGCATCCTGTGGGTGCAAAAAAGTCCCGACAAGGGATTTTGAAGAGCGGTTCATCTCTTCGGGATGATGAAAGAGAAGGTCCTGGTGGAAGCGGACGTGCCCTGGGTGGCCGACTGCGTCATTCTTCAAAAGCGAGGAAGAAAAAAAAACTAACAACACCAAAAGCGAGCAGCTTGTTCCATCCCTACGAGGAAGAAAAACAAGCTAACAACACCAAAAGCATAAATCGGGAGTGTGCAGGACTCCCTGACCTTTTCCTTTTGATGGGACATGTGGGTTTAAAGGCTTTGGGGGACAAATTTCTAGGTTGGTAGGTTGATTCGAACCCATGTCTCATCCTACATTATCCAGGACTGTACGGAAATCAATACCATTTGTGGATTCAAGTTTTAAATGCATATATACCTGCATTATCCAGGCCTATGCGGA
The DNA here is from genome assembly GCA_009831015.1 of Picea engelmannii. NCBI lineage: Eukaryota > Viridiplantae > Streptophyta > Pinopsida > Pinales > Pinaceae > Picea > Picea engelmannii. The sequence goes on along the minus strand of ML787938.1, from coordinate 136,137 downwards.
AACCAACACCATTTTTGGATTCAAGTTTTAAATGCATAAATGCCAGATGTGGATTGATGCATTCGGTTTCTTACCTGTTGAGATTAACAACAACATTTTACCCATCAATATTTTTAAATAACACAAATACATTGTTAAAACTATTAATTATGTTATAACTGTGACATAATGTTTTTTAAATTCAAACCCTTTGTGAGAGGACTGTCCA
>ML787938.1:113330-132223 GCA_009831015.1 Picea engelmannii | reverse complement strand
TTTGTTATGTTATTTATTATTGAATAATTTAAAAATAAAATTTTATTTTACCAATTTTATTAATTTGTATGAATTATTAAGTTTTATTTTATTAAAAAAATTAAAAACTAAATTAAATAATTTTTACTGAAAATATTTTTAATCTGATTTTCTAAAAAAATTAACATTTTCAATATAACAAATGTTTTTTTATTTAATGATGAAATTTATAAAAAACTTGTTATTTTATTAAAATTGTTTTTATATTTTATTTTGTATATTTAATATTTAAATCAATATAATTAAAACTTGTTATTTTATTAAGATTGTTTTTATATTCTATTTTGTATATTTAATATTTACATTTTAATAAACCTGCATGTTTCAATAAGCCTAAACTTGAAGTCTTTAAGTTTAGGGTGATATAAAAAAAATTGTAAGAATAAATGTTTTAAGAAATAAAGATTTTTTTTGGAACATTTAATAAAATTTGACAATAAGAGTTCTCAACACTCTGAATCCATTTTTACATTCAAAATGAATTTTGAACAACAAAAATTAAAAAATTAATTAATTGACTAAAAAACTTCATCGAACGAAAGCGTACAACCTAAGCGCTTTGTGAATTGCTTCCATAAATAATTCATATTCTAATACTCTCCCACTCTAACAATATTGACGTACATGCAAACTCCAGTTGTTCTATAGATATTAAGACAGTAGAAACTGATGGATTTAAGAAACTAAATAAAATTTTATTAAAAAAAAAACCTGATGATCAACGGAACAGAGAAGCGATGTGGACTTTCTCGTACAACAACCTGTAAGCTTTCATAGCTTGTTGTTACATTCATGGAAATACCTGGATGCAAAATATTTGCAAGACAATATTTCTGCAATAAAATTAACAGTGAAGAATAAAAATGCAATGGAAGATTCGATCCGATGCAAAATTTAATTTTATCATTTTTTCGATTAAGTGTAAATGAAAATTAGCTTACTCTTCGTACTCTCATTTCACAGGGATAGAGAATTGTACTACCCATGAAAATTAGCATACCCTTCATACTTTCATTTCCCAAGGATAGATAATTGTACTACCCTAAAATTAATTTTATCCTAAAATTCGAAAATCAGCCTCGTTTAGAACCGGGCTTACGTTGTTGTTAAGAGGCAGTAGTAGCCAACTGTGTATAACTTCGGATGGGCTATGCTTCGGCCATACACGAGAGAGAAGGAAGGCCCAGAACATGTGTCAAACATGGCCATACACCAGAGAGAAGGAAGGCCCAGAATCAAACACAACCACTCTGCAACTAATTAAAAAAATACATACAAGTTTAAAGGAAAAACTTATATATGTTAGTGAAAAACATATATGCGATGTCCTGTGTGGTGTAGTGGATCTTCTTGCCTTATTTTAACTGTTTGATTGAAGAAATACTATCATTATATAACAGGAGGGGCTTGCAGCTATGGCGGTGTATTGAAAGATGCAGCTTATGGATCAAAAATAGTTGTAGGAAGTCCAGGCATGTTCAATGGAGGACAAGGCTGTGGAGTTTGCTATCAGGTATAAACAATTTAACTCATTCTTAGAGTATTTATTAAATATATTTGTATTTGTCAAAGAATCTTACAAAGTTACAAGTCGTGTATAAACAAGGTAAAGTGCACAATGAGAATTTTGTGTAACCCAACGGGCGTGATTGTAGTGATTACAGACTCATGCCCAGGTGGAATCTGCGCATCCGGCCAACCACACTTTGATCTCAGTGGCACTTCCATCGGTGACATCGCAGCTCCTGGTAAAGCTGATGCTCTACGAAACGCTGGGGTGGTGCCTCTTTTGTTTCAACAGTATTAATCTTCTAGGAAAACCGCTCATAAAATTTGATACAATTATATTTCTTTGGATAGGATTAATATTTTCAGGTTGAACCCAAAATATGTGAAAAGGATAGCTAGATTCTCTTGAAATTAATTGATGAACTTCTTTATGAACTTCTTTATGCAAATGAAAGAAAGTAAGATCCGTCTAATGGCCATGGAGGTTAGTTAAGCCTTGTTAAGTATAGTCCTCAGATGATAAGGTGGATTTAATCTGATGTGATAATTAGTTTGAAAGGATGTTATTCAAATACTTGAATTTTGAAAAAACTAAAGTATATGTCTGCCATGCATCACATAAAGATAAGGCCCTGTAGGTTCCTAACGCCAACCGCACTCCTTGGAGCACAATCGCCTCCTCCAGGAACTTCTTTTTCTCGGCCCGAAGAGAGCCAATGATCTTCTATATTCCAATTGAAAGATCTACATCCATATTTCCTTCATGTGACTTCCCCTGCTTCTATTTATCCAGGAAATCAGAACTCGCAGTTTCGCGGGTTCAAAGTTGAGTTCTGGGCTCTCAAATCCCCGAGACCGAGATGTCGATCAACACTGACTTCCTCCCTCCGCTATCGGGACTTCGGTCTTATCGCGTCTTCGCAACTCGCGACACCAACCACTCGGGATTCCAACCTCCGATACCCGATGTTCCGAAATGCCAAGACCCGCGATCTCGCTTCCTCGCGACTTCGCTACTCGCGTAACCTGACGCAACCGCTCCTCTCTGGCTCCTGAATGAATGATCCTGAATAATAATACAATGTACAAGGGAGGGTGCCTATATTCCGCTTGCCCTCTCGAAATCTGAAACTATCAAATCTACAATAAATTCCTATCTAACAGCATTAAAACTATTAAATGCCTCCTTATCTACCATACAATACAAGTGTGATTCATTACATTACTCATTAATGCTTGGTGCAATCAGATATCAAGGTAAAATTCAAAAAGAAGTTTGCTGGCTTGTCCAGCTGTCTTTCCCTGCTCCACGCGCTGGCTCGCTTGATGAGGTGTGGATGCTCCTGCATCATACTCCTCGGCTCAAAATATTTCATGGGCTCCTGTCCATGAGCTCCTGCACGATATGACCATGCTTCTGGATAACTGCTTCTCTCTCCCAGCTGGCATCCTCCACTGGGTGATTCTTCCATTTCACCAGGTATTCAAAATATTGCTTTCTCCTGGTCTTCCTTCCCAGTCGCTTGTCCAGTATGCACTCCGTCTGAGGCTTCTATGCGACTAGCAACTGCTTCTGCCACTGGATTACTGGTTCCTCATCACTTCCAGCTCCTGCTTCTTCGGCCCTGTATGGGTATAAATCCGAAACATTGAAAATCGGAGATATCCCAATGCCCTCAGGCAACTCAAGTTCATATGCATTCTCCCTGAATTTCTTCAGGATTCTGCATGGTCCAATTTTCTTCATCTTGACTTTATTATATGTTCCCCTCGGGAACCTTTCTTTCCTCAAGTGTGCCAGAACCATGTCCCCAACTTCAAACTAAAGTTGTCTCTTTCGTTGATCGACTCTACGCTTATACTCTTTATTTGATCTCTGCAGTCGTTGCTTCACCTCCGCGTGAAGTTCTTGCATTGCTTCAGCAAATTCTTCAGCTCTCGCGCTGCTAGTTTCAGCCTGTCCTGACTCCCTGAGCTTAGAAACTCCCCTTGGTTGTGTCCCATACAAAATCTGAAATGGGCTCTTACCTGTACTCCGATTCACAGAGTCATTGTACACAAATTCTGCCTGTGGTAAGATTTGATCCCAACTGCTATGATGCTCCGTCACCAAGCTCCTCAATAGATCCCCCAGACTTCTGTTAACCACCTCTGTCTATCCATCCATCTGCGGATGGTAAGCTGAACTAAAAGCCAAATTAGTTCCCATCTTCTTCCATAGCGTCCTCCAAAAATGATCTATGAATTTTGTGTCCCTGTCCGAGACTATGCTTCTCGGCAATCCATGCAATCGCACAATCTCTTTGAAAAATAAGTTCGCGATGTGGGTCGCATCGCTGGTCTTATGACACGGTATAAAATGTTCCATTTTAGAAAACCTGTCCACCACCACGAAGATGGAATCCACTCCCCTTTGCGTTCTCGGTAATCCCAGAACAAAATCCATACTAATTTCCTCCCATGGCCTCTCAGGTATGGGCAACGGCTGATAGAACCCTGTGTTCTGTTTTCGGCCCTTTGCATGTTGACATATCCTACATCTGTCAAAAAACCGTTTGACATCAGTGCGCATGCCCGGCCAATAATATGATTCGTTCAGCTTGGCGAACGTCTTTTCATGTCCAAAATGACCTGCTAATCCTCCACTATGTTTTTCCTTTACGAAATTTTCCCTCATGGAGCAATTCGGTATGCACAGTTGACTGCCCTTAAACAACAATCCATCCTGGATCATAAAATCCATCCACGGGCTCCGATCTCTAAGGACCGGATTTTTGGCTGCTTCATAAGCTTCTCCGAAGTCTGCGTCACTTGCATACATATCCTTCAGATTTTCAAAACCCAAGGTTTTGACCCTGAACTCCTGCAGCATTAAACATTTCCTGTTCAAAGCATCAGCTACCTTGTTAGCAGTCCCCGAAATGTGCTTAATAACAAATGTAAAATTTTGCATGTACTCTACCCATTTCGCATGCTTTTGGTTCAGCTTCTCCTGCTGACTTATAAACTGCAATGCATGATTGTCACTGTACAATACAAATTCCTTGGGTACTAAGTAATGTCTCCACTTTTTCAATGCCTATATGATGGCATAAAACTCTTTATCATATGTGGAGTATTTCAGCTTTGCATCATCCAACTTCTCGCTGAAGTAAGCCACAGGTCTGTCATCCTGACTCAAGACCCCTCCAACAACATACCCACTGGCATCACATTTCACTTGAAATGTTTTCTGAAAATCTGGCAACACTAGCACAGGTTGCTCTGTAATCTTTCGCTTCAACAGATTGAATCTCCTTTCAGCCTCTGCTGTCCAATGAAAAACCTTATGCCGCTTCTTCACTATGTCCATCATCGCGGCGCTAATTCCACTGAAATTTCGAATGAATTTCCTATAGAAACTAGCCAGTCCATGGAAACTCCTTACTTCAAAAACATTCCTCGGCAATGGCCAATTCTTGATCACTTCCATCTTTTCAGGATCCATCTTTAATTCATTCACCGAGATTACAAAACCCAAATAAATGAGTTTTGTCTGCATGAACGAGCATTTCTTCAAATTGATCAGCATATTCTCCTGTTGTAGCCTTCTCATCACAATGGCTAAATGCTTCAAATTATCAGCCTTGGTCTTGCTGAAAATCAATATGTCATCTAGATATACGACCACAAATTTTCCAATGAATTCCCTCAGGACTTCATTCATTAGTCTCATGAATGTGCTCGGCGCGTTTGTTAAACCAAATGGCATGACCAGCCATTCGTACAAACCCTCATTTGTTTTGAATGTTGTTTTCCATTCATCTCCTTCTCTCATTCGGATCTGGTGATATCCGCTCTTGAGATCAATTTTCAAAAAATAATTCGCCCCACTTAGGCAATCCATCAAGTCATCCATTCTCGGCAGTGGAAATCTGTACCTAATGGTGATTTTATTTATCGCCCTGGAGTCTGTGCACATTCTCCAGCCTCCATCTTTCTTTGGACTCAGTACTATCAGAACAGCACGCGGACTCAGGCTCTCTCTAACCAGTCCTTTGTCTAGCAGATCCTGTACCTGCCTTTTGACCTCCTCGTTCTCCTGAGGTGTCAACTTGTATGCTTCCTTATTTGGCAAACTTGCTCCTGGTATGAGGTCAATGTGGTGACTCACACTCCACATCAGTGGCAATGAACGAGGTAATTCGTCCACGATGATATCAGCGAACTCTCCCAGCAGTTCCTGAATCTCCTCTGGCAAGTCGTCCACTCTTGTGCTTGTCAGGACAATTCTCGGCATCCTGACAACAAAGAATTGTGGATCTTCGTTCTTCTCCATCTCTATGAGAAGCTCCTTCACACTCATGAGAAGTATGGTACTGCTTACTTCCGGTTTCACTTCCTTATCCTTTATTGGAAGTAATGTGTGTGTTCTCCCATCCTTCTCCAAGGTATAGGTGTTCATTCTCCCGTCATGAACAACATTTCTATCATACTGCCATGGTCTACCCAACAATACATGATAGACATCCATGGGAATGACATCACACAGAATTTTATCTCTATATTCACCCATTTTAAACTCAACCAAGCATTGTTTTGTAACACTTACCTGGTGTCCTTTCTGCAGCCATGACACTTTGTATGGACTCGGGTGTCTGGTCGTCTCCAGCTCCAATTTCTCCACCATCTCGGTCGAAACGAGATTATCGGTGCTTCTGCTGTCCACTATGACCTTGCATTTCCAGCCCTTGGTCTTGCATGTGGTCCTGAACAACATGCATCTTTGAGCTGTGTCCTCAACCTCTTTCTCAGGTTTCAAAAGAACTTTGTGCACTGTCAGTGACTTCCCGCTTCCAGTGTCTTCATCCTCATCATCACACCTCTGCGCCTCAGTGATGTGGGCTTTTCCTCTGTCCATCTTCCTGTCTGGACAGTCCATGGCTTTATGTCCGTCCTTTCCACATGTAAAACATGTGATAACTCCTCCACGGCCTCTTCCTCTTCCTCGGGTACGAGGAATTGTGTTGGCGTCAGCATATCCGCTACCCTGCTCTGTATGATGCCTCCTCGGCTCAGCATATTGTTGCCTTTGTTCAGTTTGTGGCTGCCTCTGCTGTGAGGTACCACCTCTCTCAACCTTACCCTGAGGTTTCCTCCAATCCTCCTTGGGCTTTTGATTTCTTTCCTGGGCAACCGCTTTGCCTTGGGGCTGGCTTCTGCCTCGCCCTCGCTGTCCTTGCTTTCGGATCAGCTTCTCCTCAGCTTTTAGAGCTACCTGGTAAGCATCCTCAACTGTTCGGATGGTCAACATGCTCAATTCATCCTGAATGTCATACCTCAGCCCATTCAGATATCTCGCCACCTTCTCGTCATCACTCTCCCGATGACCAGCTCTGATGTTGAGCCTGTAAAATTCTTCGGTGTACTCCTTCACCATCATCAGCTTCTGTCTCAGGTTCTGCATTTGCCTGAACAAAGTGATCTGGTAATCTCTTGGGATGAATTTTTCTTTCATCTTAGCGATCATCCGATCCCAGCTCTTGATCTTTTGTTTGCCTTTGCATCGCCTATCCACCTGCAATTCATCCCACCATAAGGCTGCATGTCCTTTAAACTTTGTAACAAAATGCCTTATCTTCTTGTCCTCTTCGATATCCTCGTAATCGAAGTAGGTGTCGAGTGCTCGGATCCAATCCAACAACTCTTCAGCATTTAGACTCCCCTCATAGACGGGAATGTCCATCTTGGTCTTCGAGCTCATCCTAGCAATGGCTCTGATCAACCTCTCTATTGAGGCATCCTCCGCTGAGAACTCTTCTGCCTCGTGTCCAGCTTCCTCTTCCACCTTGGAATCGTTGAACTCTCCAGCGCCGACTTCGCGCCTTTGGGTGGTCTCCATCTCTTCGAGTCTCGCCCTGAGATCTCGTATCTATCGCTCCATCTCTGTATTTCCTGCCGGACTTCCCCTTCTTCGGGCATCCCTGTCTTCTCGATCAGGTGACTGCCTTTCTCTTCTGGGTGGAATTATGTCTTCTCTTCTCTACTTCAGAAAGCAAGAGATGTCCGGCTCTGATGCCATTTGACGCAAGTCGTGAGTATCAGAGTGCTTTCCTTTTCTCCTTCACTCCTCTCGCCTGAAATATACAGACAAGATGTCAAAGATCTGATACCACTCTGACGCAACCGCTCCTCTCTGGCTCCTGAATGAATGATCCTGAATAATAATACAATGTACAAGGGAGGGTGCCTATATTTCGTTTGCCCTCTCGAAATCTGAAACTATCAAATCTACAATAAATTCCTATCTAACAGCATTAAAACTATTAAATGCCTCCTTATCTACCATACAATACAAGTGCTCTTCATTACATTACTCATTAATGCTTGGCGCAATCAGATATCAAGGTAAAATTCAAAAAGAAGTTTGTTGGCTTGTCCAGCTGTCTTTCCCTGCTCCACGCGCTGGCTCGCTTGATGAGGTGTGGATGCTCCTGCATCATAACCAAACGACTCCTTCTTCGACTTCCAATATCTGAGATGTCGAAACGTCGATATCTCATGTCACCTGCCACGTCACCCCGTTGTGGCCCAGACTGTCCACGTGATCGTCAGGACATCGCTTCTCACCCTCTCGTGATCCCCGTGGCCAAATCTTTCGCTTCCTTCCTGCGATGGTCTGATAGCTGATCTCGCGACGGATCCAACGACTCGATGTGTTCTGAACCTCGAATCTCTTCACTCTTGCACCGTAGCTTTCTCTCACCCCGAGAGACTTTGGGAAACCTGGCTTCCATGAAATTTCCTTGAAGAAATTCGATCGTCCGTTCCTTCCCACTGAACTTTGAGAAATGACGAGACACCCTTCCATAGGACTTTGTCACCCTGCACACAAACCTGCAACTTTCCCAGCAAGCCTTCCAAGCATGACTTATCTATATCCCTCTTCACAAACTTGAAGTTCTATCCTTCCTGAGCTTCTCTCACGACTTCTGAGCCTCTTCAAGAGAACTCTTTGCATGCACATCTTGCGGCAGATCTTCAACATGCCTAAGTGTCAAAGTTTTGACTCTGCGCCCTCCTGCAGCAGTAGTCTTTCAACCTTTTGCTTAGAATCGCAACTCTGAGACTTTGTCTAGCCTACGCATGCCTTGCACAGCTTCGGTGCTTACCTGCACTTCTGAGAACTTAGAACAAAAGTTTCCTCTATCTGAACCCTGCAGTCACGCACTCCTTGCGGACAATTCAACTACACTCCTTGCAGGAATTCTCTGGTTCGTGATAGAGAAACAATTGAACTAACTCCTTGTTCTCACAGACTTCAAATTAACCATGAAATCACATACACGACATATCAAAGTAATTGTATGACAGAAATCAAACATCCATAAGCATAATAGCGTCAACACACAGAGAAACAACACATAACCATGAGATTGAATCAAAGCTTTTTCTATTAATTCAATGCCTGTACATGGGTATTCTTCATACAATTTCTCTGCTTTCTCTTCTTGCTCTCTTGTTCAATTACTCAGAATAATATCTTCTAATGATACAACAATACAAGGAGAGTGTCTATATCCGTTTTCCCTCTCAAGCTCTAAAGCTATCAAATCTACAATTAAATTCCTATCTACCATCCTTAACTATCTTAAATGCCTCATATACCTAAGGACGAGAGCTATCTGCTCAAGGTCCACTACAATGTACAAAGTGTGCTTCATTAAATCCACATATTAATGTTTGGCGCAACAATATCAAGGTGTTTCAAAATTTGCGCTGGCGTTGTCCAGCTGTGTTTCTGCTCGATGTGTTGGCTCGCTTGATGTGTTGTCAATGCTCCTGCATCATACTCCTTGGTTTGAAAAATTTCATGGGCTCCTATCCATGAGCTCCTGCATGGTCTGCCCATGCTTCTGTATCACTGCTTCATTCTCCCAGCTAGCATCTTCGACTGGATGATTCTTCCATTTCACCATATACTCGAAATACTCCTTTTGCCTGGTCTTCTTTCCCACTCGCTTGTCCAGTATGCACTCCATCTGCGGCTTCTCTGCAACTAGTAACTGTTTTTGCCACTGTATCACTGGTTCTTTAGTTCCATTTTTTGCTTCTCTGGCCCTGTATGGGTATAAATCCGAAACATTAAATATTGGAGATATCCCGATGCCATCTGACAACTCAATTTCGGAAGCGTTCTCTCCAAATTTCTTCAGAACTCTGCAAGGCCCAATCTTCTTCATCTTGAGCTTGTTGTATGTTCCCCTTGGGAACCTTTCCTTTCTCAAGTGCACCAGAACTAAATCACCAACTTCAAATTGAAGTTGTCTTCGATGCTGATCTGCTCTGCGTTTGTACTCCTGATTTGAATCAATCAGTCGTTGCTTCACCTTGCTATGAAGTTCCTTCATCGCCTCAGTGAATTCTTCTGTACTAGCGCTGCTAGTCGCAGTCTGTTCTGACTCCCTGAGTTCATAAACTCCCCTCAGTTTGTCCCATACACAATCTAAAATGGAATTTTTCCTGTACTCCGATTCACAGAATCATTGTATGCAAACTCTGCTTGTGGAAATATGTTGTCCCAGCTGCTATGGTGCTTCGTCACCAAGCTTCTCAGCAAGTCTCCTAGACTTCTGTTCACCACCTCAGTTTGTCCATCCATCTGTGGATGATAAGTTGAACTAAATGCCAAGCTAGTTCCTAGCTTCTTCCATAGCGTCCTCCAAAAATGACCTATGAATTTCGTATCCCTGTCCGAGACTATGCTTCTCGGCAATCCATGAAGTCTAACAACCTCTTTGAAAAACAAGTTTGCGATGTGAGTCGCATCGCTTGTCTTTTGACACGGAATAAAATGTGCCATCTTTGAAAACCTGTCTACCACCAAAAATATGGAATCAACCCCTCTCTGCGTCCTCGACAAACCCAATAAAAAATCCATGTTGATCGCCTCCCATGGTCTCTCTGGTATGGGCAATGGCTGATAAAAACCTGCATTCTGTTTTCTCCCCTTCGAGTGTTGACAAATCCTGCATCTGTCAACAAATCGTTTGACATCAGCTCACATGCCTGGCCAAAAATATGATTTGCTCAACTTTGCGAATGTTTTTTCGTGACCAAAGTGTCCTTCCAAGCCTCCGATGTGCTTCTCCTTTAGCAAATTCTCCCTCATGGAGCAATTTGGAATACACAGTTGATTGCCTCTGAACAACAATCCCTCCTGGATCATGTAATCTATCCATGGACTCTGATCTCTGAGAACTGTATTCTCAATTGCTTCATACGCTTCTCCGAAGTCTGCATCTCCGGCGTACATGTCCTTCATATCTTCAAAACCCAATGTTTTGACTCTGAACTCCTGCAGCAACAAACATTTCCTGCTCAAAGCATCATCCACTTTATTAGCATTTCCTGAAATGTGTTTGATCACAAACGTGAAATTATGCATGTACTCTACCCATTTTGCATGCTTCTGGTTCAACTTCTCCTGTTGACTCACAAACTGTAATGCATGATTATCACTATACAATACAAATTCCTTTGGGATCAAGTAATGCCTCCACTTCTTTAATGCACGTATGATAGCGTATAACTCTTTATCATACGTGGAGTATTTTAGCTTCGCTTCATCCAGCTTCTCACTGAAATATGCAACTGGCCTGTCCTCCTGACTCAAGACCGCTCCTATGGCATATCCGCTCGCATCACATTTCACTTGAAATGTCTTCTTGAAGTCCGGCAACACCAACACTGGTCTTCCGTTATCTTCCGCTTCAATAGGTTGAAGCTTTTCTCAGCCTCTGTTGTCTAATGAAAAGACTTGTGTTGTTTCTTCACCGTGTCCATCATTGTTGCGCTAATCCCACTGAAATTCCTGATGAACTTTCGGTAGAAACTAGCCAGTCCATGGAAAATCCTCACCTCGAAAACATTTCTTGGTGATGGCCAATTCTTGATTACTTCCACTTTACTCGGATCCATCTTCAACTCATTTTCTGAAATAACAAAACCCAAATAAATGAGCTCTGTCTTCATAAATGAGGACTTCTTCATGTTGATTAACAGCTTCTCCTGCTGTAGCTTTCTCATTACAATGGCCAAATGTTTCAAATGTTCAGCCTTTGTCTTACTGAAAATCAATATATCATCGAGATAAACGACCACAAATTTGCCGATGAACTCCTTCAGGACTTCATTCATCAGCCTCATGAATGTGCTCGGTGCGTTTGTCAAGCCAAACGGCATGACCATCCATTCGTACAAACCTTTGTTTGTCTTCAACACTGTCTTCCATTCATCACCTTCCCTCATGCGAATCTGGTGATATCCGCTCTTGAGATCAATCTTAGAAAAATAATTTTCCCCGCTCAAGCAATCCATCAGATCATCCATTCTCGGTAGTGGAAATCTGTACCTGATGGTAATTTTGTTGATCGTTCTTAAGTTAGTGCACATTCTCTAACCTCCATCCTTCTTCGGACTAAGCACTATTGGAACAACACACGGACTCAGGCTTTCTCTGACCAATCCTTTATCCAGCAGCTCCTGTACCTACCTCTTGACTTCCTCATGTTCCTGTGGTGTCAACCTATACGCTGCCTTGTTCGGTAAATTGGCTCCAGGTATGAGATCGATGTGATGACTCACACTTCTCATCGGTGGTAACGAACGAGGTAGTTCGTCCACTATGATGTCAGCGAACTCTTCCAGTAGTTCCTGAATCTTTTCTGGCAAGTCGTCCACTCTTGTGCTAGTTAGGACAATTCTCGATTTCCTGACCACAAATAATTGTGCATCTTCCTTCTTCCCCATCTCTGTTAGAAGCTCCTTCCCACTCATGAGAAGTATTGTGCTGCTTGCTTCCAATTTCACTTCTTTATCCTTTATCGGAAGCAGTCTATGTGTTCTCCCATCCTTCTCTATAGTATATGTGTTCATTATCCCATCATGAACCACATTTCGGTCATATTTCCATGGTCTACCCAGCAATACATGACATACATCCATGGGAATAACATCACATAAGACCTTATATTTATATTCACCCATCTTGAAATCAACTAAACATTGTTTAGTGACACTCACCTGATGTCCCTTCTGTAGCCATGATACTTTATATGGACTCAGGTGATCAGTCGTATCCAGCTCTAACTTTTCCACCATCTTGGTTGAAACAAGATTGTCTGTGCTTTCGTTGTCCACAATAACCTTGCACTTCCAGCCCTTGGTTTTGCATGTGGTTCGGTAAAGTCTGGTCCTTTGAGCTGTGTCCTCCACCTCTTTCTCGGGTGTTAAGAGAACTTTGTGCACCGTCAGTGACTTCCCACTTTCAGCGTCTTCATTCTCAACATCACGCCTCTGTGCTTCAGTGATGTGAGCTTCTCCTCTGTCATGCTTTTTCTCTGGACACTCAAATGACTTGTGCCCATTTTTTCCACATGTAAAACATGTGATCACTCCACCTCGGCCTCTTCCTCTACCTCTAGTACGAGGAAAAGTATTTTCATCAGCATAATCTCCTCTCTGATCATTATGTTGTCCTCTTTGTTCAACCTGTGGTTGTCCTCGCTGTGAGGTTCCACCTCTTTCAATCCTATCCTGAGGTTTCTTCCATTCCTTCTTGGGCTTCTAATATTTCTCCTGGGCAACTGCCTTGCCTCTCGGATGACTTTTGCCTCACCCTCGTTGTCCTTGCTTACGGCTCAGCTTCTCCTCGGCTTTCAGAGCCATCTGGTAAGCATCTTCCACTTTTCTGATGGTCGTCATGCTTAATTCATCCTGAATGTCGTACCTCAGACCATTCAGGTATCTGGCTACCTTCTCATCATCGCTCTTCCGATGACCTGCTCTGATGTTGAGCCTATAAAATTCTTCGGTGTACTCCTTCACCATCATCAACTTCTGTCTCAGGTTCTGCATTCGCCTGAACAGTGTGATCTGGTAGTCCCTTGGGATGAACTTCTCCTTCATCTTAGCAATCATTCGATCCCAGCTTTTAATTTTTTGTTTACCTTTGGAACATCTATCTGCCTGTAGCTCGTCCCACCATAATGTTGCATGTCCCTTTAACTTTGTGACAGCATGCCTTGCCTTTTTGTCATCTTCGATATCCTCATAATCGAAGTAGGTGTCAAGAGCCCTGATCCAGTCCAATAGCTCGTCTGCATCCAGACTTCCTTCATACACTGGAATATCCATTTTCATCTTGGAACTCATCCTGGCGATAGCTTTAATCAATCACTCATTTGATGCATCCTCTGTTGTGACCTCTCCTTCTTCATGTCTAGCTTCCTCTTCAACTTCGGAATCACTAAGATCCCCTGCACCAATCCCACGTCTCTGCGTTGTCTCCATCTCTTCAAGCCTTGCTCGGAGATCTCTCATCTATAGCTCCATTTCTGGATTTCCTACTGGCCTACCTCTTCTTCACACATCCCTGTCCTCTAGACCAGGTGATTTCCTTTCTCTCCTGGGCGGCATGATGAATCCTGTCTCTCTTTGCTACAGAAAACAAAGAGTCTTCCCACTCTGATACCACTCTGACGCCAACCGCACTCCTCGGAGCACGATCACCTCCTCTAGGACCTTCTTTCTCTCAGCCCAAAGAGTGCCAATGCTCTTCTATCTTCCAATCAGAATATCTACACCCACAGTTCCTTCACGCGACTTCCCCTCCTTCTCTTTATCCGGGAAATCGGAACTCGCAGTTTCGCGGGTTCAAAGTTGAGTTCTGGGCTCTCAAATCCCCGAGACCGAGATGTCGGTCAACACTGAATTCCTCCCTCCGCTATCGGGACTTCGGTCTTATCGTGTCTTCGCAACTCGTGACACCAACCACTCGGGATTCCAACCTCCGATACCCAATGCGCTGAAATGTCGAGACCCGCGATCTCGCTTCCTTGCGACTTTGCTACTCGCGTAACCAAACGACTCCTTCTTCGACTTCCAATATCCGAGATCCCGAAATGCCGATATCTCACATCACCTGCCACATCACCCCGCTATGGCCCACACTATCCACGCGATCGTCGGGACTTCGCTTCTCACCCTCTAACAATCCCTGTGGCCAAATCTTCCACTTCCTTCCCGTGATGGTCCGATAGCCGATCTCGCGACGGATCCAACGACTCGATGTGTTCTGAAACTCGAATCTCTTCACTCTTGCGTCGTAGCTTTATCTCACCCCAAGAGACTCCGAGAAACCTAGCTTCCATGAAATTTCCTTGAGGAAATTCGATCGTCCGTTCCTTCCCACTGAACTTTGAGAAATGACGGGACGCCCTTCCATAGGACTTTGTCACCCTGCACACAAACCTGCAACTTTCCTAGCAATCCTTCCAAGCACGACTTATCTATATCCCTCTTCACGAACTCGAAGTTCTATCCTTCCTGAGCTTCTCTCATGACTTCTAAGCCTCTTCAAGAGAACTCTTTGCATGCACACCTTGCGGCAGATCTTCAACATGCCTAAGTGTCGAAGTTTCGACTCTGCGCCCTCCTGCAGCAGCAGTCTTTCAACCTTTTTCTCAGAATCACAACTCTGAGACTTTGTCTAGCCTGCACACACCTTGCACGGCTTCGGTGCCTACCTGCACTTCTGAGAACTTAGAACAAAAGTTTCCTCTATCTGAACCCTGCAGTCACGCACTCCTTGCAGACAATTCAATTGCACTCCTTGCAGGAATTCTCTGGTTCGTGATAGAGAAAAAATTGAACTAACTCCTTGTTCTCACAGACTTCAAATTAACCATGAAATCACATACACGACATATCAAAGCAATTGTATGACAGAAAGAAAACATCCATAAGCATAATAGCGTCAACACACAGAGAAACAACACATAACCATGAGATTGAATCAAATCTTTTTCTATTAATTCAATGCATGTACAGGGGTGTTCTTCATACAATTTCTCTGCTTGCTCTTCTTGCTCTCCTGTTCGATTACTCAGAATAATCTCTTCTAATGATACAACAATACAAGGAGGGTGTCTATATCCGTTTTCCCTCTCGAGCTCTAAAGCTATCAAATCTACAATTAAATTCCTATCTACCATCCTTAACTATATTAAATGCCTCATCTACCTAAGGACGAGAGCTATCTGCTCAAGGTCCACTACAATGTACAAAGTGCGCTTCATTAAATCCACACATTAATGTTTGGCGCAACAATATCAAGGTGTTTCAAAATTTATGCTGGCGTTGTCCAGCTGTGTTTATGCTCGATGTGCTGGCTTGCTTGATGGGTTTTCGATGCTCCTGCATCAGTTCCACACTACACATGAAACATTACCAGTAATAAAACAAAACAAGTGCACCATAGTCCCTGCCACGCAAACCATCTGAAAGATAATATGTGGAGGTATGTATTTGAGTGGATTTATGTTACACTCAAATAACCATCTTACAAACATAATGACAATACTAACCAATACTTTCAGCAACGTCAGGGTTGGATAAACCTGATGAATAGTTTATCGCGTTGATCTTTAAAAAACTTAATTTTGTTTCCACGGACTACATTTTTGGATTTGCAATAGTCTCCCCACTATTGGCCGAATGCCCATGACCCCGTTGCATGATGAAATGATAGGCGAAAAGTCCATCTTCTTCCATTTGTCAAATCTACGAATGCATAATCCTTAATTTCATGTCTCCGCAGGACAAAGTGTGCCATGGCGTTCCTTTGGTATATGATCAACCTGCCTGAATCCGCATCTGACTGTGAATTTTTTTTCTCAAACAAGCGAATAAGCGACATCTTAGAGGAATCAAGAAATGCGAATAAGAGTTAATACTGAGTGGAGGGAAAGACTCAAATGCTTATTGAAATGGTAAGTTAATAATTTGCAAGCAAGTGGTCATTTCTTTCAAATCAGTGCCAACTCCTCTTCATCCTCATCATCCGCATGAAAATCATCATAGATTTTGGAGAACTCTGCATCTTGAGGGATAGTGTCAATATAAAGACAGATGATTCAGAAGCAGATAGTGTGCGAGAGATTGAACCACCCGATGTCAATATTCCTGAAGAAGAGTCAGGATACTAAAACCCTAAGGAGAGCTCGAGAGAAGAAGATCAAATCATGTCCTACAATGATTGACCGCATTCCAGAAGTATGCATAGTATAGAGGGAGGCAATGCTAGAGGTCTTGGTCCCAGCCTGAAACGTTACAAGCTAGTATCCATTGCAAGAACTATCTCGGTAGATGCTAACCCATCCCCAAGCTTAGTAGGTTGATGAGCGCATGAGTAGGACGAGGTAGGTCTCCAGCGGAATGGAATAGCAGGACGAGGGCTAACCGACGAACTAACTATAAGAAGTGCGAAATGAATGCAAGCTCCGCCTGGTCAGCTGGCTTCCCGAGAACCAAGCCGGCTATCTTAGAGGAATCAAGAAATGCGAATAAGAGTTAACATTGAGTGGAGGGAAAGACTCAAATGCCTATTGAAATGATAAGTTAATAATTTGCAAGCAAGTGGTCGTTTCTTTCAAATCAATGCCAACCCTAGTTAGTGTCGGCCTAACTATATTACTCGTTTCTTTCAAATTACTATATTACTCGTGGTACATTTGATATTTCTAAAATACATATCCAATCCTATAACTTAACATATCACATATGAAATTCAAACATTATATATTTCAACATCATATATTTTAAACATTATGATTTATGATCAATTTTAAGAACCTTGTATTTTATAAATTTATGATTATAAAAAATATGTGATTATAATTTGTTATAATGATTAGTTTTTTTTATTGTTAATAACAATAATATGTATTAAATTTATAATTATAAAAAATATGAGTATAATTTGTTATAATGATTAGTTTTCTTTATTATTAATAATAATAATATGTATTTTAAACATTTTGAAGTTATGATATATTAAATTTGATTAAACTTATTTTATGATTATATATTTATTTTGAATTATAACAAATATGTAAATCAATTCACAAATATATTTATAAGTAATTGAGTTTTCAAAAAATTATATATTTATAATAATAATAATAATAATAATAATCTATTTTTAAGGTCATCATTAAGTTATACATCAAATTGGTGTATGAGATCCTCTTGTTTGTGGGACAAGGGATTTTCTCAACCCAAATGATTTGACTCGTAAAGTCTATGGAAGTATACATACCCTAATCCCTTCTGGATTTGAGGTACACAAATTTAAAACATTTATAATTAAAAAAAATTACAAATATAAAACATTATATAAAACAAATTACATATATATATAAAATATTTATAATTCAAAATAATTATATATTTATAAAATAAATTTAATGTCGATGACACATATAATTTATAAATTAAAATAATTACATATCTATAAAATAAATTTGATTAGCCCCGAAGGTGTAGAACAATGTGATGGAGTGTACTGTTAAGGCACTCTTTAATGTTTTAAGTCATTAGTTCGAAACTCTCTACTAACCTTGTGTAAAGCGTGACAAGTAGCTTTGACATTCTTGCGTTATAGTGGTAGGAGTCCAATAACACATGCTCGTATAAAAAAAATATTAAACTTAAGAAATTATAAACTTTAATTTAATATTTATAATATTTAAAATACATATTATCATATATAAATAATATAAAAAAATAAAAAATTTAATCATCATAAAAAAAATTATAATCATATATAGTTTGTAAATAAAAATGATTATGAAATATAGGATTGATCAAACTTAATTAAGCATACATTATAAACTCTAACCCAATCATGTTTTAGAGTGAAAATAAAAGAAATCTACTGATCTACCCAGATGAGGTGGAAGTGATGTGAGGTGGGGAGGCTCTCACCATCCCCAAGATAGCTGACAACAACCACATGGTCGTCGACATGCCCTCCCACCTAGACGTCTATACCATCCTTAACTCAGCTATGAATTGTAGTTCCTGGGAAGGACATGGTTGGATTCAGGCTAATCTTTTCACCCTACAGGGAAGGATGGGGTTGGTACGTAAATATAGGAAGACTCAGAATGTACATGAAGAATGGAGAGGATCGATTTGTCAGGCTCTTCTCATTTGCAGAGACACGATTATTGCTCTCTCATTTGCAGAGACACGACTATTGCCTGACTATCAAGGCTTGTTACCTAACGTGGCATCCACACCATACGTTAAATTGTTTTAGACAGATGGAATTATTTTTATTTTATTTGTAAAGGATTTATTTTATTTGTAAAGGAAAGATGATCAAAGAACTTAAAAACCTCTTTCTTAAAAAAATACTTTAACATAATTTCCAGGAAATTATTTCGTTCCATGTTGTTTGTATGCCATTTGGCTACTCGCGGTTGCTGATTTTATTGGCCATTCTTACACATTGTTAA
>ML787938.1:89135-102440 GCA_009831015.1 Picea engelmannii | reverse complement strand
AGTTTCAATTGTTTCTCTGTCTGAGCCAGGAGATTCCTGCAAAGAGTGCAGTTGAATTCATCCGCAAGGAGTGCGTTGATGAGGGCTCGATAGTTTAACTTTTGATCTTACTTGTCCAGGATTGAGAGTTGGTTGTTGAAGCCGTACGGAGAGTGCACAGGTGGAAGAAGAAGTCTCAGTTTTTAATCTGAGAAAAGAAAGCTAAAGACTACTACTGCAGGAGTTGCGCAGAGTCTGAAGGATTCAACACCTGGGAAGTTGTTGAATGTCGAGTGCAAGTAGTGTGCGTAAATCCCTCTGAAGGAGTCAGAGTGGAAAATATCAGGAGGTTTATCACTTTCGAGATATTGTCGAAAGTAGAGCACATGAGTTTTATGAGGAGGAAGGTTCAAGCAGGAGCCACAAGCGCAGGCTTTGAAGGACAAAGTGCGAGAAGGAATACTTAGCCATTTTCGAGAAATCTCCAAAGGAGGAGGAATCAACGGCTAGGATTCGTCAAAGGAAAGAGCGAAATCCCATAGGCTGTTAGATCTTGGGAAATTTGCGTAGGGTTAAGCTTGGAGGAGCAGAGAAGATCCCGGAGATTCGGAGTTCGGGATATCGGGGTTTCTATGGTCGTGGAACTCTTATAGAAAGAAATCGCGATCTACGATTTCCCGAAGGAGACTCAATCGTTGATTTTAGCGGGGACACGTGGCAAGAGGTCCCAAGGATCATGGATCAGAGTATCGGGGTTTCGAAGACAGGGGCCTTGTATGTTGACATCGTGATTTGTGATTTTTCGACACAGTAGGATTCGTTGATCTGCAAGATGCATGTCCAAGGATCTAGAAGAGTCGGGGTTCGGCATTTCGGGGTTCTCGGTGTCGTGAGAATCATTGCAGGGGAGTTCTGAAACTCTGAAACGTGATAACCACACAACCAAAGTGTTGAGTGGAGGACAGGTGGCATCGACATATCGTGAGCTTGGAGGCTCACGAGTTGGAGCCACAAAAATTTGTGTCCAGGCTTACGAGGTTCAACAACTTGACTGGATTAGAGTTGTTGGACTGGATTAGAGCTCTTGACACCTACTTCGATTATGAATATATCGAAAAGGATAAAAAGGTAAGGCATGTTGTCACTAAATTGAAGGGACACGCAGCATTATGGTGGGATGAACTTCAGGTAGATAGACGTTCCAAAGGAAAACAAAAGATCAAAAGCTGGGATCGAATGATTGCAAAGATGAAGGCAAAATTCATCCCAAGGGACTATCAGATCACACTGTTCAGGAGAATGAAAAACCTGAGACAGAAGTTGATGACGGTGAAGGAGTATACTGAATAATTTTACAAGCTCAATATCCGAGCAGGTCATCGGGAGAGCGATGATGAAAAATTTTCCAGGTACATGAATGGCTTAAGATACGATATCTAGGATGAGATGAGTATGACAACTGTCAGAATGGTTGAAGATGCATATCAGATGGCGTTGAAGGCAGAAGAAAAGCTAAGCCGTAAGCCAACACAGCGAGGCAGAGGCAGGAGCCATATGAAAGGTAAGTCGGTTAGCCAAGATAAGCTCCAGAAATCTAAGGATGAATGGAAGAAGCCACAGACCAAAACAGAAAGAGGTGGAAGTTCTCAGTGAGGACAGCACGTTGAACAACGAAGGCAACAGACAAAACAGGATGGAGGATACGCTGATAACAGTACTTTTCCTCGTACCATAGGTAGAGGAAGAGGCAGAGGAGGAATCATCACATGCTATACATGTGGGAAAAATGGACATAAGGTGGTTGATTGTCCAGACATAAAGAAGGATGGAGGTGAAGCTCACATCGCCGAGGCACAAAGCCGAGCTGCTGAAGCAGAAGACACAGAAGACGGAAGGTCATTGATGATGCGTAAAGTTCTCTTAACACCCGAGAAGGAGGTGGAGGACATATCTCAGAGAAGCAGATTGTTCAGGACCGCATGCATGACCAAGGACAGGAAATGCAAGGTTATTTGGTGAAGACGCCCTCCCGAGGCACGTCTGCGCTCACCAAGACCTTATTTCAATTAAGCCTGAAGAGTTAAAGTACTCTTCAACCTCCTGTCGGAAGTTCTCAATACCCACAGAACTCTCCTTCCTGGTGATCTCCCCTTTGCCTTATCGGGAAATCGGGTTTCGCGTTATCGCAAAACTTGTGGGCACGATTCTCGTGCTATCCAAAACCCTGAACCTCGATGGGTCTTAATGTAAATTCTTTTTCGTCCCTGTCGTGGATTTCCCTATCGGGAAATCAGCATACGCGATGTCGCGGTTCTCTTGCACCACAAATCTCCGAACTCTGATACGCACGTGCGATCTCTCCTTGCCACATTGTCGTGCCCTTCTCCGTTCTATCAGGAATCGCGTGATCACGATTCCAAAGGTCGCAATTCCTTTGCACTGGAAAATCCAGAATGTCGAACCCCAACCTCTCGGGATATCGTGCCACGTGTCCCCGTAGTGATCAGCGGCTCCAATTACATCGGGAGATCGCTAATCGTGATTCCAGCAGGCATAAAACTCCTACCTCCGCAAACCCCGATAAGCCAGATCCCGATGGCCCTTATTTCCTCCCTGCGCCTAAGGGCTAAATCTCGCGCAACTTCTCCAAGATCTGGCGGCTGTCGAAACTTCACAAATCTCCCCTACGAATCTTGGTCATTGATTTCTCCTCTTTGGACTCCTCTCGCTCTAAAGCTCCTTCCTGCTCGACCTTTCTTCAAACCACTTCTAGGTTTCTCCTGCACGGTAACTCGAAGGAACTATCCCTCCTGAGCTTGTCACCTCCGACTCTCTAAGAGGGTCCTTACGCCTGCTCCCTACGTGCAGCGTTCAACAACTTCCCTAATGTCAAATCTTTCGGAATCTATGCATTTCTGCAGCAACTATCCTTAACTTCCTCTTCTCAGGTTAACAACTGAGGCTTCTTGATTTCGCCTATGTTCTCTTCACATGGCCTCAACAGACTCTTGAGACTCCTGGGTGAATGAGAATAAGTGTTAAACTACTGAACCCTCATCAACGCACTCTATGCGGATGAATTCGCCTGCACTCTTTGCAGGAATCTCCTGGTTCAGATAGAGAAACAATCGAAACTTATTCTCTTCTCTCTCAGACTTCAGTTAAAACCTGAAATCACATGCACAGCATATTCAAAGCAATTGCATGACCAGAAAGAAAACATTCATGAGCACATAAACAACATACACAGAGGAACAACACCAGCCATGAAATTGAATCAAAGACTCTCTTCTATTAATTCAAATCTGTACATGGAGGTTCTACATACAATTCTCTGCTTGCTCTCTCTTCTGAATGCTTGATTCTAAATTATGTTACAATGTACAAGTGAGGGTGTCTATATCTGTTTTCCCTCTCAAAAACTGAAACTGTCTAATCTAGACTTAATCATCTATCTACCTGCATTAAATCTATTAAACGCCTTCCTATCTACTAAGGACGAGAGCTTAAAGGCTCAAGGTCCCCCTTTACATTACAAGTGCGCTTCTTTATAAATGACTTCATTAAAGAGCGGCGCAACAACTTCCAAAGTATTTCAAAATGTGTGTTGGCGTTGTCCAGTTGTTTCCTCTCAATGTGTTGGCTCGCTTGATGAGTGAGCGATGCTCCTACATCATACTCCTCGGCTTGAAAACTTTCATGGGCTCCTGTCCATGAGCTCCTGCACGGTATGTCCATGCTTTTGTATCACTACTTCATTTTCCCAGGTAGCATCTTCGATTGGGTGATTCTTCCATTTCACCAGGTACTCGAAATATTGCTTTCACTTGGTCTTCTTTCCCACTCGCTTGTCCAGTATGCACTCCATCTGCGGCTTCTCTGAAACTGGTAGTTGCTTCTTCCACTGGATCACTAGTTCTTCAGTTCCAGTTTTTTCTTCTCCAGCCCTATGTGGGTATAAATCCGAAACATTAAATATTGGAGATATCCCGATGCCATCCGGTAACTCAATTTCATAAGCATTCTCTCCAAATTTCTTCAGGACTCTGCATGGCCCAATCTTTTTCATTTTTAATTTGTTATATGTTCCCCTTGGGAACCTTTCCTTCCTCAAGTGTGCCAGAACCAGATCACCAACCTCAAACTGAAGGTGTCTCCAATGCTGATCTGCTCTGCGTTTGTACTCCTGACTTGAATCTTGCAGTCGCTGCTTCACCTTGCTGTGAAGTTCCTTCATCGCCTCAACAAATTCCTCTGCACTAGCACTTCTAGTTGCAGCCTATTCTGAATCCCTGAGTTCAGAAACTCCTCTCGGTTGTGTCCCATACACAATCTGAAATGGGATTTTTCCTGTACTCCTGTTTACAGAATCATTGTATGCAAACTCTTCCTGTGGCAATATGTTGTCCCAGTTGTTGTGGTGCTCTGTCACCAAGATTCTCAACAAGTCTCCAAGACTTTTGTTGACCACCTCGGTCTATCCGTCTGTCTGTGGATGGTAAGTTGAACTAAAATCCAAATTAGTCCCTAGATTTTTCCATGGCGTCCTCCAAAAATGACCTATGAATTTGGTGTCCCTGTCCGAGACTATGCTTCTCGGCAATCCATGAAGTCTAACAACCTCTTTGAAAAACAAGTTTGCAATGTGATTCGCATCGCTGGTCTTTTGACACGGAATAAAATGTGACATCTTCGAAAACCTGTCTACCAACACAAAGATGGAATCAACCCGTCTCTGCGTCCTCGGCAAACCCAGAACAAAATCCATGCTTATTGCCTCCCATGGCCTTTCCAGTATGGGCAATGGTTGATAAAAACCCGTGTTCTTCTTTTGACCCTTCGAATGTTGACAAATTCGACACCTGTCAACAAACCTTTTGACATCTGCTCGCATGCCTGGCCAAAAATATGATTCGCTCAATTTGGCGAATGTTTTGTCGTGGCCAAAATGCCCTGTCAATCCACCATTGTGCTTCTCTTTTAGCAGGTTCTCCCTCATGGAACAATTTGGAATACACAGTTGATTGCCTCTGAACAAAAATCCCTCCTAGATCATGTAATCTATCCATGGGCTCCGATCCCTGAGAACTGGATTCTCAGCTGCTTCATATGCCTCTTCGAAATCTGCATCTCCAGCATACATATCCTTCAGATTTTCAAAACCCAATGTTTTGACTCGGAATTCCTGCAACAACAAACATTTCCTGCTCAAAGCATCAGCCACTTTGTTAGCAGTACCTGCAATATGCTTAGTAACAAATGTGAAGTTCTGCATATACTCTACCCATTTTGCATGTTTCTGGTTCAACTTATCATGTTGACTCACAAACTGCAATGCATGATTATCACTGTACAATATAAATTCCTTTGGGATTAAGTAATTCCTCCACTTCTTTAATGCATGTATGATGGCATAAAACTCTTTATCATACGTGGAGTATTTCAGCTTTGCGTCATCCAGCTTCTCGCTGAAATATGCAACTGGTCTGTCCTCCTGACTCAAGACTGCTCCTATGGCATATCCGCTTGCGTCACATTTCACTTGAAATGTCTTCTGAAAGTCTGGTAACACTAACATTGGTTGCTCTGTGATCTTCCGCTTCAACAGATTGAAGCTTTTCTCAGCCTATGTTGTCCAATGAAAAATTTTATGCCGCTTCTTCTCCATGTCCATCATTATTGCACTAATCCCACTGAAATTCCTGATGAACTTTCTGTAGAAACTAGCTAGTCCATGAAAACTCCTCACCTCGAAAACATTTCTCGGTGATGGCCAATTCTTGATCACTTCCACCTTACTCAGATCCATCTTCAACTCATTTGCTGAAATAACAAAACCCAAATAAATGAGCTCTATCTTCATAAATGAGGACTTCTTCATGTTGATCAACAACTTCTCTTACTGTAGCCTCCTCATCACAATGGACAAATGTTTCAAATGTTCATCCTTCATCTTACTGTAGATCAATATATCATCCAGATATATGACTACAAACATCCCGATGAATTCCCTTAGGACTTCATTCATTAGCCTCATGAATGTGCTCGGCGCGTTTGTCAGACCAAACGGCATGACCAGCCATTCGTACAAACCCTCGTTTGTCTTGAATGTTGTCTCCCATTCATCACCTTCCCTCATACGAATCTGGTGGTATCCGCTCTTCAGATCAATCTTTGAAAAATAATTTGCCCCACTCAGGCAATCCATCAGATCATCCATTCTCGGCAGTGGAAATCTGTACCTGATGGTAATTTTGTTGATCATTCTAGAATCAGTGCACATTCTCCAACCTCCATCCTTCTTCGGACTAAGCACTGTTGGAATAGCACATGGACTCAAGCTTTCTCTGACCAATCCTTTGTCCAATAGCTCCTGGACCTGCTTCTTGACCTCCCCATTTTCCTGTGGCGTCAGTCTGTATGCAGCCTTATTCAGAAAACTGGCTCCGGATATGAGATCAATGTGATGACTCACACTCCTCATCGGTGGCAACGAACGAGGTAGTTCGTCCACAATGATGTCAGCGAACTCTCCCAGCAGTTCCTGAATCTCTTCTGGCAAGTCGTCCATTCTTGTGCTAGTCAGGACAATTCTCGGTTTCCTGACCACAAAGAATTGTGGATATTCCTTCTTCTCCATCTCTGTGAAAATCTCCTTCCCACTCATGAGAAGTATGGTGTTGCTTACTTCTGGCTTCACCTCCTCATCCTTTTTCGGAAGTAATCTGTGTGTCCTCCCATCCTTCTCCAAAGTGTATGTGTTCATTCTCCTGTCATGAACCACATTTCGGTCATATTTCCATGGTCTACCCAGCAATACATGACAAACATCCATGGGAATAACATCACATAAGACCTTATCCTTATATTCACCCATCTTGAAATCAACTAAACATTTTTTAGTGACACTCACCTGATGTCCTTTTTGCAGCCATGAAACCTTGTATGGACTCGGGTGATCAGTCGTATCCAGCTCCATCTTTTCTACCCATCTCGATCGAAACGAGATTATCTGTGCTTCCGTTGTCCACAATAACCTTGCATTTCCAGCCCTTGGTGTTGCATGTGGTTATGAATAGTCTGGTCCTTTGAGATGTGTCCTCTACCTTTTTCTCAGGTGTCAAAAGGACTTTGTGCATTGTCAGTGATCTTCCTGCTTTTGTGTCTTCATTCTCAGCATCACGCCTCTGCACCTCAGCAATGTGAGCTTCTCCTCTGTCTGTTTTCCTATCTGGACAATCAACGGCTTTATGTCCATCCTTCCCACATGTAAAACATGTGATGATTCCTCCTCTGCCTCTTCCCCTACCTATGGTACGAGGAAAAGTGTTTGTGTCAGCATAATCTCCTCGCTGTTCATTATGTTGTCCCCTCTGTTCAACGTGTGGTCCTCGCTGTGAGGTTCCACCTCTCTCAATCTTACCTTGAGGTTTCTTCCATTCCTCCTTGGGCTTCTGATATTTCTCTTGGGCAACTGCCTTGCCTCTGGGCTGAATGTTGCCTTGCCCTCACTGACCTTGCTTACGGCTCAACTTCTC
Source organism: Picea engelmannii (assembly GCA_009831015.1). Lineage (NCBI taxonomy): Eukaryota > Viridiplantae > Streptophyta > Pinopsida > Pinales > Pinaceae > Picea > Picea engelmannii. The sequence goes on along the minus strand of ML787938.1, from coordinate 94,923 downwards.
CTCGACCTTCAGAGCCATCTGGTAAGCATCCTCAACCGTTCTTATGGTCATCATGCTTAATTCATCCTGAATGTTGTATCTCAGACCATTCAGGTATCTAGCAACCTTCTCATCATCGCTCTCCCAATGACCTGCTCTGATGTTGAGCTTGTAAAACTCTTCGGTGTATTCCTTCACCATCATCAGCTTCTGTCTCAGGTTCTGCATTCGCCTGAACAGTGTGATATGATAATCTCTTGGGATGAATTTCGCTTTCATCTTAGCAATCATTCGATCCCAGCTTTTAATTTTCTGCTTACCTTTGGAACGTTTATCTACCTGTAGCTCGTCCCACCATAATGCTGCATGTCCTTTTAACTTTGTGACAACATTCCTAACCTTTTTATCCTCTTCGATATCTTCATAATCGAAGTAGGTGTCAAGAGATCTGATCCAGTCCAGCAACTCTTATGCATCCAAGCTTCCTTCATAAGATGGAATATCCATTTTGGTCTTGGAACTCATCCTGGCGATAGCTTTGATCAATCGCTCAGTTGATGCATCCTCTGCTGTGACCTCTTCTTCATGTCCAGCTTCCTCTTCAACCTTGGAATCGCTAAGGTCTCCAGCACCAACTCCGCGTCTCTGCGTTGTCTCCATCTCTTCAAGCCTTGCTCGGAGATCTCTCATCTATCGTTCCATTTCTGGATTTCCTGCCAGCCTGCCTCTTCTCTGTGCATCCCTGTCTTCCAGACTAGGTGATTGCCATTCTCTCCTGGGCGGCATGATAAATCCTCTTCTCTACTTCATAAAGAAAATATGTTCCCACTCTGATACCACTTGGTGCAGACACCCTCCCGAGGCACGTCCGCACTCACCAGGACCTTCTTTCACTCAGGCCTGAAGAGTTAAAGTACTCTTCAACCTCCTGTCGAAAGTTCTCAATACCCATAGAACTCTCCTTCCTGGCGATCTCCCCTTTGGCTTATCGGGAAATCGGGTTTCGCATTATCACGAAACTTGTGGGCACGATTATCGTGCTATCCAAAACCTCGAACCCCGATGGGTCTTAATGTAAATGCTTTTCTGTCCCTGTCGGGGATTTCCCTATCGGGAAATCGGCATACGCGATGTCGCAGTTCGCTTGCACCACAAATCTCCGAACCTCGAACTCCGATACGCACGTGTGATATCTCCTTGCCACGTCGTTGCGCCCTTCTCCATTCTATCGAGAATCGTGTGATCGTGATTCCAAAGGTCGCAATTCCTTTGCACTGGAAAATCCTGAATGTCGAACCTCGACCTCTTGGGATCTCGTGCCACGTGTCCCCGTAGCGATCAACGGCTCCAATTACGTCGGGAGATCGCTAATCACGATTCTAGCAGGCATAAAACTCCTACCTCCGCAAACCCCGATAAGCTGGATCTTGATGGCCCTTATTTCCTCCCTGTGCCTAAGGGATAAATCCCACGCAACTTCTCCAAGATCTGGCGACTCTCGGAACTTCGCAAATCTCCCCTGCGAATCTTGGCCATCGATTTCTTCTCTTTGGACTCCTCTCTCTCTAAAGCTCCTTCTTGCTCGACCTTTCTTTGAACCACTTCCGGGTTTCTCCTGCACGGTAACTCGAAGGAACTATCCCTCCTGAGCTTGTCACCTCTGACTCTCTGAGAGGGTCCTTGCACCTACTCCCTATGTGTAGTGTTCAACAACTTCCCTGATGTCGAATCTTTCGGACTCTGCGCATTTCTGCAGCAACTGTCCTTAACTTCCTCTTCTCAGGTTAACAACTGAGGCTTCTTGATTTTGCCTGTGCGCTCTTCACACGGCCTCAACAGACTCTTGAGACTTCTGGGTGAATGAGAATAAGTGTTAAACTACTGAAGCCTCATCAATGCACTCTATGCGGATGAATTCGACTACAGTCTTTGCAGGAATCTCCTGGTTCAGATAGAGAAACAATAGAAACTTATTCTCTTCTCTCTCAGACTTCAGTTAAAACCTGAAATCACATGCATAGCATATTCAAAGAAATTGCATGACCAGAAAGCAAACATTCATGATCACATAAAAAAAATACACAGAGGAACAACACCAGCCATGAAATTGAATCAAAGACTCTCTTCTATTAATTCAAATCTATACATGGAGGTTCTGCATACAATTCTCTGCTTGCTCTCTCTTCTGAATGCTTGATTCTGAATTATGTTACAATGTACAAGTGAGGGTGTCTATATCCATTTTCCCTCTCGAAAAAAGAAACTGTCTAATCTAGAATTAATCATCTATCTACCTGCATTAAATCTATTAAATGTCTTCCTATCTACTAAGGACGAGAGCTTAAAGGCTCAAGGTCCCCCTTTACATTACAAGTGCGCTTCTTTATAAATGACTTCATTAAAGAGTGGTGCAACAACTTTCAAAGTATTTGAAAATGTGTGCTGGTGATGTCCAGCTGTTTCCTCTCAATGTTATGGCTCGCTTGATGAGTGAGCGATGCTCCTGCATCATTATTGTGGACAGCGGAAGCACTGACAATCTCGTTTCAACCGAGATGGTGGAAAAATTAGAGCTGGAAATGACTAATCACCCGAGTCCATACAAAGTCTCATGGCTACAGAAGGGACATCAGGTGAGTGTCACTAAACAGTGCTTAGTGGACATCAAGATAGGAGGATACAATGATAAGATACTCTGTGATGTTATTCCTATGGATGTATGTCATTTATTGCTAGGCAGACCATGGAAATATGACAGAAATGTAATTCATGATGGGAAGATGAATACGTATACTTTGGAGAAAAATGGGAGAACACACATGTTACTTCCGATAAAAGATAAGGAGGTGAAACCAGAAGTGAACAATAGGGTACTTCTCGCGAGTGGGAAGGAACTTCTGGTAGAAGTTAAGAAGAAGGAAGATCCACAATTCTTTGTGTTCAGGAAACCAAAAGTTGTTCTGACCAGCACAAGAGTGGATGATCTGTTGGAGGAAATTCAGGAACTGTTGGAAGAGTTCACTGATATTGTGGTAGACGAATTACCTCATTCATTGCCACCGATGAGGAGCGTGAGCCATCACATAGACCTCATACCAGGAGCCAGTTTTTCGAACAAAGTTGTGTACAGGTTGACGTCGCAGGAGAACGAAGAAGTTAAAAGGCAAGTGCAGGAACTGCTGGATAAAGGACTGGTTAGGGAAAGTTTAAGTCCATGTGTCGTTCCAATGGTACTAAGTCCAAAGAAGGATGGAGGTTGGAGAATGTGCACTGATTCCAGAGCCATTAACAAGATAACCATCAGGTATAGGTTTCCATTTCCATGAATGGATGACTTGATGGATTGCTTAAGTGGAGCCAAATTTTTTTCAAAGGTTGATTTGAAAAGCGAATACCATCAGATTCGCATGAGGGAAGGCGATGAGTGGAAGACAGCCTTCAAAACCAATGAAGGGTTGTACGAATGGCTAGTCATGTCATTTGGTTTGACAAATGCACCAAGTACATTCATGAGGCTGATGAATGAAGTGCTGAAGGAATTCATTGGTAAGTTTGTCATTGTTTATCTAGATGACATATTGATTTTCAGCAAATCAAAAGAAGAACATCTAAAGCATTTAGCTACAGTAATGAGGAAACTGCAACAAGAGAAGTTGTTGATCAACGTGAGGAAATCTTCATTTATGAAGACAGAACTCATTTACTTGGGGTTTGTCATATCGGCAAATGAATTGAAGATGGATCCAAGTAAAGTGGAGGTAATTAAAAATTGTCCATCACCAAGAAATATTTTCGAGGTGAGAAGTTTCCAGGGATTGGCAAGTTTCTACAGAAAATTCATTAGGAATTTCAGTGGAATTAGCATAGCAATGATGGACATAGTCAAGAAAAGACATAAATCTTTTCATTGTACTGAAGAGGCAGAGAAAATTTTTAATCTGTTGAAACGGAAGATTACCGAACAGCCGGTTTTGGTGTTACCAGATTTTGCAAAGGTGTTCCAGGTGAAATGTGATGCAAGTGACTTTGCCATAGGAGCGGTCTTGAGCCAGGAGGATAGACCTATTGCATATTTCAGCGAGAAGCTGGATGAGGCCAAAGTAAAGTACTCCACATATGATAAAGAGTTTTATGCCATCATTCAGGCATTGAAGAAGTGGAGGCATTATTTGATTCCGAAGGAATCTATCTTGTATAGTGATAATCATGCATTGCAGTTTGTGACTCAACAAGAGAAGTTGAATCAGAAACATGCCAAATGGGTAGAGTATATGCAGAATTTTACATTTGTAATTAAACACATTTTAGGTACTGCTAACAAAGTGGTTGATGCTTTGAGCAGGAAGTGTTTGTTGCTGCAGGAGTTCCGAGTCAAGACGTTGGGTTTTGAAAACCTTAAGTACATGTGTTATCACTGAAATTTCGTCCGCACATGGCGACAAGAACTCTGCATCGTCAAAACAGGAATGAAGTCATTCATGGCACAGGATTAATTCCACAGCATTGCAAAAGGGTCAAAAACTATACAAAGTAACCAAAAATTGAAGGGCGCTTTACAGAATCTGGGTTCGCGCGCACATGCGTGGAACAGCAACGTACCATGCACGCATAAGCGCACGATGCGCGGTTGTGGGCGCAAAAACTCGTGCACCTGCTAAACGGCGCATTTATTGAAATTGGTCGGCCTCCCAACCACTAATGGATCAGCTCCCAAGCCGATTTGACATCAAATTTGAGCTGAATCCGCATGGTAGGCTGGTCAAAGACTTAATTGAGCCCTAAAGAGCCCCTTTTCACACTCCAAAGAGGTTACATAATCACCCAATGCCATACTATAAAAAGCCATGAAGAAACATCATTTTCTCAAGGAATTTCATGTATTGTTATGCTGCTAAGATTGTTAAGGACTCATTTTTTGGCAATAACATGATTAGCACCATTTCATTGAGCTATCCACCTCTCTCTTGAGTGGATATGCTTTGAGTTCTTTCACCACCATTTTCATCTTTCTCATTGTAAGGAGAGCAAGTTTGTGAGGGCCTCAAGAGCCTTCCTTTGGAGGAAGAAGGAACCATAGTTCCCTTTCTTCATTGTGCTTTGGATTTCATCAATAGACCAGCTCAAAACATTGGTGATATTGGTCTTGCTGTCTTTGTTATTTACTTTTACATATGCTCATAGTTTTAGTTTATTTTCATTTATTTCTTGTTTATAGTTTTGTTGTTTCTCTTTCTAACTCTTTCCTCTACAACTGTCATGCCTAGCAAGACCCAACTGGGCATGTAAGCACCCTTTATTTGCTCACCAAGTGACGAATTGGGTGCAAACAGATTGGCGACCGTACTGGGGAGAAGGTATCAATTCCTCCCTCATTTGGGCTTATTTTTCTTTCCTTTTGATTTCATTAACTTGCAGGTTCACAAACCGGCCTCTGCCGACCTGATAACCAGTCAATTCACAGAAGATTTGAGAGAAATCCATCCGGATTTTTCTTCTCAGTTTTTTGTCACAGGCACGCGGTTATTCCACCCCACAGGCGTGCATCGTGTGCGCATGCGCCTGTGTAATCATTTATCTCTGCGCGCATGCACTTTTTCGTTCAGTTCTATTAGCGCGCAGGCACCATATGTGCCTCTGTCCACACTAGAGGCCGCGCATCTGAACTGAATTTGACATTGTAAGGTCTTGGATGTGGGGAAAATCATTTTCCTTCTTAAGAATGATGATATGCATGCTCTAAATACTGCACCACTTAGACCCCTCAACTTATAAAGGGGATAATCAAACAAACATAGGCACTTAGGTGGAT